>RXPK01000123.1:0-443885 GCA_004143645.1 Protaetia brevitarsis
ATTGACATATATCTGAAAAAATCTGGTATATTTAGGATTTTTGAATTCCTTGATTCAAACTAAAAACACAATTATCTAACATACTCTACGACAAAGCTTAATGCTTTTTGAGATATTTCAAATTTTTTTTCAAAAAGTTTTGTTCGCACGATATTTTTAAAGAATTAATAGCTCTGTTATTAACTACTATTTTCTAATAAATTTTTGAAAGCAATCTAACGCAGTTTTAGACAATAGATACGAAACATTTCCATTATATTGTACAGGATGTTCTTACAATACACCCTGTATATTTTTATGTCGTCAGATACAATTGAAAGGCATCTTTTGAACGTACATTTCTCGCAGGAAAAATCCGGACACAACAATTAAGGCGAATCTGGACGACCTTTTAATGAAATTCTCTGCCAGTAGATGGTGCGGATTTTTTTCCCGCTGTTTTTAGACACACCAATCAAAATATTTTAAATTTGATAAAGAGATTGTTTAGATTTTAGAATTAGAGAGTATTTAAAACTGCCCCAACGTCTTATTTTTTTTTTTTCTTTTCTTTAATTTTGTGTTTGGTTCTATTTGACTTCCAAGAAGGAAAAATAAAAAAGTGGTCAAGGGCGACGGTTCAGCGGTACTTACTAATATTAAACTATTTTTTTTTCTTCCTTTCTGATAGCAAATAGCGTCCAAAAGAGGAAAATGCGTTTTCTCTTTGATCTCGTCCGCCGGGGCAACCATAACTAGGACGGTAGCGCACGCGTCGAATTGAGTGCGCTACAGAAATGATCTTTTCAAAACATTAGTTAGGCTGTCATGTGAACTTGGATGTATAGAATAATACTCTTTCATATGGTTTTTTTTTTTCAGAAAAATCAAAATTAAAATGCAAATTAATAAGGTACTATCAGTAATTTTATTTAATTTACTAGGCTAAGAAAGATATTAATTCAGAAATAAATAATTATAGCGCTGATAATATAATCCGTACTATGAATTAGTGACTTATTTTGTAAATTGAGTAACTGCTGTTCTCCGAGAACTGAATTATCTCAAGGCATGCACAAATGTGAAGAGCATTTGTAGAACATGTGATTACGGAAATAAACCTCAAGCAGTAGTCAGATCGAAAAGAAATATACCTCTTGTTTTTTTGAATGGTATGAATTGTTTGCTTTCTATATTACATGTGCCCAAAATGAATTTCTAAGATTGTCTAGAGTCTAGAGTATTCGCTACTTTTCATTGAGTGTTATTCTATACCTGTTGTATCTACGATTTTACAATATAACTTCCTTTAGATTAACTTGTGATAATGATTCAGGATGCCACACACCGTCACAAACACACAAATCCTCACTTAACACACATACAGACATCTCACACGTATGGTCAAGTATCTCAAAAGTTTTTTCTCTGGAACTGACTTAACACTGCAGTTATTGTACGAAGAATATTTACTTTCTTACAAGTAGCAAATCACATTGTGCCATATCTAAATATCGATAAAAGATACTCGTCAAACGGGAAAAGCATCTTCGTATCAACGCAAAAAGGAAAAAGGCTTCTTCTAAGATTAATGTTCTATTGCACAAAATGTAAGCACCGTATCTACTTATCTAGACATTTTATTACTTTGTCATTGCATATTTCAGTGCGTCAAAATAAAAAAATAATTTAGGGCGGTGAATATAAATGACTATGATACTAGGTATGTAATCTAAGCAGATACAAAAAAAATTGTAATTTATAGGCGTACACATAAAAAAAAATTACTCAATTCGAATATAAATGCATCACATTGAATATAACATAAATTTGTGTGTATTTATACATTTTACCCAGTTGAAAAAAAATGCTGTGTGCATTTTTTTATTTGCATTTTATTGATGTTCTATTTCGTAAACAATTAGCATCAAGGAAATTATTGAAGTGGTTTAGTATTTATAATTATGATTCGTTAATAAAAAGTAAATACATAGTTGAAAGTAAGATAAAGTATTACAATGGCTAACCTATTACTTAATGTCCGATTATATTATAATTCATTGTGTGTGATACATATTATAGCGTCGAAAATCTGGGTTCATTAACTGAGGTAATTGCTTGCTACTATTTACATTTACTCTGTTATAAAATTTTACTTATTTTCATCTTTTTGGTCGTAGTGTATTATCACCCTTACATCTGCATAGATTAATAATGAAATAGTAAAAAAAAAAACTATAACAAATAAGCACAAACTGGGGCAAGTTAAAAATTATAAAATAAAGTAAAATTAATCTTATCGAAATTGGTTTAATTTAAAAGTAATAAATATTTGAATTAACTGAAATGATTTGATTATTTTGAATAAAATTTTAGTTGTAACATGGGGTGGGTGACCATATGATTTATATCATTGAAATGTTTCGTTTAGTCATGCCAACAATACAGGGTATTCCACGTAACTGGTCCATTAAAAGTTTATGATGTTCTACTATTTACTTATATTTGAGATTTTGGCACCAGTATCTGTTCGATTGGAACTATAAATGTAAAATATCTTAAGCAAATTATCACTTCCGGTTGACCGGAAATGGATGTCAACTTTCTTATTTTAAATAGAATGATATAATTTTTTATTTATTTTTGGATTCTACAACTATAAATATGTCATGTCATGTTTTCATTAGCTATTCCTATAACTACATGTTGCCGTTTTTGAGTTATTTAAGTTTTTCTTTTTCTTTAGTCATAATCATTGCATCATTGAGAAATTAATATCTCGGTTAATACTGCAAGTAGAGACTTCAAATTTGCTATGTTATGAATGTAGATATAACTCTAAGAAACGGTAAGCACACTTTACATTCTAACATACAGGGTGTTCAAAAATGAGGAACAAAGTGACATATTTTCAAATGCAGAAAACTCATTTTTTTTAAATAGAACACCCTGTACTTTAATTCGGAATTAGGAAGTAAATATCATCCCCTATCGCTTTATATCAGCATTCCCTATACCTATCTTTAATAGATTTTGAGATATGAACGACTTTTTGTTAAATAAACTAAGTAGCCCTATCTTTGCGTGTTTGTAGCTGGCTCTGAATGGAATTAATGTCAAATTCATTGACTAACCAAAAGTGTTTATGTATATTATTGTAATTACACTTTCGTACAACGCAATATTAATAGAAATGACTATTCGAACAGACATTCTTGTATGGTTATTCAAAAATAATACATGAATTTGACGTGAATCCATTTCAGAGCCAGCTATAAACATTTAAAGATAGGGCTACTTAGTCTGTTTAACAAAAAGTCGCTCATATCTCAAAATCTATTAAAGATAGGTATAGGGAATGCTGATATAAAGTGATAGGGGATGATATTTACTTCCTAATTCCGAATTAAAATATAGAGTGTTCTATTTAAAAAACTGAGTTTTCTGCATTTGAAAATATGTCATTTCTTTGTTTCCCAGTTGTTTAGAACACCCTGTATGTTAGAATGTAAATGTGCTTACCGTTTCTTAGAGTTATATCTACATTCATAACATAGCAAATTTGGAGTCTATACTTGCAGTATTAACCGAGATATTAATTTCTCAATGATGCAATGATTATGACTAAAAAAAAGAAAAACTTAAATAACTCAAAAAGCAACAGGTAGCTATGACGTATTTATAGTTGTAGAATCCAAAAATGAATAAAAAATTATATCATTCTATTTAAAATAACAAAGTTGACATCCATTTCCGGTCAACCGGAAGTGATATTTTGGTTAAGGTATTTTGCATTTATAGTTCCAATCGAACAGATACTGGTGCCAAAATCTCAAATATAAGTAAATAATAGAACATCATAAACTTTTAATGAACCAGTTACGTGGAAACCCTGTATATGTAATAGATTTAACCTAAAATATGATGGCCAGTTAGTTGGTAAACATGTTTGCCCATATTCAACAATATTATTTAGTGACCATAATCAAATTTTTGTACCGTACAAATCAGTTTTTCAGTGCTTTTGCCAAGGTGTATATAGAACAAATAGGAAATACTGCTCAACTGGTGGTTTTTATTCCAATTAAATAAATTAGATCGTTTTAAATTTACATAAAGTGGATTTTGTTAATTCCCCTGCATACGATAACTTTTCTGAGTGTAAAAAAAAACATAAATGTTCTAATATTAAGTTAATAGTATCATTTGTAATGACTTAATAATAACTAATATTCCTAATAAAGAATAGAAAATATATTTTACTTTTTGGTTTTTTGTTGTTCGTTCAATAATCGTCAAATCGACTAAATCTATACACAAACGAAAATCTAACCTTAAAGATTCAGAAACCTAAGACACAGATCGACTGATATACGTCTCTCCCTCTCCAACACAGAAATTAATAGACGAACTTTCCGAGTACGATCACCTCGCGAACAGCACGCACTAGAGAAAAGGCGCACAAAAAAAAAAAAAGACCAACCTTGCTTTCCACCCTACCGTGTTCCCTTCGAATCGTGCCTTACTGCCAACCACCCAACCACCTTCTGTCTCCCCTCGTATACGACGCGCATATCGTGTTCGCCCACCCTACCCTCCTATCTCCGAGCCTATAAAATAAAATTTCCGGTCGGTGTTAAGTTACGGGTGTCCGGAGGTATTGTAGCCGTTTTTAAAAATCCAACCCGGCTCGTTTTCAGTAGTGGGTAGAACGGGTGATTATGCACGAGTATGTGTACACTTCTATTATAGTATAGTAATAACAATGCATGCATGTGGAAGATGAAGGTATGGCAGAGATAGAATCAATGAGGTGTGGTGGGGATTTCGATGTTAATTTTTCTGTCTTTCCTTTTTTTTTTTGATAATGCCGTGGAATTTTTGCGTGTTTCTTATCTTAATATCTCATATGTTCGCTTCCCATATAATCATATGGGAATACCACTATAATCTGCGAAAATATCGAGAGGAAACTGCCTTGATAATTGCTGTGAAAAATTATGCTGGTTGTGACTGGTACTAATACGTAAACATCGATCTTTTATTAACTAAAAATGTTTAAGGATAAAATTCTAATCTACAAACCTATTCCTGAAGGAATATGTTTATCGATTAGTTGTAATTGATAATTTTATAGTTTGAAAACGGATCTTCTTTCATTTTTTTAATTCAATTGCACTGAGAAGCAGTCACCCAACCGCACTGTAAAAAAAGTTGCAATAAAGTTACATCGTTAGTAACAAAGTTGCGTACAATTTTACAGGTAAATTTGCTTCATAAGGTAAAATTTCTACCATCTAGTAAATTTCACATGCTGATGTGTTTTTCAAAGATTGTATTGTAAAATTCCTATGTAATATTTATATGAACTCTATATTTACCGAACACTGAAGTAATTTTCATATGTATTTTTATAGAGAGAGCAAGCAACTTACCTAATTCTTTCATAGCACCTAATAGGTCATACTGAATCGCTCAACCAGGGATCAAGAATGAACACGCTTACGCGAAACCTACGATTGTTTGTGACGTATATGATATCATTGAGCCAATAATAAGCTCGACAAACGAATAGAATTACCTACGCACATATATAAATAATCCAATAACCAATCACATTGCGGCGTATGAATTTCGTATTTTCCATGATATCTATAGTTTTAGCCGAAAATTCAAGTAAAAACAAATAAATATAAAAGATCCTCATATTTTTATAGCAAAATTAATAGTTCACTAGTAAAATTACTTTTAAAGTGCACTAAATACCCAAAAAAATGTCAATTTTACACTTTTAAAATTTTGAGAGTAAATACAAAATTGTACATGTTTTTTCCTGTATTTTCCTTTTGAATTGTTGTTACATCTTAAACTTACATGAAAAAGCTATAAATTTTACCGAAATTTCCTTTTCCATCTTAAATATCCTAGAAAAAAACATATAAAACAAAATTTACATGATTTATTGTGGTAAATTCACAATGTTATTACATGTAATATTCCAGATTTACCATGGCAAAAATACTGTAATTTTTTACAGTGTGATGGTCACCTCCAATTTGGATAAAATTTTGCAGGCATATTAGAGCAGTGAAAATAAACGACCCGTATTTTTTTTTTAGCTGCTGATATTCACTTGTAGGGGAGATACAGACCCCTCAAAATACATTTTCAACGATATATTTGGAACTAAAAGAGATGTCGATCTGAACTAAAAAGGATAATGTTTTTGACAATTCGTACATTTTGGTTTAATAAGATCAGTGCTGCATGATGGGGGTTGTAAGGGGTTAAAATAAACATAAATTTTAACCCCCCACCACGTAAATTAAATGTTCTAATCCATAAACTACATTAAAAAATAAAATTTACATGTTTTTGGATTTTTTCCTAAAATGTCATATACAGGGAGATTACAGCTGTCACAAAATGTCACAAAAATGTCTCTTACACAACCATCCTATTTTCTATTCTGCCTTAAGAACAAAATATTCGAGAGCATTCGTATTTGATATTTGCTAAGACGGGACAGTAAAGTTTTGGTTGAAAAGAGCCTAAGGGTTAAATGAGTTTACTTTTCCGATTTTTGGTTTTTTGATATTTCTTCGAAAACGGTTCTAGTGATTACACACTAAAAATTGTTGATAAAATTCCTGTACGATTTTGGGACAATTTTGTGCCCCTAAAACCTACTTTTAGAAGTAATATTTCTAACTATAAGCAATTTTTCGAAGGTTTTTTCATGCACTCTGGAATATTCATAAAAATAAAATTTGGAAATGTGGATAACTTTTCCAAGATTACCAAAATTACAAAGAAACATAACAAAAAGGAAAATATCGTCAAAATGAAAATGCCTCGGTAGAGTGTATTCAATTAGAATTTAATGCATGAAAGACAAACACAATATATTAAAATTTCTAATGCTTACCCAAAATCACTGCAAGGCGGTTATCAGTTGCCTCCTTACATTGGCGGTTAATTCGCAGAAATCAAGGGCCACCGTAGTATGCAATCGGGCAACTGTAGTGATAACAGTCCCTAAGAAATGTTTATCTGGCAAGTAATAGATAAATATTTGATAACTATGTCTGCCGTGTAGAAAACTTATATTATCGAGTATGGAAAGTTAGTGTAGTGAAATAGGAGAACCGCCATCTACACGGCAATTTCTGTACTTGTAGAATATGTTTAACGTATTTGCTACTATAGGCCAGAAAACTTTGCTATCATATGTTTAGAATATCATGACGTGATGATTTACAGTTTTGTAAAACAATTTTGACGTAAATCTTTGTATAAAAAAAAATAGTTTTTTTAAGAAAATCGTAAGTACTTAACATCCAAAATTTTTTTGCTGTTAGTGAAAAAAGTGATTTTTACCAAGAAAAATTACCTAATTTTTTTTAGTGTGTGAGTGAGTTTTTAACAGATAATCCTGAATTAATTCCAACGTGCATGCAAGTTGTTTCGGATATTCCATGTTGGTGCTCATTGTTATTTACTATGAAAAACTTTTTTTTTGGAAACCACTCGACCAAATCGATTCAAATTTTCCGTACTTGTTATTTGATATCTAAAAGTAATTTATAGCTGAGGATTTAAAAAAATCTCTTGAAAAAGAAAAGTTACAAAACTTCAAAAATAGAGGTTTTCTTTTTCAAATTCAAATTTTTTTTCAGGCCCTGCCGAATAAAATTTTGTTGTCAGTTGTCAGTCTTAATTAAACTTGTTGCGTTTATGTACATATTAAAAAAAAAATGACAGTACGTTAATTAAGAGCTGAGAAAAAGGAACATAAAGAATGCGGTTTTTTCCTATTAAATAACAATAAGCACCGCCCCTTTAAAGCATTAAAAGAATAACAAACAGATTTTCTAATATGAATTAATGTCACTTACTAATAATCAGTATAATAGTTCTAAAATAACAAGAAAACAGAACCACGTTGGCCAAACACCATGTCACTTCTATCTACATTTGAAATTCACATTTTTACCACCTTTGGTACAAGCTTCTAGTTGCCTTTTGTCATTTACCTTTTTTTTTCTCAAAGTTATCTGAGGGGAGTTTTACTCTTATGCTTAATGTTTATGTTTTCTATGCCCGAAAACTGGATCTGAGGATACAAATGATGGAAATACTGCAGGAAGTTTCCTTTCAAATCCAGTTCTATCAGCGGAAATTACTAGGATTGACAAAGAATTGATTTTTGGTGTAATTTTGCGTCGACCAATATCCATAATTTCGAGTTATATCATTCAAAAACTGCCAAGAAATACGTTTCATTATACAACTGGTACTATATGCCATCCTTCCTCCATAAACTATTAATCCATGGTCCAATTATTATACAATCGCGAGCAAATGTTATGGACACCTTTGACAAAACTAATGGGTTTCATGTTTCTTGCATTTTTTTTTGTGACAGTTATTTCAACGTTTATATAATCGTCTTTATGGCTACAATAGTCTTTATAGATATCTTTTGTAAATGTATTATTTTTTTTATATATGTTCAAATCTTCGAGATGTCACTTTCCCCCTCCCATCTAAAAAGTATTATAGCTGTACTAAAAACACTCTAATATGCAACAAATTAATAAGATCCCTTAAAATACTAAAATATTTATAATGTATTACCTACAAGTTTTTATTTTCTCATTTCTTACTTTGATATTCGCCCAAAATTTAGGGTGCCTATAACATTTGCTCGCGACTGTATAAAAGAAGCAATGCATTCTAATGGTAAACTTTCTAGAGAGGCACAAGAATCGAAAGATAAAGACATTGGGCAATATTGTCAACGTCACACCGCACAAAATTAGTGCGGTAAAAATAAAAGAAGATCTGCTTCAAAGATTCATCTTTAGTTCCGATCCATTGTTAAGTTCATTTTAGTGTGAGGCAAAGACCACATATATAGGAAGTTAAACGATGATCTGTTGTGATTAGTGGTAATTAACAGAGATGAACTATAGTTAAATTGATAGAGTCACAAAGGATAAAATGGTATGAACACGTGAATAGGAAAAGAAATGGCAGTTCGAAAGATAATGAATTGGAGACCAATAGAAAATAGACCAAGAGGAAGACCAAAAATATGATGGGAACAACAAGTAATCAACGACACAAGAAGTCTAGGGATCAAAGACTGGAGGAAAAAGATAAAGAATAGAGAATGGAGAGAGAAGAACATATCGCATGAAGCAGGAAGGAGCAAGACGTTGTAGATAGAAGAGGGAAAAGAATAGTGGAATGACCTATCACTTCCGCTTTGAAGGTCTGAAGGACTCCATTGAAATGGCTTCAATTCATATTATCATATACCATAATTTGTACTTGTTGGTTGTATATGGTTCGACCTATTCTTACTCCACAGTCTCTAATAATCTTATCTAGTGTTACGTTGAACAGCAACGTTGACAGTAGATGTCCTTGTCTTACTCCTCTTTTAACTTTCCAACTCTCCGATATATGTCCATTCACCTGCACCTTGTAATCTGTCTCTCTTAGCATCATTTCCACTAGCCTTACCAACTTTTCCTGAATGCCTAGCTCCTTCAGTGTTTCATATATTTTTGATCTTTTTATTTTGTCATATGCTTGCTGAAAGCCTATGAAGAGCAGATACAGTGGTCATTTTTGATCTATACTACTGTCCATGATTTGTTTCAATATAAAAATTTGATCTGTAACTGATCTGCCTTTCCGAAACCCAAATTGGTATTTTCCTAACTTTGCTTCTATTATGTCGTTAGCCTATTTTTTATAGCCGCTGCCAGTGTCTTATAAGCAATATCTAACAATGCTATTCCCTGATAATTCTTACATTCTAATGGATCTATTTTTTTTAAATATTGGACAGATTAATGCTTCATTCCATCTTTTTGACATGATCTCTTTTATCCATACCTCCACTATTATTTTATATAATTACTCTTTTAGTATATTTCCTCCTTTTTGCAACATCTCCGCCGTTAATCCATTTTCTGTTGGTGTTTTACCACTTTTAAATAATTTAATAATTTCTCTCACTTCTTCTTTACTTGGTAGTTCCTCTTCATTTGCCTTTTCTCTTTTCTCCGTTTCCGTTAGTTCTTGTTCCTCTTCTTCCTCTCTAAACACTTCACCAAAGTACTCTACCCATCCTTATACTTCTTCTCGACCACCTTCCTGCTTGTTTTTGGCAAAGATGACCTTTTGCTTGTATCCTTTCTTCCGATAATCTTCGACTCCTTGGTAAAATTCCCTTGCTTGCTTCCTTGTATAATTGTTTTTTATTTTCTTCAATTGCGTGTTCATGTCTTCCCTCTTTTTTCTTCTATATACTCTCTGTTTTTATTTATAATTAAGGCTATGCGCTTAATGGAAGAAAAAGTACAAAGTCAAAATCCTTATATGTTAATCACTCAAAATAAAATTTAGCCACATAACTCCTTTATCCATTACTTGAATATCTGAACAAAGAAATATGCATTGACGGCCAACTCTGTGTTTAGACATACCATACAAAAACCTTAAGGATAATATTTCTTGGACTGGCTATTGCACAGCAATCCTCGTCAGGATTCCAACCGGTCTTCTAGGTCGATTTGTCCCGACTGACAGGCCAATTACCCTGACGAAACGCTCAATTCTCCCAAACTGCCGTGTATATAAAAGTCTCCGGTAAGGAAGACATAAAGCGCGAAAGCTCGCTTGTAAATTTATCGACTGTTACACGCCGAGAGCTGTATATTGTACGTACATACGTCAGGGCACCTTCGTGAAGGATAAAGGATGGAGAAGGAATAAGGGGCTTTCGGTAGTATACGCGGGGTATATTGGGTATAAGTACGGGGGTTGCTTCGAAACGTCCGTGATGTACCTAAACCTTTATCGGGCGATCGTAAAACGCGATGGAACAGTTATTTGTTTCTCTAGTGCCCCCACCATACTTCACGGTGAATTGTCGGCCCTCAACCTTTCTTTTAGGTGCACCTGACTTCTGCCTTATTCGTTTGTTTTTTAGGCCTAAAGGGAAAGAGATGAGCTGGAGGAGTTAGTTTTTGGTGCAGCTCCGTTTGGAGTATTGAAGGTGAAATAATAGTTAATCGTTAATTCGTGTTAAATACGCACAAATGTCATGCACCTAATACCTTTTATATAAGAACAATAATTTTAGTGAGTTTGTTATAAATGCTAATGTAAAAACACAAATTTTAAGAAAATTTCCTTAAAATGTCGCAAAATTGCAAATTGTGACGGATATAATAATTTTTAAACATATTTCATCAGTATGTTGCTGCTTTTATAACACAATTTTCCTATTGTATAAATTAAAATCAACTTTGAAATTATAGGTACACTTCTCACAGGAAAAATCGGGACACCAGCAATTCTAAATTTTAAAATTTCTTGGGTGTAAATGCAGCTTTCAGAGGATATATGCACTTATCAAAGCCATAAATCACTTTCTTTGTATGTATTGTTGCGATCAAAGGTAAAGACTAAAAATTTAAACAGAAACATAATATATATAGAGAAAAAGGTTTATACATTAAATAAACACATTGGAATTTCGGTGGCGGTGTTTCCTTAGAAATACCGAATACGGAAATATTAATGCAAAAAAATACATAAGAAATAAACATAAGTACATGTATTTAACTTGTTTGATGTTATGTAGAGATAATTCCTTTTTTAAGAAAACATATGGCGATGGGATTTTAACATTATATTACCTATTACTACGATATTAGTTACTTAGTTTGATTTATACCCGCAAGTATTGCTTTAGCAATAGACAATATGTCAATCAGCCTCCTGAGTTTTTGAACAATGTGATTTTCACATTGATTAATTACACTATTATTGATGTATTCATTATTGTTGTTGTTTAGTATTCTTAAATATTGTATTACTACAAAATATTTTTTTGTGTTTTAAAAAATTACCAAAAAAAGTTTAAGATTATTTACAACATTTTTACAGCAATTAATTTCGCAAAGAAATTATTTATTTTATTAACCCTCCGTTTATTGTATTTTCAAGAAATATATCCTAACTATCGCCTGTGTAATCCAATGTCGTTCTACTTTATTGAAATATAGCTAACACTTGGTCTGTAACACAGCTTCAGGCAGTAGCAACGAAAAAGTATTAAATGTATTAAATTCAAAAATAAATATATATTTTAGCACTAACTGAGATTGACGAACAATATGCTTTCTTACAATGTTTGTTATGTATTATACATCCAATAATATTTTAAATAATTGTTAATAAACCTGTGCTACATAAAGACAGTTTGTAAAGAGACTCAGTATTGGCCATATCTCAAGAAAATAGATCAACGACGTCAGATTACACAGGCGATAGCTAAAATATATTTCCTGAAAATACAATAAGCGGATGGTTCATAAAATAAATAATTTCTTTGCTTTATTTAAGAATTTTATAAATAATCTTAAACCTGGTTTTGGTAATTTTTTTTTATAGATAGAAGGAAACTTTATAGTAATACAATATTTAAGAATATTAAACAACAATAGTAATTAATACATCAATAATAGTATCAATGAATCTGTGAAAATCACATTATCCCAAAACTGAGGAGGCTGACTGACATATTGTCCATTGCTAAACTAATACTCGCGAGCATAAATCGAAGTAAGTAACTAATATCAAAGCAGCACTAACAAGTAACATAACATTAAATAATAAAATCTCATCACCACATGTTTTCTTAAAAAAGAATTATCTCTGCATAACATCAAACAAGTTAAATACATTATACTATATTTCTAAATGATGTCGCTATTCAAGAGTTCTTTTTGTTGTTATGTATTTTTTTTCATTGGTATTTCTAAAGGAAACGCCGCCACCGAAACTCCGATTTGTTTATTCTATACATAAACCTTTTTCTTTCTATATATTTATTTTTCTGTTTAAATTTCTAGTCGTTACCTTTGATCGCAGTAATATACATAATTAAGTGATTTATGGCTATGATAAGTGAATACATCCTCCGAAAGTTGCATTTACAATCAAGAAATTTTAAAATTCTGAATTGTGGGTGTGCCGATCTTTCCCGTGAGAAGTGTACAACATATAATATATTAAATCTCATTCTGCTTTTATTTTATTCTTTGTACCGACATTTTACTTCCTCATTATGTAGTGCTTCAGTATAAGTAAAATAAGTTGAAATCGTAAATTAGGCTCAAAAAAAATAAAATAATTTTTGCATTATCAGCATTTGCTGCTATTTTTCAAACGTGTTTTCAGATATTGATAAAAACCATATTTGACTCTGTGTGAGTCGTTAACATCGGGAAAAAGATATCAAACAAGGTCTAGATCCTCACAAAATTCTTTAATAACACACGACCGGTTTTGCTCTATCCGAAAATCCTCAGGTCTGCTAAAGAAGTATCAATTAATAAGAGCGTGCAAGAATTATTAGCAAAATAATATTATATAAAATTATTTTTTTTAAATATAAATCAGGGAGTAAAGTAAAATGTTAAACGAATTTAAAAAAAAGATATTTACAATTTAAAAGCAGTTAAGAATGGTCAAAGTTTAAAATTAAAATAAAATTAGAGAGTGCAAAGTAGATAGTCGAAGTTATTTAAAACTTGTAAAAAACAGATATTAAATAAAGAATAAAACACATAAATCTAAATATTCTCAATATTGCCAATGCGTCTAAGTTGTTGAGGTAGGTACCTTTTTTGGCCGTATGTAATATTTGGAAATTGTGATTGATGTCAAAGTGATGTCTATTTGCTTTTAAATGTTTACCGAATAAGGAATCTATAGTAGCGTAAAACCCAATTCTACTGTAGATTACTGAGAATTTTTTTAAAATACTGTATATTGAGGTAATTTATAGAATTATACAGAGTTGTCCATGAAATTATGTTTTTTTTTCATACTTCATTATTATATGTGATGTTGAAAACGTATTCAGAATAAAATAATTTAGTTTTAAAATATTTTTTCTTGATTTAAATAAAATATCAGATAATAATATCCAACAATAATTGTTTTTCATTAAATACAATTTCTTATGTTACCAATAGATCTATGATGTAACATACAAATCAATTTATGTGTTAGATCAACACATTCCATTCATTGAGTAAACAGTTAAATGTCCAAATATTAACACAAATCGGTGTTAACTTTAATCAAATTTTACTTTTCAACAAAAAAAAACAACTTAACATTAATCTTTATGTTCGTTCAAACAAAAACGCTTCTTCGTCGTATTTAAACGAAAATTGTTGTTGAATTTACCATTTTTTGGTTGAATCAATTGCATATATTTCTTTGAGTGCGTCAATAATTGAATGATTCGTTTTTCGTCATTCGATTATATCCACGACTATATTACAATCTTTAGATACAATAGAATATATTAAATTTTAGTTTTTTGTTGAAAATAGTTTTAGATTTTCATTTTTGAAACACGACATTAGATTATTTGTACTTTTAAATGCTACCTCAATTTAACATTGTATAAGGATAAAATTAATCCTTTCAGTTAGATTTATTTTTGTAAGGAATTGTTAGAAATTTATTGTTGTTATTTGATAAGGCTGCAAACGCAATCATTTTAAATGTAATCAAGGCAGTGTAATTTTCTTCCGCATTTTAGGATATAATCGCAGTCTCCATGATAAATTGATCATTCTGTAGGTATATGCATAAAATAAAATAATAAAAGCCCATTTTTCCACCATTAGTATTTCCTAATGACCTTCCTAAACATATGCCTTCCATTCTATATAGCACTAAGTATCACATTGACATTTTTACACGAAAAATTATTATTTCTAATATAACATATTTACTATCTACATACATACAGGCTGCAAGAAAGGTGCAGCAGCTGTTTTTACTTTTTACCCAATTAAGATAAATTACAAGACGCAATCCTTGCTCTTAGATCATTAGATTTCAATATATGTACAACTTTCTTGTAACTTTATAATTTCGTCTGCCGAAAATGTAAAAGGTATGTTGCTTAGAGGTAATACACAGGTTATTGTAATTTGTGAACGTGTCGCAACGCACGCTATATGTGAAATTCAATGATTTAATCGGAGAAATAATCCAACTTTCTCCGATTATGGTACTCAGTAAAGAGGACTGGAAATGTACCTCGTGTCTTGTGCGTAATATAATTAATAATTTAAAAATAAGAAGATACTGGTGATGATATCATGGTATATAATTTTATTTGTTAAAGTGCAGCTAATGTGATTGAAATGGAATCTATCCAAAATATAAGGATATAAAAGGAGTAACAAAGAGTAATTTATAGATGAGCTTTTGGCAAAGTTTTGTGAAAATATTGGTTGATAAATTAATAATAAGCAATTTATTGCAGATACTAGTTGTATTGACTATACAGGATATTCCACGTGACTGGTTCATTAAAAGTTTATGATGTTCTATTATTTACTTATATTTGAGATTTTGGCACCAGTATCTGGTCGATTGGAACTATAAATGCAAAATACCTTAACCAAAATATCACTTCCGGTTGACCGGAAATGGATGTCAACTTTGTTATTTTAAATAGAATGATATAATTTTTTATTCATTTTGGATTCTACAACTATAAATACGTCATAGCTACCTGTTGCTTTTGAGTTATTTAAGTTTTTCTTTTTTTAGTCATAATCATTGCATCATGAGAAATTAATATCTCGGTTAATACTGCAAGTATAGACTCCAAATTTGCTATGTTATGAATGTAGATATAACTCTAAGAAACGGTAAGCACATTTTACATTCTAACATACAGGGTGTTCAAAACTGAGGAACAAAGTGACATATTTTCAAATGCAGAAAACTCAGTTTTTTTAAATAGAACACTCTATATTTTAATTCGGAATTAGGAAGTAAATATCATCCCCTATCACTTTATATCAGCATTCCCTATACCTATCTTTAATAGATTTTGAGATATGAGCGACTTTTTTGTTAAAACAGACTAAGTAGCCCTATCTTTAAATGTTTGTAGCTGGCTCTGAAATGGATTCACGTCAAATTCATGTATTATTTTTGGCATAACCATACAAAGAATGTCTGTTCGAATAGTCATTTCTATTAATATTGCGTTGTACGAAATATAATTACAATGATATACATAAACACTTTGGTTAGTCAATGAATTTGACATTAATCCCATTCAGAGCCAGCTACAACACGCAAAGATAGGGTACTTAGTCTGTTTAACAAAAAGTCGTTCATATCTCAAAATCTATTAAAGATAGAATAGGGAATGCTGATATAAAGTGATAGGGGGATGATATTTACTTCCTAATTCCGAATTAGAATACAGGGTGTTGTATTTAAAAAAAAATAGTTTTCTGCATTTAAATATATGTTACTTTGTTCCTCAGTTTTGAACACCCTGTATGTTAGAATGTAAAGTGTGCTTACCGTTTCTTAGAGTTATATCTACATTCATAACATAGCAAATTTAGAGTCTCTACTTGCAGTATTAACCGAGATATTAATTTCTCAATGATGCAATGATTATGACTAAAAAAAAAGAAAAACTTAAATAACTCAAAAACGGCAACCTGTAGCTATAAGAATAGCTAATGAAAACTGACGTATTTATAGTGTAAGAATCCAAAAATGAATAAAAAATTATATCATTCTATTTAAAATAAGAAAGTTGACATCCATTTCCGGTCAACCGGAAGTGATATTTTGGTTAAGGTATTTTGCATTTATAGTTCCAATCGAACAGATACTGGTGCCAAAATCTCAAATATAAGTAAATAATAGAACATCATAAACTTTTAATGAACCAGTTACGTGGAATACCCTGTATAATATAGAAACAAATAATATAATTTTGCTGTTCTCATTCAAGAATTTTCTTACTTTTTTTTTTGCAAACGGCAAACATCTTAAAATTAGAAATTTTTCCTTTGTTTTATAAATGTTGATAACTATACAGTGCGTCTGAAAAGTTTGGAAACATTTAAATGGCAACGTAATTTATGTTTCTTGAGAAATTCATAAAATACGTCAATTAATGTTCTAGAAAAGCTATATTTTAATAACAGTAGTGACATTTTTTGCAATGACCTTGAAAAAGTTATGACGTCATGTATTTTTTTTTTTTTTGAAATAGCAACTTAACATTTTTGCTTCATTTTTAGATAGATGCTGTCATTCTCTAAATAACATTTAAAAAATAATACTTTACATGAGAATTTTTTTGAAAAAAAAAACTTAAAATTAAAAAAAATTAAAATGATTTTGGAAAAATTGCTACACGATAATAAAATTCAATCTAAACAGTACGTATTAATTTTGGAATGATATCTCCTATTTAAGTGAGTATTTGTTGTTGGAATTGGTTTATATTGTGAGGTTTAGTAACGTATATTTTACTTTTTAAATAACCTCGCAATAAGTAAGCAAATGGTTAAGTTGGGAGATCTCGCTGGCCACTCGATTGAGCTTGAAAACATATCATCAAGATATACATATTTCCGCTACTCTATTCTACAGCTCTAGTTTTTTAATCTAAGCCAATAACACTTCCCCTTCTTCGAGTACACACGCCACATCATCATAACTATCTTCTTTATTTTCCGTCGATTTTTTTCATAAACTGCTTCGTCAAACTCCAATCCTGCTACATATTCAAAGGAAAACGTCTGTTGAGCAACTACAATATTATATTTTGCAATGCATATTACGCAAATCACTTTCTTCTGGTGTCAAAGAAGTTACTGCAATATTGGCTACTTGAAACGTCACAAGTAACAATTCATCCCATTAGCTACATATTATTGGTATTGTACCAAACTACAATTATATGCAGCACGAGACATAATAATCATTCAGAACGTTAGTCTTACATATACACATATATCCAAACGTCTACGTGACTTTTCGAAGGTTTATGTTTAATTACAGATCTAATAAATCTGGATATGCATAAGATTATGTATGCGTTTCTAAGAAATGTTACTGTTTAATATATTACTCTATAAATGCGCAGTCTGACGTAATTGAGTCATTTATTAATATGCTTCTGAAGATGGCCCTTAGTCGAAACATGTAAAGTATATATAAGACGATTTTTAAATATAATGCATTTTGATTGGAAAGGATTACTAAATTTTCTTCCTATTAAATACGATAATCCAATCCAATGGAGATTACTAATAAAAAATATTCTGTGCAACAGATATAAAATATGAGAATGCTTTCAATGACAATTTAATAAGGTCGGGAACAATTTTTTTTTTATTCGAATGAAAAATTTCTACTATGGATGTACTGGTTTTTTGTTTTTGTTTTGAGATCAGTATTTTTAAATTAAGTTAAAAAACGTATATTTTTTAAAAAAAATTAATAATTAGCTGTTTGCCTATTGCACAATCTGTATTTCCGCTGTCAGTTAATGTGTCATATTTCCAATTGTGACATTTTGAGTTTGATTGGAATTATGTGTGTAGTCCGTGTTATTTTTAGAAAGATACTATCCCTAAAATATAGATTTGTTGGAAAAGTGTTCTATAATCATAATATCATCAATAGATGGTAAATTGTGATCAGTAACTATTTCAAATTTAGGATCTAATGTAATGTAATTGTCTGTGTAAAATGATCTATTTGATTTGTATAAATCCTATAACAACAATAGTATTATAAAACTTGCTTTAGCATTTTTACAGACGATTTCCCTGATATTTAATAATTGCCCAATGTATTGAAACATTACGCAATTATTAAACAATTATACTAAACGTCACTTAAACACTAATCAATAGCCATTCAATGATACCTGACATATCTGACACTGGGCGAACGCAAAATCGTCAGTTTTTTATTGGCCAAAGTAGTTGTGCCGTCTTAGGATATAATTTAAAATTTATGATTTTTTGAATTGGTTTTACTCACAAATATGAAATCGAAATGTTGAATTGTTTTAGGCATTCGTCATCATATAACACAAAAAATGAAGTACAGTATACGTCGATTGTTGTAAAACTTGTTGAAGAACCCGATCTTATTGAATTAATTGCAAATATGACTTTATAATCTCACCAAATATTCAAGATCTAATGGGCAATAGTGTATATAAAGTATTTCATTATATGCACCAACAATCAGTACTAACCCAGCATATGGCGAATGCCATATTATAGACTACGTAGCTGTATGTAGCACGCATTCGCTGGATATAATTCCGCGAAATCAATTTCCCCCGGATCATTATGCATCTATTGTATATTTACTGGCAGTAGGCGCACATACCTTGTGCCTCGCTTTGTTAGGGTTTATTAAGTAATAAAATAACGATTTAATTGATCGTTATATCCACCGCAAATATATCACTGGTAAGTACCTGTGGATGTTTCTTTAGCAATGCTGGCTTGAAACTCTTAATGGAGGACAAGCTCCATTAAGCATTCGTGTGTTATACAGGGTGAAAAGTTGCAAGCAGTGGATTGCATCCTGGGCGATTGGAAATGGAAAGGACTTCAGCTGTACCTATAAGCAAGCACGAGGCTGCGGCATAGATTTATTAAAATTAGGCGAATTGTCATAGCTCAGCCGAAGTAAAATAAATGTGATATTCTTTTTCTCGCTAGAGCTCACTCTTATATCGCTATTGATGGTATGAATAACAGATTAATAACCAATTGTCTAATTATAACGATTTATGTTTCTTACAATGTCACTGTTTGTTTTTCGTACAGGTCCTAAGTAGGGAATTACGATAATTTTTATGATAATTTACATAGCTTCTTAGATTCTCTTCGTCTAAATAATAATATTGCCTCGGCGATTTTAATATCGATTTTGCATTGGGTTCGAGGCTTTCTACAGGTGTGCGGAACTTCCTCACCAGGTACGGCATGCATGAGTATGTTGACGACTACACTGTAAAAAATTACAGTAATTTTGTCATGGTAAATCAGGAATATTACATGTTATAACGTTGTGAATTTACCACAATAGATCATGTAAATTTTGTTTTTCATGTTTTTTCTAGGATATTTAACATGGAAAAAGAAATTTCGGTAAAATTTATAGCTTTTTCATGTAAGTTTAAGATGTAACAAAAATTCAAAAGGAAAATACAAGAAAAAACATGTAAAATTTTGTATTTACTCTCAAAATTTACTTAAAAGTGTAAAATTGACATTTTTTTGGGGTATTTAGTGCACTTTGAAAGTAATTTTACTAGTGTACTATTAATTTTGCTGTAAAAATATGAGGATCTTTTATATTTATTTGTTTTTACTTGAATTTTCGGGTAAAACTATAGATATCATGGAAAATACGAAATTCATACGCCGCAATGTGATTGGTTATTGGATTATTTATCTGTGCGCGTAGGTAATTTTATTCGTTTGTCGAACTTATTACTGGCTCAATGAAATCATGTACGTCTCAAACAATCGTAGATTTCGTGTTCATTCTTGATCCCTTGTTGAGCGATTCAGTATGACCTATTAGGTGCTATAAAAGAATTAGGTAAGTTGCTTGCTCTCTTTATAAAAATACATATGAAAATTACTTCAGTGTTCGGTAAATATAGAGTTCATATAAATATTACATACGAATTTTACAGTAGGTACAATCTTTGAAAAACACATAAGCATGTGAAATTTACTAGAAATTTTACCTTATGAAGCAAATTTACCTGTAAAATTGTAGGCAACTTTGTTACCAACGGTTTTACATGTAATTTTACTGCAACTTTTTTTACAGTGTATACTAGAGTTAGCGGAACATCAAAGATTAGAATTGATAATGTATTTACGAACATCATAAAAAAATATTTCACGGTATGAGTTGTTGACCCAGCTCTTTCTGATCATAAGGGATTAATATGTATGTGCATTTACAACAAATGCACAAGTTGCAGCAGATAATAACTGCCATATGGAGTTTTATTCTTTAAAAGACATTGAATTTGTTTCCAAATTTTTGCTCAACAACATTTTAGCGTGCTGGCCAACTTCATTTCCTTTAAGATGTACACTTCTCACAGGAAAAATCGGGACACCCACAATTCAGAATTTTAAAATTTCTTGATTGTAAATGCAACTTTCGGAGGACGTATTCACTTATAATAGCCATAAATCACTTAATTATGTATATTACTGCGATCAAAGGTAACAACCAGAAATTTAAACAGAAAAATAAATATATAGAAAGAAAAAGGTTTATGTATAGAATAAACAAATCGGAGTTTCGGTGGCGGTGTTTCCTTTAGAAGTACCAATGAAAAAAACACATAACAACAAAAAGAACTCTTGAATAGACGACTTCATTTAGAAATATATATGTATTTAACTTGTTTGATGTTATGCAGAGATAATTCTTTTTTAAGAAAACATGTGGTGATGAGATTTTATTATTTAGTATTATGTTACTTGTTAGTGCTGCTTTGATATTAGTTACTTACTTCGATTTATGCTCGCGAGTATTAGTTTAGCAATAGACAATATGTCAGTCAGCCTCCTCAGTTTTGGGATAATGTGATTTTCACAGATTCATTGATACTATTATTGATGTATTAATTACTATTGTTGTTTAATATTCTTAAATATTGTATTACTATAAAGTTTCCTTCTATCTATAAAAAAATTACCAAAACCAGGTTTAAGATTATTTATAAAATTCTTAAATAAAGCAATTAAGTTCGCAAAGAAATTATTTATTTTATGAACCCTCCGTTTATTGTATTTTCAGGAAATATATTTTAGCTATCGCCTGTGTAATCTGACGTCGTTGATCTATTTTCTTGAGATATGGCCAATACTGGGTCTCTTTACAAACTGTCTTTATGTAGCACAGGTTTATTAACAATTATTTAAAATATTATTGGATTTATAATACATAACAAACATTGTAAGAAAGCATATTGTTCGTCAATCTCAGTTAGTGCTAAAATATATATTTATTTTTGAATTTGATACATTTAATACTTTTTCGTTGCTACTGCCTGAAGCTGTGTTACAGACCAAAAGTGTTAGCTATATTTCAATAAAGTAGAACGACATTGGATTACACAGGCGATAGTTAAGATATATTTCTTGAAAATACAATAAACGGAGGGTTAATAACATAAATAATTTCTTTGCGAAATTAATTGCTGTAAAAATGTTGCAAATAATCTTAAACTGTTTTTGGTAATTTTTTAAAACATAGAAAAATATTTTGTAGTAATACAATATTTAAGAATACTAAACAACAACAATAATAATACATCAATAATAGTGTAATTAATCAATGTGAAAATCACATTGTTCAAAAACTCAGGTAATATAATGTTAAAATCCCATCGCCATATGTTTTCTTAAAAAAAGAATTATCTCTACATAACATCAAACAAGTTAAATACATATATGTTTATTTCTTATGTATTTTTTTGCATTAATATTTCCGTATTCGGTATTTCTAAGGAAACACCGCCACCGAAATTCCAATGTGTTTATTTAATGTATAAACCTTTTTCTCTATATATATTATGTCTGTTTAAATTTTTAGTCTTTACCTTTGATCGCAATAATACACACAAAAAAAGTGATTTATGGCTTTGATAAATGCATATATCCTCTGAAAGCTGCATTTACACCCAAGAAATTTTAAAATTTAGGATTGCTGGTGTCCCGATTTTTCCTGTGAGAAGTATACAGTGTCTAATAAACGAAATATTAAATACTTAGATAAAGCTAGGGCTATGAGGGATGAGTTGCTGTGGCTTTATGAACTTAGTAAACTTGACATTATTTCCAAGAATGCTTACTACAACTTTAATACACTTAAAATATAGGGAAAATTTAAAGCTGGAGAGGTTAGCTTATAATACCTCCGTTATATTTTCATCAATGAATAAATTAAAGGCTTCCTATATTCAGTATATAAATAAACCTCTATAATTGCAATTTAAAACTTCGTAGTCGTCTTTCCATTTTTAAGCACTGTATTCGCAGAATAAAAAGTTCCGCAACTTTTAAACTATCGATTCTTAACATTTTCATTCGTGACCTACTTCCAATCGTAACTTTTTTTTTTAAACAGGCTTTCCAAATCCTTTAAATAATGCAGCAATAATCGATTCGAATAGGCCTAATAATCGAATAATCTCATTAATAATTGAACGCTTTAACGAACATACACGTATATTCCACGTTGGAATGGAAGTTTATTTATTAAACTGTTATATAATAATGTATCATGATAAGTTTTCTTTTTACAAGTTTCAAAACGATATGTGTGTAATTGTGTAAGTACAATAACTATACGTATGTCTAGTATTAATGCTTATACGTTATAAGTTTTAATTATAATTTGTGGCGAGTAAGTACGCCTGCTAACTTTTGAACTAACAAATTATCTATGCGTACATGCGAGATTGTTCTTCGTTAATTAGTTATAGAAGTTTAGTTAATAATATTAAATTCTCATAGTTTAAATTAGGTATATTTAGGTTTAAAATGGTAAGATACTATAGAAAGATTTTTAAATATGTATGTATAAAAGCAAGCGACTTCCGGATAAACCAAAGACAACCAAGGATAGTTAATTATCTCGTAAACGAATTGAGTTAGATATAAGAAACCTAACACCAACTTGTCTTTATTTAGTCTGTACTATCAAAATATATCATAATATACAGGGTGTTCCATTTAATTTTTCACAACTTTGGTGTGTAACTTTTCTTTGAGTTACCCTGTATACTTCAAAATAATTTTGAAATGTGCTCCTTCTCAACCTGTATAACCCTGAATAAAAAACAATTAAAAATATGTTACCAATTTTCGTATACAAACCGACATGAATGTTGAGGCCCAGGCTGTATACAGGGTGTTCTGAAACATCGTTTAACGATTTTAAGGGCATGTAGTACGATCGAAAATAAGGTTAAAAGTCATAATAAACGTATGTCCACAAATTAACTGTTTACGAGATAACAGCGATTTTATCGCAATTGCAGAATAAGTTTGCTTTAGCGGTTTTTATTAAGACGTTATTGCATTTTAACATAAAATAGATTATAACTAAAGAAGATGTTCAAAATGACGTCCTTCCATTTCGACACAGGATCTACATCTGCTCTAAAAAGGAAGCGCGCACTCTTTCAAAAAACAAGGGTTTTTCTCGTATTATCTGGCAACAGTGTTCTATTCGTTGGCGCAACTCTGGAAGATCGTTTATCGGTGTTGCGTACACTAAACTTTTCAAATAACCCCAGATACTAAAATCCAACCGGTTTAGATCGGGAGACCTTGGAGGCCAAGCAATGGGATCTGCTCGCCCTATCCATCTCCCAGGAAATTCATTGTTAAGATGTTCCCTAACAGCACGCGTAAAGTGCGGTGGAGCTCCATCTTGCATATACCAGAGATTCAGTCTTAGATTTATAGGTAAATCTTCCAAAAGCTCAGGTAAAGTATTTTCCAAGAACTCGTGATATGCAGGACTTGTTAAGCGTTGTGGCAAAACAATCGGTCCTAACAAACCGTTCCCCTATCATGCCTAACCAGATGTTAGAGAGAAACGTTGCTGGTGTCTGGCTTCAACGGTAGTATGAGGATTCTCGTCACACCAAACGTGATTATTGTGAAATTAAATATTCCATTTTTAGTAAAACCAGCTCATCAGTGAAAAGGATGTTATCAGCGAAAATCCGGCCGATCAGCAGCTGTTCGCAAAAACCACTCACAGAAAGCCCTTCTCGCTTGATAATTCGGAGCAGTAAGAGATTTTACCCGTTGGATATGGTAGGGGTATAGAGTTGCTCATGAAGAGTTCTCTAAACAATATTGCTGCTTACACCCACTTGAGTCGAAATTCTTCTAACACTAGTTTCGGGATTTTCATCAATAATATTCAAAATTCAATCTTCTATCTGTGGAGTACATGCTATTCTCTGCCGTCCAGTATCAGAAGATCGCTTCTCAAACGAACCAGTTTCTCTTAGTCGTTGAAACACCGTCTGAAACATCACATGCGAAGGCAGTTGGCGATCAGGAAACGTTTCAGCATAGAAGCGACGTGCTTGTAAAGAATTCCCATTAGCACGACCGCACATGAACACCTTATCGCGCATTTCAGCATTAGAATACGCAACCATTGTAATTGCTACAAATTGCACAAAACGTCAAATTAAACTGTCAGAAAACAATAGCTGATAAACACCTGTTTACTGGGATATATTATATCCATGTACTACTAGGAACACTCGCTGTTATCTCGTAAACGGTTGATTTGTGAACATGTTTATTATGACTTTTAACCTTATTTTCGATCGTACTACATGCCCTTAAAATCTTTAAACGGTGCTTCAAAACACCCGTTATGTAAGTAATTGTTACTATGATTTAGTATTTCCAGGTATGTACTGTGCATTTATGCATGTCTATATCAATAAGTAATATAAACATATTTAACGGTATTTCGATGTTAATATAATTCCAAGCATGTAGTACTTACTGAATATGTTAAGAAAGGACATATGTTAATTAATATTCCTTATGTTTGCAATACGGTTTATTCGTAAGCAAATTCAGATGGTATAGTTTTATTACTTATATTATATTATTTTAGTGTGGTATAAAATTGCAGTTAATGTTTTCTTTTATCACTCACGATTGCTTGAAACATACAGCACGCTTTTTACATCAACCGAAGTCAATTCACGTTTTGTTTAGTTAGAGTTGATTTAAGGTGTAGCAATAACCGATTTCGCTGTGACATAGCGCGTGCGACACGGAACAGCTGACCGTTTCGAGCAAATACCCGAAAATTAAGCAAATCGAGGCAATATGATAAATATTGTGTTATTAAGTTGGAGACTTAGAAAGGTGTTTATAAAGTTTTTGTTATGCATATTTTTATTTAGACATCAATTATAGCATATTTGTAATTAATTTGCGATTTGATCACATCAGACAGTATATATTAGAAATATCTGTTCACAGTAATGAAACATGACGCGTTCTAAACATTTTCGCCGACAAATCAGTGCTAATTAACAACAACACTATATTGTCTCTCTTCGTCTATAATAGATTTTCCTCTTTATGTCGGTTGTTAGATACTACTTCCAATATTACTTTCCAATTCTTAGGTTTATAATTATACCTGTTAATTCGGGTGAGTCGTGTAGTCCCGTTTGAATGGACTATATTTCAGGATGAGATTTCCCGTACCGATGCTTATCGGAAACTCGCGATTCTTGACAGCTTGTTATCGTAAATGTACAAGTATTTAAATGTGTCTGTCGCATGAGTTTTTCATAGCTATGAACATACAATGTTAAGAATTTCCTAATTTTCCTAAAACATCAGTGAGATTAAAGATGTTTTAAATCATATTTTCTTTTGATTTTCTTAATTGATAATTTATTTATGTTTTTCAAAACATCGGTAGAATGGAAGCTGTTCGGAAAGGAGAGGCACAATATTCTTGTAAATACCTAATTAGCATTTCTAGTATTTTAAGGTTAATCATTTAATTACATTGATAGCCCTCGTCCGGTTTAACCACCTTCTCCGGGTTCTCCGAACTACCGAGGGACTGACGTTCGCAGCGCAATTTCCCGTGACGTATGTTTACAGCCCTTAGCTTGTTTGTTCCCCCCGAAGGAAGAGCAGTTGCAGATATGTGGTCACGAGTCACACTCAGAATAGTTATATCCACGCAGCTCAATTCAACTATCACAACGAGCATCAACTTCCGTCTAAAATCAATGTACTTTACTTGTTTTCATTTGCTTAATTTAGTCAAATATAGTAGTAAGTAAGAACCACGCCGTGTTTTTATTTACATCGAAAAGGTGCAAAACGCCAGCGCACATAATCACAAAAACAGAAGCATTAAAAATGTTTGGAATCATATTTTTTTTAATATTGGGAGGGGGGGTAAGTGTTTTCGAAATAATAAAATATTTTTTTTAAAAAAACGTTGGGAGAGAGGACGTATTAAAAAAGTTTTAAATCATATTTCTTTTTAATATTGGAGAGGGTGCGAGGGCAGCAGAATGATTTTTCTTTTAATTAGAATATAGGGGAGGGTGGGGCAAGATGGGGCCACGAGGCATAATGGGGACATCGTCTTATCTACAAAACGGCAGTAAGCATCTGTCAAATAATAGCAGTCCTAATATTGACAAGTGCTGTTTTATGTTTGTTGTAATGTAGGAAACTTTACTAGCCGCATTGCTGTTTGTGCGTGAACTTTGCAATTTTCAGAATTTCGTTATTATTTTGATGGTGAGTTCAACGGCCATATCGGAAGCAAAAGTAAATTATTTACAACTACACTTTTGGTGCTTATTAATTGACATGTATTGTCTGTATTTTCTTGTAGTGCGTTATTTTGTTTATTTTCAAAATATTTAATAATTTTATTAAACATAACCATAAAATGTTCCCAAAGCGGCAAGATGGGGCTAGTGGGTATGGCGGCAACATGGGACATCATTATCTCACTCTTCAGTCTGGTCCGTTATACCTGGATATGCCATTATGCTTTCTCGAAGACATAATGCCTATTTCTCATGTTGGGAATAAAGTACAGGTTCAATCAAAGCGTAACAAGGGAAAGACAGCAATCCTTACAAGCACTACGTATAAAAATCTGCTACAAGAAAATAGAAGTCTGGAGACTCTCTAAGGCAACTAGAAGTGCTGAGGGAGAGTTAAAGGAAAAAAAATTGACAAAGGAGAAAAACAGAAGAGATCACAGAAGCCGGATTTTGTAAGGAAAGCAAAGAGATAGATTTTTAGAAAACGTCAAGGGAATAATCAAGTTCTTCTGTTGAGGAGGATGACGCTCAATGTTAGTATATTGTAAGGGGAAGTATTGATACAATGCCATGGATGCGAGGTTGGGTACATGGAGGCTGTGCGAATAACATGATGAGTTCGTCTTCTATTGTCTCAATTGTGAAGATTAAGTTTAATATTCTTATCGTTATTGTATTTTTTTTTTTTAAGTAGTTCCACTCTAAAGAGTTTAAGCTTTGTTCCTGCAATGTTTTTAAGAATCTATTTTTTTTACCTATTACCTAGATTTATGGTACGACCCATTCTTAACTGGAACTGTGTATTGACACATTTCTTTTCAAAATTTTCTCACAACATCAACAGTACCCATCGAAAAATTGTAAATTCATCCATCAGCAGATAAATGTTTAAAGATTACAACACGCTTAGTTAGAACATTGTATATCAATTTGCAATCCTGATGCAGTGTTCTAAAGCTTAATGTTCCCATCTTGCCCCACCTTCTCCTAATTCTTTTTTCAATCAGCGGTGGAGAAGACATGGCATTAAAATGTTTTAAATAAATAATTCGATAGTCGCTTTTATGTCGGATTACCATTTTGTAATATTTCAGGTATCTACTCACCACCCACTGTGGATTATCCAAGGCTGCGCTGGCTTGCTGCGGTTCCTCCTTCGCTACCCGCAGTCCGGGAGTGACCACTTTCGCCTTGGCGGGTGACAGTCGGCTCGCGGGCCGCGCACTGAACGGAAAGTACGGACTATCGGCGGCGAATGGTTCGCCCGTCGCCTGCGTCGGGCTAGCGCCCGGACCCGAATATCCCGGACCCGTCGGACTCAGAGCGTATGCCTGTAATACGAGAAGGTTAAAATAGAGAAAAGCGTGTTGCATTTCTTTTTTTTCATTAATTAGGTATACAAGGTTATATAACTTGGATTAATCGTGTTTTATACACACAGTAAATATACTTAAAAACATAAAGTTTAATTCATAATATATCCAAAAACCTTTAATTCCTTTATGTTTTAGATTTTGTTAGAGTATTATTTTTTAACAAACCCTGAAGATGTGGCCTATGCCAATATGCTAGATAAACATATCGTCATGAGGACCACTAGAGGGTGCCATCAAGGAGGAGTACTGTCACCACTGCTGTGGAGCTTGGTTGTGGATGATCTCGTCACATCATTAAACGACAAAGGAATATGGACGCAGGGGTATGCTGATGACATTGTCATCGTAGGTAGGGGGAAGTTCCCAGGCGTGGTGGCGGGCATCATGCGTAATGCACTCCGAATGGTGGAGGAATGGTGCCTTTCACAAGGACTCTTAGTTAATCCACAAAAAAGAAAGTTGGTTGCCTTTACCAACATGAGGAAACTCAATGACCTAGGCGGTGTTTAGACTGTTTGGGCAGGAGTTACAATTAACCAAGAAGTAGGAGTAATCTGGGTGTTACGCTCGATGCGAAACTGAGCTGGAAAATCACTTAGTCAAACCAAACGACCAGGGCTACGCAACTATTCTGGCGCTTGCAGGAGAGTTGCTGACAAAACCTGAGGATAAAGCTGAAGGTGATCCATTGGCTATATTACTGCCGTGATAAGACCAGCGATAACATACGGGGGTAGTAGTCTGGTGAGGAGACAGAAGTGTCCTCCGCAGTAAAAACTGCTAACCGCTGTCCAGAGACAGGCATTGCTGGGTATCATTGGTGCAATTAACAGCCACAGGGACCGCCTCTTTTGGAGACCATTGTGGGCCTTTCTCCCGCTGGAGCTTTATGTTGAGAGCGGAGGCAATGAAATGCGATCCTTAGACTGAAAGCCAACATCCTGTGGCATCCCAACTTCTACTATGGGCACGAAGATGGACGGGCCATTGCTGCAAATGTCCACGGACGGCATGGCACCCGAAATTACCTTCACTGAAAAAGTGAAAATCTCCATACCGAACAGAGACCAGGCACGCAGTGAGATCACTGCTAATGATAAGTGGTTCACGGACGGATCTAAATCCAGCCTGGGCACAGTCCTAATCAAAGGATATCGATAAGCCTGGGAAACATACAACGGTCTTCTAGGCAAACGTATTCGCCCTTGCAGTCTGTGCAGAAATAATTGCAAACAGGGGCTACATGAGGAAGAAAATTAATATAATGACTGACAGCCAGGCTGTCATTAAAGCAGTCTCGAACCCCGTAACTAGGTCAAAACTAATTAGAGACTGCGAACAATCCCTCAATGCACTGGCACGAAACTATATGGTGTCTCTGATTTGGATGCCGGGATATGAGGATATAAAGGGCAATGTAATAGCCAAGGAGGGCTCTAAGAGACACTTCATGGGTCCAGAGCCCGTATGTGGGATTACTAAGGATTCCGCAAGAAGGGACATCTGGACCTGGTTAGATAAAGAAAGTACAAAGAAATGGAGGTCGACTGAAGGTGAACTCCATACCAAAACGCTGATAAGGGATGGGGATGTTAGTTTCTCTGATAACCTAATCACGCGCAGTAAAAAAGAAGTTAAAACCATTACTGGGTTGGTAACTGGACACCGTCTCTTGAAAAAGCACAGGCCGGGTAAGCGAACCGTGGTGTAGAAGATGCGAACAACAGGAGGAAACGGGTTTACATGTAATCTGCACATGTGAGGAACTGAAGGTACTTAGGCAGAAGTATTTCGGGAGAGATCTATTGGAGCCCTCGAAGGTTTTCAAGTTCCCACTGGGCAAGATACTGGGCTTTATAGAGAACACCAAGCTGCTCGAGTGAAAATAAGAGAATTAATAGGATAGTACAATGAGCACCTAGCTCGAGTGCCCGGACATCAAGTGCCCAACTCTACTTTAATGAATGAATGAATGAAGCCCTGGAGATGAACCAGCTGAGTCGACACACGTAAGCCTAAATTAATTCAATTAATTTAATCATTATGTTTTACTAAGTTAGTGTAGTTTCCACGCTGATGAGGTGGAGGCCATCGGAGAAGGTTATAGCTTGCGATAGCCCTACAGTTTTCTAATAAATGCAGTTTTCCGATTATATTAATTTTTTCTGATTATTATAAGGCAAGAACATTGATATTTTGGAATGACATAACATTGAGAGAGATGAAAATATATATTTTTCATATGTCATAACCTAAAACTAATATCACATGTTTTACTATTGATTCTCTACTGTAATACTTTATTTTTGAATAGCGCATCTGACTGATGAAAGTGTAACTAAAAACCGAAACCGGCAGCAGAAGTGTTATATTAAAATAGAATAAATTAAAATTTAGGAAGTACTATATCTTATGTTTTAACCACATAACCTAATTATGGGCCTTTAAACATCTAATTAATTCAATTTAAGATTGAGTATTATTTTTTTGTTTTTTTATAAGGTTAAATATTTCTAGATTAAGTAAAAACAACTGTTTTTTGTTTATTTTTTTTTGTAGTTTTGATTACGGGTAACTTTATAAAAAATATACAGATATTCCACGTAAGTGGTTCATTAAAAGTTTATGATGTTCTATTATTTATCTATATTTGAGATTTTGGCACCAGTATCTGTTCGACTGGAACTATAAATGTAAAATACCTTAACCAAAATATCACTTCCGGTTGACCGGAAATGGATGTCAACTTTCTTATTTTAAATAGATTGATATAATTTTTTATTCATTTTTGGATTCTACAACTATAAATACGTCAGTTTTCATTAGCTATTCCTATAGCTACATGTTGCCGTTTTTCAGTTGTTTAAGTTTTTCTTTTTTTTTTTAGTCATAATCATTGCATCATGAGAAAATTAATATCTCGGTTAATACTGCAAGGAGAGACTCCAAATTTGCTATGTTATGAATGTAGATATTACTCTAAGAAACGGTAAGCACACTTTACATTCTAACATACAGGGTGTTCAAAACTGAGGAACAAAGTGACATATTTTCAAATGCAGAAAAACTCAATTTTTTTAAATGAACACCCTGTATTTTAATTCGGAATTAGGAAGTAAATATCATCCCCTATCACTTTATATCAGCAATTCCCTATACCTATCTTTAATAGATTTTGAGATATGAGCGACTTTTTGTTAAACAACTAAGTAGCCCTATCTTTAAATGTTTGTAGCTGGCTCTAAAATGATTCACGTCAAATTAATGTATTATTTTTGAATAACCATACAAGAATGTCTGTTCGAATAGTCATTTCTATTAATATTGCGTTGTACGAAAGTGTAATTACAATGATAACATAAACACTTTTGGTTAGTCAAGGAATTTGACATTAATCCCATATCTTCTATTAAAATAAAGGAAAGTTGACATCATTTCGGTCCAACCGGAAGTGATATTTTGGTTAAGGATATTTTACATTTATAGTTCCAGTCGAACAGATACTGGTGCCAAAATCTCAAATATAAGTAAATAATAGAACATCATAAACTTTTAATGAACCACTTACGTGGAATATCCTGTATAAGTTTAAATATTTCTAGATTAAGTAAAAACAACAGGTTTTTTGTTTATTTTTTTTTTGTGGTTTTGATTACGGGTAACTTTATAAAAAACATATAACGGTCTATTTTCTTGATTCAAAAATAGTAGTAAAAAAAGGCAAAAATTGAGCAAATAACTTATTATTCATGGTTATGTCCAAAATTGGGTTGATGACTAATGATAAAAAAAACAACAAGTATGAAACACTGTCAGTGTTACAGATATATTGGCTTACATGTTTCGGCTACAACGCTATCTTCAGAGCCATATTTTATTTTTGACCTCCGATCTGATATGGCTCTGAAGATGGCGTTGTAGCCGAAACATGTAAGCCAATATATCTGTAACACTGATTGACTTAATTAAGATATAAGATTATTAATTAACCATAGTTTTTGTATACAACGTTTCGACGCTACACTGAGGAAAAATACTGGACGTGATATCAACAATCTACATTCATTGAGTGAATTTTCATCGCTAGAACAAAATGTGCCACTGTAATGATAAAATTACTTACAATCTTAACATAAGATACATTAGCAAGGTTCTCTGGACCAATTTAAATGCATCATTTCATGTGTCAATGATTTCTTTTCCTCTTCACCAGGACCTATTTTTGGTTCAGCGTGCCCACTTATTTCAAAATTTTTCCTAAATATATTGATTTAAGAAATTTTTAATTTTAGCTAACAGTAAATAACAATAAATCAAGACCGGTATACCCGGAAGCTGGAAGAAGAAAAAAATTATCGACCTGTCTGTCCATCTTATTTGAATAGATAGACGACTAATAAATTGTCGGGGAGAAACGCTCTATGAAGTGATGGAGATAAATTACCGGCAATGTCAGCGCGGTTATTCGACGGGAGACAAAATCCAATCGGTAACAAGCTGGTGATTTTTTTTCCTTTAAAGCATACAGTGCTGACTAGAACAGTATCCCGAATCCCTTTCTTCGAAAATATTATTGAGAAATTTTAAGCGGCAGATTAAAACACGTTAAAACTTTAGACGCATAGGACCTTTTAATTCAGTTTGATACTTACGTAAGTATATTTTATAAGTAAGAGGTAATAAACAGAACAAAATAAGCAAATGCACCTATGTATATAAGAGTCTACGATGATTTTTACTGAACGAACAATGGTGTACACGAAACACACGACAATAGAATATAGACTTTCTGAAAAAACCGTACGCCAATTACAGCAAACTTCGATAAATCAAATCATGTTCGCCGTTGCTCTAATGTTCTGTGTACTGAGGTTGCAAGTCAGTTTAATTGTAACAAAACAACTGAACCGCCTTGGTTGTTTCTGTTGTTAACGAGACAGGTATAAATAGATAAGAGAAACAAAGCAAGCGCTGCAACTAATTTCAAACGAACCTAAATTGCCTGGAATGTTCTTATGTAATATTTTTCATGCTTTTTATTTAAGGCAATTATTAGTTAATATAAATAGGAGAGAGGGTTAAGGTAGATTTTTTTCTAGACTAACAAACATTGTCTTGAATCGCTGATGATAATATTTCTGGAATTGCTTTAATTTCATCGTTGCTTCAAAGATGCTACACAGAAAAAAAGAATTGTTTAAGTGAAAGAAATATATTTTTTGGCGTCATTTCATTAAGAGAGAGCAATATTTCTTTAATAAAAAAAAATATGAAGATTTCGTTTGTTTCAAAATAAAATAATATTTTTTTTATATCAAAGAATAGATAATTTTGATATCATGTGCAAAAAAAAATATTTCTTGTATTCAAAGAAATGCATTTCGTGATATCGTTTATTTAACTGGAAACAAGAGCTTAAGAGCTCCTTAAACAAAAAAAAGTAATTGCCAGTATCCAACTATAATGGATGTTCCAGAAATTCTTGAAAGCTGGGGCATGGAAGAGTTGATAGTCGTATTTTTGGGTTTGTGTAATTGTTTTAGTTCAATGTAGGTTTTATTTTCGAATATATACAGGGTGATTTTCAATATATGCGACAAACCTTAAGCGCTGATTCCGGGGGTTATTTTGAACATAAAAGTTCATAAGAAACATATGTCCAAAATCGCTTAGTTCTAAAGTTGTGCAATGTTTAATAGTAAGTTAACATAATTAATGTTTTTATTATAAATTAACAAAATAATTAGTAAAACAAAATTAATTTATACTAACTGTTGAAAATGACGGCCCCCAACTGCAATAGAAGCTTCTATCCTCCGTCGTATTGACTGGCGAGTCCGTTCTAAAATACCAGGGGTATTTCGAATTGTTTAAAAAGCTGCGATAATACCATTTCTCAGTTCATCGACATTTTCAATGGGAGTCGTATAAACTAATGATTTAAGATAACCCCAGAGAAAAAAAGTCCAAAGAATTTAAGTCTGGAGACCGAGGAGGCCACGGTTGTGGACTTTCCCGTCCTATCCACCGATCTAGATACGTATTGTCCAAAAACTCGCGAGCAACTAAATTAAAATATGCTGGAGCACCGTCATGCATAAAACACAATTGTAATCTTAATTACAACGGAACTTCTTCCAGCAGTAGTGGTGGCTCCTTTTCAAGAAAATTGCGATATACCTCGCCATTTAACCGCATCGGTAAAAAATGTGAACCTATCAAGTGATCTCCAACAATTCCGGCCCGCACATTGACAGAGAATTGATGTTGATGACGGGCATTCACTAGTTCGTGCGGATTTTCTTCGGCCCATATGTGATTATTATGAAAATTAATAATCGCATTTCTAGTGAAAGTAGCCTCGTCGGTGAAGAATATTTGAGCCAAATAGTCAGGATTTTGTGCGATTTTGTGTTGCATCCATTGACAAAAAACCAGTCTTTACGGAAAATCTGCCGACAAAAGTGCCTGCACCCGTTGAATGTGATATGGATAAAACAGTTGATCTTTCAATATTCTCCAAACTGTGGCCTGATTAATGTTTAAAGCGAACGCAATTTTTCTGGTGCTTGTAGTAGGATGTTCCTCAATTTCATTTAGTACCATTTCTTCAACTTGTGGAGTTAGGGTATCGTTCTTCATAAAGACGTCTACCAGCACGTGAATTTCCATTGGCAAGACCGTAAACGAAATGCATATCACACATCTCAGCATTCGTGTAATTCTAATTCGTCTAATTTTACTAGTAAACTAATAATTCTACTGTACAAAATATGAGAATCTTTTATATTTATTTGTTTCTACTTGAATTTTCGGGTAAAACTATAGATATCATGGAAAATACGAAATTCATACGCCGCAATGTGATTGGTTATTGGGTTATTTATCTTGCGCGTAGGTAATTCTATTCGTTTGTAGAATTTATTATTGGCTCAATGATATCAAGTGTAAATTGTATAATGATGCGTCACAAACAATCGCAGATTTCGCGTAAAGGGTGTCATTCTTGATCTCTGGTTGAGCGATTCAGTGTGACTTATTAGGTGCTATAAAAGAATTAGGTAAGTTAGTTTTATAAATACACATTTAAAGATATTTGTATATGTAGTTATCAATTGTTCTTAAAATTTAACATAGTACGTTGAAGGACATACTAACTTCTTCAACTTGTGGAGTTCTCACTGTAGATGGGTGCCCGTTATCAATCGTCGGTTTTTTTAAAATTTTCCGTTTCACTAAGACATTGGTGAAGACGGGCAAATATTGAATGATGCGGGATGATACGGTTCGGGTATCGTTCTTCATAAAGACGTCTAGCAGTACGCGAATTTCCATTGGCAAGACCGTAAACGAAATGCATATCACACATCTCAGCATTCGCGTAATTCATTTTAGAAAACAGAAACTGGCAATAAACTAAATGAATACTCTATTGACAAATATTGAAATGACAAATAAACAATTCCCTCTCAACACAATAGTTTTTGAAGAACCAACTGTGATATTATATCGTGTTAGTCATAGTTCATAGTTTATTATTAAACATTCAATAACTTTAAAACCAAACCGTTTTGGACATATACTCATATGAACTTATATGATCAAAATAACCTCAGGAATCAGCTCTTAAAGTTTGTCGCATATATTGAGAATCACTCTGTATATGCGTTATTTTCTTATGAATCTATAGCCGTGTGATGAACCTACAAACATGAACATCGCAACTGGTGATTATTGCGAGGTTATATGTAAAAGTCAACTGATAAAAAATGACCAAAGAGGTGGCTCACGGTTTGAACACACAACATTATAAAATTTGACCCCCTATCTCTTATTTTCGAGTGTTTTCTTTTCATATTGGCTCTATGTAATTAATTATATCTTGAACGGCTTCTATATTTGTTAACAAATACAGGTTTACAAAACGCAGCATTAGCGTTCTCTTGATAGATAAATACCAAATATATAAGTTGTATAGCCTCATACAAACTTTATTTCGACGCCTGCCGCGTTAGAGACAATAAATATTGGCGCAGCCCTCGTAGCGAGATAGCGGCATCTACCGGAGCGGACCGGAACTTGGTAGCGTTCGCTTCTTCCTCGAAAGGGGAGTAAAATGAGTGATTGCCAGAGTTATAATTTCTTCCCGGTTCTTCTTCTTGTTGTTTAATGTGTGTTCTCCAGTCGGCGAATGAGTTTCTTTGCTTTCGGGAAGTTGTTCCCGTTTTTGTTCCGTCTTGCGAGTTGCAGTAATTTGGTTTTATATTTTATGTGTCTCGTTACTGTATCCCGTTCGGTCGAAATATGAAGGGGAATTGGGGGGTTTTCAGGAAATTAAAGATACCGCTGTTTCGGATTTGCAACAGTGAATTCTGTGATTATTATTTGTAAATTCAACGGGCTATAACAGGTGATTTCTCAATATATGCGACAAACTTTAAGAGGTGATTCCTAAGGTTATTTTGATCATAAAAGTTCATATGAGTATATGTCCAAAACGGTTTGGTTTTAAAGTTATTGAATGTTTAATAATAAATTATGAACTATGACTAACACGATATAATATCACAGTTGGTTCTTCAAAAACTAGTGTGTTGAGAGGGAATTGTTTATTTGTCGTTTCCATATTTGTCAATAGTTGTCAGAGTATTCATTCAATTTATTGCCAGTTTCTGTTTTCTAAAATGAATTACACGAATGCTGAGATGTGTGATATGCATTTCGTTTACGATCTTGCCAATGGAAATTCGCGTGCTGCTAGACGTCTTTATGAAGAACGATACCCGAACCGTATCATCCCGCATCATTCAATATTTGCTCGTCTTCAACAACGTTTTAGTGAAACGGGAAATTTAAAAAAAAACGGACGACTGATAACGGACACCCATCTACAGTGAGAACTCCACAAGTTGAAGAAATGGTACTAAATGAAATTGAGGAACATCCTACTACAAGCACCAGAAAAATTGCGTTTGCTTTAAACATTAGTCAGGCCACAGTTTGGAGAATATTGAAAGATCAACTGTTGTATCCATATCACATTCAACGGGTGCAGGCACTTTTGCCGGCAGATTTTCCGCAAAGAGTGGCTTTTTGTCAATGAGTGCAACACGAAATCGCACAAAATCCTGACTATTTGGCTCAAGTATTCTTCACCGACGAGGCTACTTTCTCTAGAAACGCGATCATTAATTTTCATAATAATCACATATGGGCCGAAGAAAATCCGCACGAACTAGTGAATGCCCGTCATCAACATCAATTCTCTGTCAATGTGTGGGTCGTAATTGTTGGAGATCACTTGATAGGTCCACATTTTTTACCGATGCGGTTAAATGGCGAGGTATACCGCAATTTTTTTGAAAAGGCGCTACCACTACTGCTGGAATGAGTTCCGTTACAATTAAGATTACAAATGTATTTTATGCATGACGGTGCTCCAGCGCATTTTAGTTTAGTTGCTCGCGAGTTTTTGGATAATACGTATCCAGATCGGTGGATAGGACGGGGAGGTTCACAACCGTGGCCTCCTCGGTGTCCAGACTTAAATTCTTTAGACTTTTTTCTCTGGGGTCACCTTAAATCATTAGTTTATACGACTCCCATTGAAAATGTCGATGAACTGAGAAATGGTATTATCGCAGCTTTTCAAGCAATTCGAAATACCCCTGGTATTTTAGAACGGACTGGCCAATCACTACGACGGAGGATAGAAGCTTGTATTGCAGTTGGGGGCGGTCATTTTCAACAGTTAGTATAAGTTAATTTTGTTTTACTAATTATTTTGTTAATTTATAATAAAAACATTAATTATGTTAACTTACTATTAAACATTGTACAACTTTAGAACTAAGCGATTTTGGACATATGTTCTTTTATGAACTTTTATGATCAAAATAACCCCAGAAATCAGCGCTTAAAGTTTGTCGCATATATTGAGAATCACCCTGTATAGGATGTCGATAAACACACAGTACTGTTTAACGTTTTAACCTCTGCAGATCAGATTTCAATGTTTCTTAATTATTAAAACATATACTTCCCAATTCTACGAATTGACAAGTCCGCTAGCTCAATAGCTACTATTACTGACATAGTTTTTTTTTTTTTGTAGTATTCATTTTTAACTCCCATATTTTATACTCTTTTTGAGATTATTAAAGTGTTGTTTCTACTCTTTTTTACATTATCACATTTCATTTGCCAGTTGAATGTATGCACATATTTCTCATTTTAATTTTTGAAGTTGGCCGTTGGAGTTCTCCAGGATTTTACACAATTTCTGTATATACGTGCCAAACGACCTCAGAACCAACAACTGAAATGCTAATCTGTACACGGGCATCGTTAAACGTTAAGTGTATACCGGCATCGTTGTATCTGTAAGAGCCCAGCATGCAATTGATAGATATGCAGCACTTGAATCTAGATAATCGAACATTACGAACGTATGTCCATGTCCATATATAGGCGTACATAAAATAGTAAATATGTATATCTACGTTACATATTGTTGTACATTACTATAATGTGCGTAGTAGCATGTGGTCCATTGCGAACAGCTCAATTCGATCAGATTTGGAAATTTCGAATCAGATTCCCATATATGTAGAGGAACTTACGTATGCAAAACGTTCTGATTTAGTAATGCATACTTAAAATAAGTTATGTTGGATGATTTATCGATGTTCGGTATTAGAAACATTTCTATTTTCGAAAAGAGAGAAAAGAATTGAGATGAGATTCTAAAAAATTATGGTAAAAGTAAATGATATTTACTGGAAGCGTTACTTAATCTATGTGTATACCTTAATTCATAGATGTGTCTCACACACATCACCACACACACTTAAGAAACACGTGCGTAACTAATCTCTGCACTGAGAGAAAATGAAATGGTTATTTCAACATTTTTCGTAGTGTCACGAATTTGAGCATTGATTTAACCATGTGCATTTAAGTGAATCATATGCACCTATTTGAAACAAACATATTTATATTGTTGCACACTTTAGAGTTAATTTAACAAGATTATAGTGTTCAGGCGTAACCAATATTTATCTTGTTGGTTAATCCCACAAATTGTCGATTTGACATTTGAAAAAGGTGTTCTTTAAATATTTCCTATCGGTGTTAACTCAATGAAATGTAATATTTAATACTATTACATATAGGTGATCGCACATGCGTATAGTCAGTCAGTATCCAACCTCCGTAGCAATAAGACCTATGTTTGTAAGCTTCTGTAACATTAATATTGAATAATAAAGATAATCAAAACCATCGCGGAATATATATTATAACATGGTGCAGTCAGAATAAAAAAACAAACAAAATACAAAAGAAAATCAGTGAAAGGAAGAAAAAGTGCAACAAATTATAAGAAAAAAGTGTCAGAAAGGAACAAAACAAAATGGAGAATATATTTCTCAACCCCGAGAAGATGAAAATGGGGGACGCCCTAGCAAAATTGGAGGCAATTCAAAGAAGATTGGGAATTATATTCTACCGCGAGTGGTTGCAGTGAGGAAAACAGCCGAAAATACAAGCAGCGACGCTGTTACACTGTTATAGGAAAGGAAGTTCGAGAAATTTTAAATAACTATAGAAATTACGCTGGAAAACACATCGATCGACAGCGGGATGCAGGAGCAAGATAGAAGACACGTTTCACCCAAGGGCCGCACAAGGATGGAAGATCATTGGAAAGAGGTGTCCGGCAAATTCAAATAAGATCGTTTGTAACGGATTCAAATAAGATATTTTGTAACGGATTCGAACAATTCTAGAACAGGTCGGTGTACACGTTGTAATTTTACGCATGCGCAAAACAATTGTCCAGTTTAATGGTAAAATATGTGATAAATGTAATCGTAAAAATCATTCTGCCTCTAATTGTTTAAGTAAATCGATTAATATGATAAAAACCAATTCCGTTGAAAATAATGATTATTTAGTGGGTAGTATTACGAAATCGGTAAATGCTGATAACGAATTTTGGTTAAATGTTGTTATTAATGATTTATTATGAAACGTTAAATTGTATTTTCCTTCCAAATGCACAAATACAACCCTTATAATTTTTTAGTTATGTTATTAAGCTAATATAAGTTTAGTATATAATGCCGTAAATGTTTCTTCTTCTATTACCTACTATAGTCTTCCTAATTAGGCGATATATAGCTATACGTTACTATAAATGGACTAATTGCTGAATGTGCGTGCGGATTTTTAATTTCATCGATAGATCCATGGATTGCAGTATATCTCTGTTTAATACATTAATGATACAGTAATCGATGGATCCATCGATGAAATTAAAAACTCGCCCGATCAGTAACGTGATTTTAAGCAAAAATCGAAAAATGGTTCCTACTAACAGAAAATCTTTTCGTATAACACCTAAAAGTGTTGAATACATGCAATAGTCATGTCGATGAAGTACTGCAGGTTAAATGAAACAATATAAGTTTTGAATTAACATTTTATAGTGCCAAACCAATATTATAAAATTATAGAGACAATTATTACTTCGTGTGTCTACAACAAGTAACTGTGTTGGGATAATGTTGTTGTATTATTCAATTAGCAGGTAGAAATTGTTAATGGAAAATTAGATACATGTTCAAAGAAGCATGCGTAGTCTGTTTCTTATAACATTTATTATTATTCAGTTAACTAACGCAATTTTACATTTTTTACGTATTATATTAACACTAAAATATCACTGCTCATATTGAAAAAGAAAAAAGTGTTCAATACACCATTTTATTAGTTAATATAACACTTTTTTTTCTCGGTGTAGCACCGATTTATGAACAATTGTAACAAAATTCTTACTGAACTTTTTCTCAGAAATGATATTTTATAAATCTTTCTCTAAATTAAAGCGATACGCTTTCTTAAAAAAAAAAAAAAGTGATTATCTTTAGAACATAAGTGCACAATACGTACACCATAATTATTGGAGCGAAAAAATCTTTTAACATACAAAGACAGTAATTATGGTATGGCCCTCGTACATCCTACCTCCGTACAAGCATCAAGCTCTCGCGAAAGATCCAGCGCGACGCAGAGGAGAAGGGGAGGCGGTAGAAAGACGTTTTCGAGCGGGGAATAAACGGCGAAGTTTGCCGGTAAGTAACTTTGGAGAGACAAAAGTAGTAATTCCGGTGCGCGGAAGAGGGTTCCGCGAGTAAAAAAACCCCCGGATCGCAGCATAGTCGTCGGCGGCAGTGGAGAAGCGGAAGAGGGCTTAACGACAACCTTTATGGTGTTCAGTAAATCATGTCGCATCTACAAAGATAAAATGTGTTATATTCAATTATCCCTAGTCGTGTATTCCGGGTGCTTCTCTCACTCTATCTCTCTCTCTCTTTCGAGGCGAAATTGTTTCCGGGGAGAAATTGACTGAACGTCTTTTGAGGTCGGGGGAACGCGAAGGAGACGGTGGCATGTATTCGCTGCTTTATCTCCCGCCTTTCTTTTTTGTGGACGATTTAATGTTTGGGTAAAAGCAGAAAAAAAAAGGGGGGAATCTCCAAGTTGGGATTTCTTTAAAAATGATTTCGATATTGTCGAAATTAAATAAGTTGGAGGACTGAAACCTACCTAGTACGATATTAAAGCGTTAGATTAAAAATATATCTGCAAAACTAGAAAGAAATATATATTAGGAACAATTATGGAAAATGCAAAAACTACAAAAGCCCTACGTATTCAATTTGTTAAAAAAATATATATGTAGAAATATATCTGCACAATTATAATAAAATATTATGAACAATTTCACAAATACAATCCAGAAACTGGAAGAGCCTAACCTCTTTAATTTATTCAATAATTCAATTAATTTAATTAAATAGAAGGTAAATCAAGCACTGTGAGATATACTGGTAACTAATAGGAAATACCAATAAACTTCAGTCTCACAAATTCTTTAATCTTCATAAACACAATGCACATTTCATTAGCTATGCTAATATCTTCAGGTGTACACCAGCGACACTTTCTAATTGTACGACCTACAGCATAAAATAGAGCCTATATGTGTAGCATGGATAGTAGACAGATCTATGCATTAACCGGCCGCTTCGAAATGTGTAAACACAGATGTGCTGTCTGTTATTTTAAAAAAGCTTAGGCTGGATTTATTAATGTGCGAAGTTGAATGCATCTATTGTGTATTTGTTATCTTTGCGTAGAAATAAATTTATTTGATGTTTGAAGTATTTGCAATAACTGTAGCCTTACTAAATGATTTTAAAAGGTATTTTCATTTTACAGTTGAACTACGACTAGGAACTAGACCAAAGGCATGTTAATTATACAATAAATAGCAATATCAATGGGTTTACTACTTTTATTCATTTTACACGTATGCAAATAATAATGAGCGTATCAAAATGGATCGCATGAAAATATTTAAGGTATCCAGTTATACTGAAATCAGTAAAGCATATCTTTAATTGATATCTGACGATTTCATATTAATTTCTTAATTCGCTCCGGCTTCCTCCTCTGACATTAAATAAGGAAAGAGATATAGCGAGGATGCATTCAAAACCACGCTCGTCAGAAATATTTTTTAGTGGTTATAGTAATAGTGTGTTTTTATTAATATTAAGTATAATAACACGATAAAATAATATTTCGATTATAAATTCCCTAGTTCCAAAGATTATGTGGTAAACTATTTTTATTTTCTAGTAAATGAGTAAAGTACTACTATTTTTATTTTACCTACTGTTTTATTATTCCTTGTTCTCTAATTTTAAAATTTACGTTAATACCTTCGGTGGGAGCATGTAGTGTTACAAAACAAAAAAAAAAGGTATTATAATTTTCAATAAAAATCATGTTTGCTAAGTAATATAGAATGCAAATGTTGGTGAACTTTCATTTATTAGTACTATATACATTCCATTGCAACAACAATTGTCGCACCGAAAACGTACTTTTCAGTTTTCGCTCTGTTAATTATGCAAAAATTGATAAAATTCTTTAAGTATCAACCAGATTTAGAAATATTACTGCTGTTGAGCTGCTAAAAACGAGAAAAATGGAAATATGTAATTCAATTATACAATATTTGGAAAAATTGTGATTTATTTTTTTTTTAAATATCTTCACACAAATTTGCACACAGCCTCAGAATTGAATTCCAAGCAACTTTTTCAAATAACTTTTTCGGATATCATGCCATTTAATCTCACTTTTTGTAAATTCATAACATATTTTTTAAATTTACCGGCATACTAGTGGTCACCTGACGTATGTCAAAATAAATTTTGGGATTCCCAAACATGCACAACCTATCCCCAAAAAAAATTATTAATATTTTAATAATAATAAAAAAATCCCATATGTTGCAATATGTATGCCGGTTACCGTATATATATTAATTTTCATTATGTTAATATCGAAAAACGAAGCCGCGGCGTTTTAAAAATAGATATGAAAAAACAATCATTATGAGTCAATTAGATTAAAAAACACAAACATATTTAGTAAAGCTGTAGGGATGTGTAAAGAAAACAACATCTGTTCGTATACAATATTATATTTAAGGTAAGCAACTGAAAAACTTCGAATTGTGCTAAACGATGTAAGTCGGCAAGCATTAGTATGCGCCTTTGATGTATTTATTTGCCTCTATTTTATAATTTCAATGTTTTTCTATGTTTACTTACTGCCTTCTTCTTCACATTTAAAACACAGAGACCGCACATCTGTGTTTATATATTTCGAAGACGGCAATGAATGCATAGATCCGTCTACTATCCATGCTAAACATATAGGCTCTATTTTATGTTGTAGGTCGTACAATTAGAAAGTGTCGCTGGTGTACATACAAGTGTATTGTCAAATACCAAATGCGTAAATATAGTAAGTATATCCTAGGTTACAAAAATTAATCATCAGGACTACTATATTCAATGAATAAATTCTAAATATTTATAATTAAGGGGTGTTAAATCAGTATTGAGCAAGCTATTAATATGTTTTTTCATATAAATAGCTTCCCACATATTAAGATTCTTACAATTTGAAGACTTAATTAACTCTAAATCATCAATTGAAAAAGTGTGTCCTGTATTAACAAAATGATACGCCAAAGCGGATTTATCGGCATTGTGATTCTTAATATGATATAAATGCTCTTTAAATCTAATCTCCGCATTCCTCTTTGTTTGAGCTATATATACTTTATTACAAACACCGCATTTGATCTTATAAATCCCAGAACATTTTTTAAAATCAATAATTTCAATATTAAATTTTAATTTATTTTTTAACGTATTAGAATTTTGAAAAACCGGACTAAGATTGTATTTTTTACACAGGTTTAATATCTGGTTAACCCATAATTCATTAAAGTTAAATCTGCAAAACTTTTTCTCCACTATTTTCTCTGGAATAAGTGTAGTTACATTTCTTAATAACCTCTTATTAATCTAACTTATTTTTAATCTTATCTATCACACTTTTATTGTAACCATTAATTTCTGCTGTGTGATATATATATTCTAATTCTTTTTTAAAATTATCTTCGGAAAGGGGTATGTTCCATAATCTAGTTATTAAGAAAAATAATGTTTTGTATTTTTGTTTATAGCTTGTATAAGATAAGTTGTGTATATAATTGTTTGTGTGTGTGGCTTTTCTATGTATATCAAAGTGGAATGTATTATCTTTGATCTTAAGTAATAAATTAAGAAATGGTAAACTGTGTTGATCCTCTATTTCAAACGTAAATTTTATTGACGGATACTGATTATTAATGAAATTAAGGAAAATATCTATATAATAATCAACTGGTATTACAGCAACAATATCATCTACATATCTAATCCACAATTTAGGGAAAGAAGGAAATTTACTTATATCTTTTTCAAAATAATTTAGGAAAAGGTTTGCTAAAAAAGGAGAGAGTGGGTTACCCATTGCAGTTCCAAATGTTTGTTTATAAAACTTATTATTAAAGCTAAAGATATTTTGTTCCATACACAGTTTCGTTAATTTGATGTATTCAAGAATTTTATCAAAAGCAACGTTGTTTTCAATTGATGATTTAGAGTTAATTAAGTCTTCAAATTGTAAACATCTTAATATGTGGGAAGCTATTTATATGAAAAAATATTAATTGTTTACTCAATACTGATTTAACAGCCCTTAATTATAAATATTTAGAATTCATTGAATATAGTAGTCCTGATGATTAATTTTTGTAACCTAGGATATACTTACTATATTTACGGATTTGGTATTTGACAATACACTTGTATGTACACCTAAAGATGTTAGCATAGCTAATGAAATGTCCATTGTGTTTATGAAGATTAAAGAATTTGTGAGACTGAAGTTTATTGCTATTTCCTATTAGTTATCAATTAATTTAATTGATATTTTAAAATGTAAATAAGTTCGGGGTTTGCGATGTTAAAATGTGAGATTACAAGTATATCTGGACAATTATAATCAAATATCAGAAACATTTACATATTTGATTCAATACAAGACAAAAAGTGGAAAAACGTATCTCACATTTTTGATTTAAGGGATTTGAAGGAAGTATTGTTGGGTATGCAGCCAATAGATTAAATCAAACTCCTTGTTATTCGTGTAAGCTTTTGTAATTAATCTATTGCTTCCTCAGAGACAAAAAAATGGAATAATGAAACAAGCCAAATTATACATAAATTGTTATCTTACATTGCAATATCGAGTTTGGTCGAACATGTGCATAATTTATGTATATTTTGGTTTTGTATTGGCTTTTATTGTATTTTGGGCACTCACAGCAAAATGACTTTATTGTGATCTGTCAAGCTATTTCCCTAATTCCCGAATGCATTTCCAAACCAGTTTTGATTGTATCTTATGGTTCACTATCAATTTTTTCATATCATCGTTGAAGTGGTAAGAAGGTTTATGAAAACTGGAAGAAAAAAATAGGGGTTGTCATTTAAAAAAGGATGATGACGTATTAGTGCAAAAATATGTGATGTGTAATGATTGAAAGTTGGACATTATAAGCTGGCTTTTAACAAACTAAAATCGACGCAGTGAACCAAAAATGGGTCCTAAAGCAATGAAAGAAATCATTGTTCACATGAAATAATGCATTAAAATTGGTCCCAAAGCACGAGTTTATCAAATCATCAATGAAAAATATTTTGTATTATTGAAACCAAAATCATTGAAAATGAAATGGTACACACAAAAAAAAATCTATTATCAGTCTCAATATTTTTATTTATTCAGAAATCGAAACTTGTTGTAATAGTAGTCTAATAGTAAACATTTATTAAAAATAAGGAAAAATATATGTTTACCTACAATTTAAAGCAATCTGTATTGCAATTTTTAACCTCTATTATCTTTAATCCATGATGACGTCAAGTATTTTTTTGTAGCATTGTAGCATTACCCCCGCCCTATGCATGCCCTATTATTTCCGGTTGTGCACATGTGCTGTACCTACAATATAGAACATCATTTTAATTTTATCATTTACGTTCGATTTATATTACGGCTTGTCGCGTAATTGAGGTTTGGTGATATATGTGTGTGTATAGATATTACTGATATGGAAGATCTGCTTGTGAAACTGGAGTTTCCAGAGCTGACTGATACGTTTCAAGGTATGTGTATTACGTGTAATAAATTTATAATATATATAATTTTATAGCAGAGGCTTTACATTCAATTGTATTATAGTCGGATCGATAACATTAGATGGCACAACATACAAAAGAAGCAATGTAATTTTAGCAGGAATAGAAGAATTGGAAAATATCAAGAATAGCCCAGCCGCTCTGAAGATCGTAATGTTAAGCTGTATTGGTGTAGAATGACTCCAGAATCACGATAGAGTGGTTATTTTTCGTCGCAGACCACGTCTTACACACTCTTTTCTTAAAAAAACGATGCGATTTTCAGGTTATGTTATCACTCAAAACACGTGAAAATCTTAAAAAAGAAAACACACATTTATCAACCAATAACCGTTATAACCGAGTATTAAAGTGTTTCATCTAACTCGTTTTCTTGAAATAACACCTTTTCATGTACTATTTCTGTCAAAAGTATACGTTTGTATTCGGAATTTTTTTATGCTGGTACGTTGTACAAGATGTCACAAGATCAGTTATTATCCATAATAAACAATGCACAAATGTATACTTTTTCAACAAAAATAAAACAGGTGTTATTTCAAGAGAGTAAGTTAGTTGAAACAATTTAATACTCGGTTACAAAGATTATTAGTTGATAAATCGGTTCTTTTTTCAAGATTTCGACGTGTTTTTTGTGGCGACATAACCTTTTTTTACGAAAAAAGTGTGGAAGACGTGCTAGGAAAAATAACGATTTTATGGTGATTCTGGAGTCATATTACACCTATACAACCCAACATTATGATCTTCAGAGCGGCCGTGCTATTATTGATATTATCCGAAGAATTACCTTATTTTGCGTCAATGAATGATATATTCATAATCAACCTTAATAACGTGTGTTTTTTTGTGTAAGAAGATGAAAACTATATAGTTTATTCATCATTTGCAATCCGACAAGGTAGAAAGTACAGATGAGGACATTTGTATTTTTCAAGAAGATTTATCTTATATTTATCCAATTTTGTTATCAGTAAAAAGTTCTTCCATGAAACACTAACATATCTTGTTCCCTAGTACAGAATAACATGTTTAAAACATTTATCTTTTGTTTTATAAAGGTCTAGATGTTCTTAAATCCCCGTCTATATATGTATATAATAGTGTTTTAACTGATAGTCAACATGGTTTTCGTTCAAATAAATCAACAACTACTGCACTAATGGATTTTTATACCAGGTTGATTTCTTATATTAATGAAGGTGAGTGCCCTGTGGGTGTTTTTTGCGACCTTAGTAAGGCGTTTGACTGCGTAGATCATAATAGACTTTTATCTAAATTATATTCATCTGGTGTCCGTGGAGTAGCATATGACTGGGTGAATTCTTTCTTAAGTAATAGACGTCAGTATGTAAGTATAACGTATAAAGAAAACGGATATATTACGCAATGTAGATCGGACTGTAGGAAAATCACCTTAGGTGTTCCGCAAGGTTCTGTATTAGGTCCTGTGCTATTTTTACCTTATTCTAACGATTTAAGCACTAATATATCTGATGCTTTCTTAGTTTCGTATGCAGATGATAACACATTTCTTATACCTGATAAAAATGAGTATGATTTAAAATTAAGGTGTCAATCAACACTGAATTCGATGAGTGACTGGTGTAGTACTAATTTTTTGCATTTGAATACAGATAAAACCCAGATGGTTCGATTTCATAATAGGCAGAAGGTTTGTTCTAGTATGGAAGTGACTGTTGGGTCCTCAACTATTAAGTAATGTTGACAATTCTCAATTTTTGGGTTTGAATATAGATAAACATTTAAATTGGAAATGCCATTGTAGTGCTTTGGTATCTAAATTACATTCAATTTGTTATATATTTAGAAATTTAAAACGTGTAATGTGTACAAACCAGTTAATTTCAATTTATCATGCCTTAGTTGGCTCTAGATTAGCCTATGGAATATGTTTGTGGGGTTTGTCCACTGGGGCGAATCGAGTTTTTATTGCTCAGAAAAGAATCATTAAGGTTATTGCGGGTGTATCTGTATTTAGTCATTGTCGAGATTTGTTTAGGCGATTTCGTGTATTGACTCTGGCTGGTCTTTTTGTCTATCAGTTGTCGGTATATATATTCACCAATAAACATCGGTTTAAGTTAATCAAAAATGTTCACGGTATTGCAACCAGACAAGAAAATAAGTTCTTTATACCTCATGGGAGATGTGACATTGTGCGTAACTCACCAAATTATGTTGGTTTAAAAATTTTTAACGGACTTCCTGAGGAAATACGTACTTATAACACTTTAATTGAGTTTAAAACAAAATTGAAGAACTATCTGGTTGATCGCGCCCTGTATACGGTCGGGGAGCTGGTGGCGGTGTAATTTTGTGTTTTGTAGTTTTAATTATGTGTCTTCTTTGTGACATGTCTTGTTTTACAAGGCATTTAATTTTTTATGACGTATAAAATGTAATATTAGTTACCTAATATAAATTAACAAATTATTACTTATGTTAAGTGAGTATCTTTAACATTTATACAATTTTTGTTTTAATGTGTTATAATGTCTCGTTTATATTTTTAGCTGTGCACTATTTTTGCTGCATTTATCTTTGACAATGTTGATGCCAATTGGGCAGTTGGTCCTAATAATGAATAAATTAATTATTATTATTATCAATATTATTATTACTGTTATTATTATTATTATTGTTATTATTATTATTATTATTAATATTATTATTAACTTGCTTAACTGCTTATTTTCACATGTCATCTATGTTAGTTATTTTTGCAATTTGGTGTGTACATTTTTTATACTCTATGTCTTTTATGATGTTTGTCTGTATTGTCCTGTTATGTTGTTTTAAGTTATATATTTGACATTGTCCACACATAAAAATTTATGTCTTCTGGATAAATAAAATGAATATGAATATGAATATGAATATCTCTATACTGTACTACAGAAATACATCTTTTTTTTCTTTTTTTTCAATTAGATTTAACTTTCTAAGGATATTTCGTTTTGTTTTTCATCGCAATCGCCTTATCTACACTAGAACTATAACAATGCATGTGTCATGAATATATATTATTAAACTTAGGATGAAAATATTTATGATGTATCATATACTATATAGGTACCTTGGTTTTTAATATAAAAATACTTTCTATTTATTTTAACAGTATATATTATTCTCATACGTCAAATTTGTTATTTAGGATTACAAAACAATAAATTCATATATATAACTATATATACTGCTGTGGACGAACACCTTTGAGTTCGGGAGAGTTTTTTTTTAAGCGGTACAGATGTTAATTTTTATCCCGATTTACCTTTTTCGATGTCGCGTAGAAATTCTCACAAACATTTTTATTTTGTAATTAAGTTTTTTTTAATTGAATTGATTTGATTGTTTGATTAATTTTATGTAATTGTTCAGTGTATATTAAATTCATTCTTTTGTACATTTTGCGTACACCAGAATTGTATATATTTTGTTCAATGTAATATTCTAGTTTTTTCTTTGCGATTCGTGCGACTTTGTAGTACGCAGATGTTATTTTATATATTACCGTGTTTGGGCCTCTTTAAGGGAGTTCTTTGACGAGATGTCCGTGTAAGTAGATTGTTATTTGATTTTCATTGCTGTTTTTTTGATTTTTCATTATTATATTTGAATTTTGTTCGGTTAAATTGAAATCTATCTCTTGAGCCAGGGAACTCAGTTAGATAATAAGAGTTGTTGTAGTTTTTGTGCACAAATTTGTTATAAAATCTGTTATTTCATAATTTGTTCTAGAAGGGATTGTAAGTTTTAAGAGTTTTATTTTTTTTGTCCGTTTCTAGTTTTCAAATTAGTTTTATTTATTAATCACCTCGTGAAAGGTGAAAAGAAAGCACTGTGCTTGTGTTTAAATTTCAATTTTGTAAATTTATTTGTTTTCCACGTTTAATATTAATTTTAGTTGTTTTAACCTTGAGACCACGTGGATTAATTGAGAAGCAGAATTTTCTTCTAGAATAAATCTACCATTTTGTTTGTTAGAGGATTTTTAATTGTCCTTTGTAAATGTAAATTCTTGCAGTTTTTGTTTTCGTCCAGGACTTTCAGTCCAAGGTTAAATTTTCTGCAAATTGTAATTAAATGTTTTTTTTTTCTTTTTTTTTATAATAAATTTAATGATTGTTAATGTCATTCAAGAGTTCAGTTCTTTTATTTTTAATTACTTACGCCCACATTTTATTTTTCATGAATAGTTCAATTTTGAAAATAACCTTGAGGTTATTAAGTCTTTTGCGCCCTTTTAAATTTTTATCCGCTGAGCTAGTTGATTTAATTTTTTTTAATTTCATTTTTTTTTTATATGCTGGTACAATCAGTTCACAGCAATACGTTTTATAATTCCTATACATCCCTCTTTTAAACTTAAACTTAACAGTTTAATACTTCTAAAGATACTAATTTAGAACTACATACAATACAACATTCTTAATTTTAAGGTTTCAATGTTGTTATGGCAACGAACCGCATAATATATGCTATAATATATTATGTTGTTAAAAAATTAAAGAGAAAGTATCTTAATTTTAAATATACGATATTTATAGCAATTTTTTAGTAGCAATTATGATACAATTTTGCTGTCACATATAGTATTAGAAAATATTGTAATTAATACACTATTTATCTTTATTTTAACAATACATTTTTCTCCATGTACCATTTTTAATTTATTAAATAAAAATATTTATATTTCAAAATGTAAATAAGTATGGAGCTTGAGATTTGGTAGTATCTTAGAAAGTGTGCATAAAACCACTCACCATTCCATTGTCTATACCCCCGTATGGAGGCTGGAACCCCGGTTTTTCTGAAACAAAATAAAGACTATTTAAATCCTTTCCACAAACGACAAGCATTCGTTTTTACGCGGACGACTAATTTAGGACATTACACGAAAAAGCAATAAAAAGAACTTTTTCATTATATAATTATTATCATTTTTTTTTCTCGTGCGTTCGAACAGCCAAGAAAGCTAGTTTCCGTTGCCTGTTAAAATATACTCACACCTGCCGGTTATACGTATATAAAATTGTCCGTATTTAGTGAAAGTCCATTAATTAGATATATTGTCGGAAGATCTGTAAAGGCGATTCTATAAGCGAGCACGCGCTCAGATTATTATTATAAAGCTATCTAAATGCCTGCCATCTAGGAATGAAATTACGCAATCGTCAATGTATTCGTTTTTCTTTTATCTGGGGAATTTCTCCGTAGCTGCGTTCAAGCGCAGGTGAAAAATCCAGTTTTTATCGACACCCACGAATTTTATTAGGTATTTCTGAATAGGTAATCGATGTGGCAATACTAAATAAATCCTCGAATAAAGCAAAAGAGAAAATTCGAGACGAAATTCTAAATACGACAAACAACAACTTAGATGACGTATACACAAACACACACCAAATGAATATTCGATAGCAAAATTCGTCGTCTAGTCTTGAATTCCGACGAAGGGCGAGATTGCTCGTTCACTCGCCGGCTTTCGCCATTAAAATTGATCAATACATGACGACCGTGATTCTAAAAAAGTAACGTCGGAAATCGTATAAAAGAAATAGGAGAAAAACGCGTGTCCACCACGTCAGGGAGGGTTGATGTCAGTGGAAATGGACGTGGCGTATAATCGACGCATTGGAATCGTTAGACAGGAGACGAAACAAATAAAAAAAATGTCTTGGCTCTCGTAATGAGGACACGTGGAGTTACGGAAAAGATTACGTCAAGTGTATATAGACGTACATAATAAGTAAGTACTTATTCGTCTACTTAATATATCTGACAAGCAGTCAGCAAGATTTGCGAAATAAAAATTTAAATGAATCACTACATCATTTGAAATAGGGCGGGTTAATGCTAAAAACACAATTATTTCTTTTTAAAGCTACAATATAGCTTAAATAAAAAAAAATGTGTTGATTACACCATGCATTTCAATAGGTCAGTAAGATAATACGTTGACCGCATTATATGATCACTTACAGGAAGCAGGGTTTAAACCTCACCTCAATGACTGCTTTTTTTTAAATTATTTTTATATATTGTTATGCGCGTATATTTTTGAAATTCAAATTTCGAACTGTGTGGGCAGATAGTGCTACCTGTATAGAGCGGAAATCATCTTAGTTAATTAAACCGCTCATTATAGAGGGCGTAGTAGTATGCTTCATCAACACCCAATCGAAACTTCTAACTGCGTATGTAGTAGAACGTTCAGGAAAGATATAGGCAGCTCCAGAACCAGAGGCGCTAAGTATAAACACGTCCACGAACGAGGACAGTTCTGATACAAAAAGCTGCTATTTTTGTAGCGGCTTTCCTAATAAATAGTGCATATAAATTATGACGTAAGTAGTATTTAAGCACATTTAGTTTATTAAGTGTTTTAGTAGGGCTTTATTTATTATTGTGTTCACATTAATGCAATTTTGGAACGTCAAAAAGGTCAGTTATTTCTACCGTATGTAAAAGGCTAAAGTAAAAAAAACTCTGTTTCCAGCTGTGGACTTCAGTCTTACAGTAGAACCGTCCATGTCAATGTCCACTGTCCTAATATATTACACTGAGAAAAATGGGCTAAGTAAAACGTTTACTTGATAAAAAATTATTTACAATAGATAAAGTTTTACTTGGAACTATTCTCGTTGTTACTGTAAATAGTGCTTTTATTAACGGCTATTACACAGCGTACCTGACGAATTTGTGCTAAGTAACGTATTACTTATGACTACAGCACATGGTTAGTAGAAGTAATAACAACGCTGATCGCTATTAAACTCATGTATTTTCTTAAATAGGTAACAACTTGCCACAACTACGATTATTTGAGTTTTGTTGCCACCCCGTGATTGTTTTACTATTCCTGATTAGCTAATGCGGTGGAGTAATAAAATAGTCCTCGAGACGGCTAGCGTCAGGTAAGAGTTACGGACGTGGGAAAAGGTCGTCGAAAAAGTGTGGCCAAGGAATACGGCCATTATAGGCCAGTTGGAACGCAAATATATTAAAAATACCGGGTGGGTTAACTCAAGGCCCCATCCGTATAAAGAATCCCAGCGAAAGAAGAAGTACCGAGCCTATAAGCAATCGAATGTTTCATGATTGCAGTTTTAAACCACGTGGTGGGATATTTGAATTCCCCATCATTGTGATGATATCTGCGCTTGCTGGTGAAGTTAAAGTGTGGATGCCGTCGCTAGCTGAGTGACAGTCCAAGTGTCACCTGCAGTTAGGGATACCCCGACGAAGAAGCCGTTTTCGAGGCGATCACCGGACATAACCTCCACGTACGCCGACAAAGGATCAACTCGCCGGGACAACATCCAGTGCAAAGAACCAACAGAAACCGCAAGTTTAACGCCTAGGTATATTATTTCTTTGTTTGTTATTAGTTATAATTTCAAAGCCATATTTCTCTTTGCCCTTTGTTTAGATTTCAATAATTTCAATCACTAAATAACGTTTCAAGGGGGCTCCATTTACCTTATCTGTTATTATTGCTTTATTCATTTTTTCATTATTAAGGAATTATATTTTATGAGTCATTACGTTGTAAATTGTTTAAAAAAAAACTGTTGTTAAACTGAAACAAATATCTTTCATTCATATCAGGTACTCACTGTGTTTGTCCATACAAAATAAAACTATTACTAATAACACTGCTTTTTTTTCTTAAGTAATAAGTATTATGTACCATCTTTAGCGAAATAAATGCGAATTTAATCTTCAATACGCAGTACTTATAGTTGCGGTTGCATAAATAATCGAAGATTTATGGAATTTTTTTTTTTTGTACTTTATCAGTTATTCACACAGAATACACAGTAAGCTACTTAATAAATATTCACTAAACTTCCTCGTTTCCTACACTACCTATAGTTGAACAACAAATTTAAGGTAAATATATTGTATATTTATAGCAAACCATTACCTTCTATATATCAGGTATTTAGTGACCGTGCATTAATGATACTCTTTCCTTATCACAAGTAATCTCAATAGCTTGTATTTATTATGAAGGTGTGATAGCTGTTATAGAATAGTTCACTTACAGCAACTACATATATGCTTTGGCTTAACTACTTCAGTTTAATTATCATAAGTAACTTCATAAGTTAGCAGTATGAAGCAGACCGTAAGTAACTTAGATTGCCTCTTGTTAGTATCAGTGTTTAGAATCTCTTTTTTTGCTAGTGCTAAGTAATCTGTGCTTTTGTCCCCTATCCAGTTGAACTTTTTACTTAGGATAATTGTATTTTTATTTATGATTATTAAATTTTTTTCTCGGTGTATAATAATAAATTCGAAATTGTAGTTTCTTGGCCAAACTTCTTTATAATTAATTAAATCAAAACTCCTGAGTTAATGACCATATTTTATTTTTTAAATATTGCTTTACATATTTTATTTTTTCTTTGCGTTTCGATGACTATGTATTTATAATACAGTGTCATCCACTAAGTGTGGAACAAATGGGCATTTTCTTTATTAGTTGTACAATTGTAAAATCAATACTGCCAAACGTTTGTGCATGCTTGACATCTAGACTGGGTACACTTAGACTGTCTTAAACTCAATTAGCTTACAGGGCAGACCAGCTAAATATAACAATCGTATAAGAGTAAAGTATCCTCATTTCAGATAATACATCAAAATGGTATTAAAATTAGTTGTTTAGAATTAAAAAAAATACACCCAGATATAAAATCACGGTCTGCTACTTTAAAAAAGAAAAAAAAATGTAAATTTTGTATTAACCCCTGTATAATATTTGTTTTTTAAATATTTAACAATATTACTTATTTCAATTAACTATACAAGAAGATCTCTTTTCAACAATTTCATTCATACTCCATCAAAAAGGGAAAACGTATTTACGAATACTTTTCCATAAGCGATCACAAATTTCATGCCTGTTGCAACGATATGTAACTCAACGTTAGGATTTTGATAATATTGTTTTTGATAAGATAAATATTTTACAATAACTATATCAATATTTTAAAACCCTCTTTCAGAGTACAAAATTTTCATTTCAAATTCAGAATAATGCCTACTAGAAATAAGGCTAATAGTAGATATTTCTAGTATCTTATCTTTTTTATAAAAGCCGTATTTACAATACTGGGCAACCTTATTCTATTTCACATTGCACATTTTTTTTATATTAATTCTTTGATTCTTCAATTAATTTGAATTGCAACGACTCAATTAAATCAATCAGTTTTCTTTGTGAATGACATAGTCGTAACAGAAAATAGCCATTACATTAATTAAGAAAGTGTGGCCAGTCAGAAAAACTTTAATGGTGGGTACAAAGAATATTAAGAGGGTGAGTCTTTTGGATCCACTTCATATCAAATTGGGTCTGATGAATGCTTTTGATATTTTTGCTGCAGCAGTTTCCTGATTTATCTGAGACGAAGTTAAAAGAAGGAGTATTTGTTGTATTTGATATCCGAAAACTTATGAAGAATGACAACTTTGAGACAAGACTGGTCCCGAGAGAACAAGCAGCATGGGTATCTCTTAAACTTGTTGCAACCAGCTCTTTTGGGAACGAAAAGGATCCTGACTACACTTGAAATGTTGGAAAGCTTGAAGAATTTAAGCTGTAACATCAGTCTAAAAGTGTATTTTTTTCATTCACACCTATACATTAAAAAAATTACGTAATTTTTCTTGGTAAAAATCTTTTTTTTTTGATAATTTTCCGCGTTAAATCGGGGTAAATACTAAGAAATTAAAGAAAAATTTCGAAATGCTAGAAATTTTCCCATAATACATGTATTTTACCTGAATATTAATGGGAAAATTTCTTTTTTCTTAAAAAAAAATATCTAACATATTTCTAAGAAAAATATTAATATCTCTCAGAAAAACTTAAAATTTGGAAAATTACAGTCAAAAATTAAGTAATTTTCAATCGGTAACAAAAAAAAGTGAATTTGAAAAAAAAATTCACGTAAAGAAACTTTATTTGAATTAGTTATAGCAACTTGAGATTAATATTACTATTTTTTTTTAAATATTATCTTTTCCTCAGGTAAAATACCTTAACAGCAAAAAAAGTATTTGTTTGGATATATGATATAAATAAAGTACGATTTTCTTAAAGAAACTATTTATTTCATACAAAGTCGGTACAGTTACAGACAAAGTAATAATATATTTACTGCTATGGACAGGCATCCCGGTTTTCGCGAGTGTATTTTGAGTTACATATTTTGGTCTGTTTACTTTCGTCCGAGCTGAATCAATTTACCGAGAATTTTTCACAATTTAATTTTAGTTTGTATAAATTTTAGTTTAAGAGTTAATTGTATGATTTATTTAATTAAGTGTTAAGTTTTTTTTTAAATTAATTCCATTGATTTAGATGTCTATTGTTTGCATGTTGAGTTAATGCGTTTTCTATTAGATTTTGTCGGTGAATTGTACGTCTGCGTTGTAAGATTTTAAGAGAGGGATTTTCGTAAGAAAAACGATTGTAGAGTTTTGTCAAGGAGTTCTTTGTTCGAGTATTGACGTGAGTAGACGTAATTTCTTAAATTATTGTTGCCATTTTGTAATTCATTTGATATTGAGATTTGATTTCTGTTGAAAATATAGCCAATCAAGGAATTCTTTTCGTAATAGTTGTTAATATATTGAAGTGTGCACATTACAAATATAAGATCATTTTATTATTTTTGTTCGGAAAGATACATTTTAGTTAATTTTTTCACATCATAGTTTAAAGAGATAATTCTCGTTATTCAATTTTGCTGTTTCGTTTTTAATTTTCAATCACCACCGGTTGGGTGAGTAGAAGCATTGTTCTTGTTTTTAGTTTTTGCTTTATTGTAAATTTCTAGTGTTTGTCCACGAATTTATTTTATTTTGTTGAAATCACGTGGATTGAATTTGAAAGATATAGGATTATCTTCCTGAACAAACAAATCTTTTGCTTTGCATAGGAAATAGCATTGTCCTATTTTAATTTAGAATCAAGTGCAGTTTTTATTTTAGGCCAGAACCTTTAGTTCACGGTTTTTTTCTGCACAAGTTGTAATTTAACCCTTTTATAAAAAAATAAATTTGATTGTTAATTAACGTCGTTGGGTTAAAAATTCTGTTCTTTTATTTTATATTAAACTTTTTCAATTTTTCGGGTAATTAAGGAAGTCATTTTTTTTCACTCACAATTTACTTTTCGTGGTTAGATTCAAGTTTTAATTCGCGAGGGTAATTCTGAGATTAATTGTTCTTCTCTTGTCTCTTTTAAATTTTATGCGTTGAGCTAATTTTTTATTTTTCATTTTAAATTTCATTTAGCATTTTCATTTAATTCAGTCAGTAACAGTTAAAATTGTAATATTTAAATTATCACGTCATAATGTTCTAAACATATAATATCGAAGTTTTCTGGCCAATACATTGAACGTATTCTATATGCGAGTACTAAAATTGCCATAAAGATGGCGGTTCTCCTATTTCACTGCATTAACTATCAATACTCGATATAAGTTATAATTTTAATAAATTGTAAAAAAAAATGTACCCGCATTTCATCATTTATTGTATTTGGGTTACTATTCCTAAGATACATCTGTTTTTTGTGAGAAATCTCTACGTGGTAGCGGTTTTCGTTTTCGAGTTCAGCACTGAAAAACACACAAAAATAAGTGACCAAAGTTAAAACAATTTTTATAAAGTATTTTTTTTTTGCAGACCCGCGTAATTAATTAGCATTGATTTTTTACTTAAACAAAACTTAACTCATACCTATAAGATGCTCTATTTTAATAGCATCAATTCTAACTTCATTCTAAAAGCATTGTCATAATAAAAGTTGCCGAATAGTTGGACGATAATAAAAAACAATAATATACAACAAAAACACCAGCAAATGACATACGTAATACGTAGTACGTACTGCCACGACTAAGTACGAAAAGTAGGAGAGAAGCCTTACGTAAAACCCGACTTATGGGTCACATCTATACTTAATTACCTTCGAGATTTCGACCCTACGTCGTTTACAGTTACAGTTCGTTCTCCTCTCTCGGTAAACCTTGTAAATACGCACGCGGCCACTGGTACATACATACATACGAGAAACACGAACCAAGCAGCGACCTCCCGGAGCAGTTATGGCACCAGATTCGGAACGGGATGACCGCTACGAGCGGCTCCACGCTTATACCACACGGTACGGGAGACGCACAACATCTGCCTCATCTAACCAACCCAGTCTAAGCTTTGGCAATTATATGCCTTCCTCCTTCTTATGTTAAATTTTCCTCATCTTTCTCGATGTGTTATTTTTTTTTTTTCTTTCTTGTGTTCGTTCGTAGTTTCTTCGCCTTGAGAAAAGGTTCAGGAGTATATATATTCATGTGTCCGTATGTTGACGAACAAAAGAGAAACGGAGAGAGAAACAAATGAACTAAACAGCCCGTATAGTAAGTAAGTGTAGGAATCGTATTATATGATGGGATGGGTGAAGAAGATGTTTTTGTTAGTTCGTTGACTCAGTAACCTCCGCGCTGTTGTACTTACTATGGGTTGCATATATGTATACATATGCCAATGACGAGTATGGAACTTTTGTTTTAGATATTAGTTTCAACCTTTAAGCAATAACCTAAAAAATTATAGGAACTTCCAAATTCAATTCTTTAAGTACTTGGAAATTATTGGACGTATTCACAAAGATCATTATACTAAAACGTCTATTATAAAAACATTTATGGTCGATTTTAAAATATATTGATATGCTTACATACTGCTGTGTACTGATGGTACCAAAGGAAAATGCAAAATGAAAAATAAAAATGAGAATTCAATTAACTAGCTCAGCGGATAAAAATAAAAAAGGGCGCAAAACTCAGGGTTACCCTCGCAAATTAAAACTAATCACGAAAAGTAAATTGTGGGTGAAAGAAATCTGACTTTCTTAATTACCCCAAAAATTAAAAACGTTTAATCAAAAATAAAAGAACAGAATTTTTGAATGACGTTAATTCACAAACAATAATTTTATTATTTAAAAAAAAAGAAAAAAAAATTGTTAATTACAATTATGCAGAAAACAAAAACCCTGGACTGAGAGTCCTGGCTTAAATCAAAAAACTGCTCGAGATTCTAATTTACAAAAGGACAATGCTAATTCTTTAACAAAGCAAAAAGGTAAAATAGTTCAAGAAGATAATCTTTTTTTTTATATCACATCAATCCACGTGGTTTCAAAATTAACCAACTAAATTAAACGTGGAGAATTCAAGTAAATTAACAACAGAAAAATTTAAATACAAGCACAATGCTTCTATTCACTCAACCCGAGCTGATTAATAATTAAATACAAAACAGCAAAATATAAAAAAAAAACGAAAAAAGTAACTCTTTAAACTAAAAACATCTTCCCGAACAAAAATAATAAATGATCTTATACCTAAATTGTGTACACAAGAATATAACAACAATTATTATTAAACGAGTTCCTAGATGGACGAAATAAATCAAAATACGCGAATTCAAATCTTTAAATCACAAGTATTAACAAAATGGCAGCAATGAAATTAAAAATACATGTACTTACTCGCTCGTCAATCGAGAAACTAATTCTTACAAGCTAAACAGTCGCATACATATAATATTCTACAGATATATAGAAGAAGAAAACTTCTAAGAAGGACATTGAACAACAAGAGCAAATAAAAATATATTAAAGAGTGAAAACAAATTTAAACAACTGAACATTTAAATAAATAAATTAAACAATTAACTCAATAACAAAATCTTATTTAAAAATTAACATCAACTTCTGTGAAAACCTGCCCGAAACATTGATAAAGCCAAATTGACGTAATGAAAATAACACTGAATTTACGAAAACCGGGGTGCCAGGCCACAGCAATACGTTGGACACATTTTTAAGATAAATATATGTTTTACATTAAACTTAACTTAAATACTATGACTAAATACTCTGATTCCATAACAATTCTATAACTGCAAAGACTGAAAGTTTTTTTGCAATGAGAAAAACAAATAATGTTTTTCTGCTTGTAACTGTAATAATTAGGAGTAATTTTTCCCAAGAAAAATGTTTCTCCTCACGCAGGACTCGAACCTACATCCTCCCGCTTGCCGGGCGGGTGCTTTACCAATTAAGCTATTAGAGGACGAGGTTCAAGCGCTCATACCGAAACTATGTCGATATTATATCTGAACGGCCGACAGTACGGCAGATATGCAAAGATTGCAAGTTTTTTACAGTGAGGAAACTGTTTTATACAGTGAGAAAACTTGTTCGACTATTGATGTGAGTAGAGGTATTTCTTTAGTAATTGTTGCCATTTTATTATTCATTTTGTTTTGTAAAATTTAACTTTTTTCTTTAATATAGTCCATCAAGGAATCATTATTGTAATAATTATTGTTAATGTATTGAAGTGTACACACTGTAAAAAATTACAGTAATTTTCCCATGGTAAATCAGGAATATTACATGTAATAACGTTGTGAATTTACCACAATAAATCATGTAAATTTTGTTTTACATGTTTTTTCTAGGATATTTATATTTCATGGAAAAAGAAATTTCGGTAAAATTTATAGTTTTTTCATGTAAGTTTAAGATGTAACAAAAATTCAAAAGGAAAATACAGGAAAAAGTATGTACAATTTTGTATTTACTCTCAAAATTTACTTAAAAGTGTAAAATTGACATTTTTTAGGGTATTTAGTGCACTTTAAAAGTAATTTTACTAGTGAACTATTAATTTTGCTGTAAAAATATGAGGATCCTTTATATTTATTTGTTTTTACTTGAATTTTCGGGTAAAACTATAGATATCATGGAAAATACGAAATTCATACGCCGCAATGTGATTGGTTATTGGATTATTTATCTGTGCGCGTAGGTAATTCTATTCGTTTGTCGAACTTATTATTGGCTCAATGATATCATGTACGTCACAAACAATCGTAGGTTTCGCGTAAGCGTGTTCATTATTGATCCCTGGTTGAGCGATTCAGTATGACCTATTAGGGTGCTATAAAAGAATTAGGTAAGTGCTTGCTCTCTTTATAAAAATACATATGAAATTACTTCAGTGTTCGGTAAATATAGAGTTCATATAAATATTACATACGAATTTTACAGTACAATCTTTTGAAAAACACATCAGCATGTGAAATGTACTAGATGGTAGAAATTTTACCTTATGAAGCAAATTTGCCTGTAAAATTGTAGGCAACTTTGTTACCAACGATTTTACACGTAATTTTGCTGCAACTTTTTTTACAGTGCACTTGGTAGATATAAGATCAATTATTATTTTTTGTTTAGGAAGATTTGTTTTAGTTTTTTTTTCTCATTTATATTTTGTAAGAGTTAATTTTTCTGTTATTCTATTTTGTTGTATCATTTAGTTTTTTTTTCAGTTTTAGTAAATTTCTAGCTTTTGTCCACGCTTAAATTATTTTAATTTGTGAAACCACGTGGATAGAAATTCAAAGGTTTTGTATTTTGAATAATCTTCCTATTTTAAATTAGAGTCAGTGCAGTTTTTATTTCAGGCCAGAACCTTCAGTTCAGGGTTTTTTTTTTCTGCACAACTGTATTTTAGCCCGTTTTGTTGAAATAAATTTATTGTTTAATGTCGTCAATGTGTTAAAAATTTGTTCTTTTATTTTATATTAAACCTTTACAATTTTTCGTGTAATTAAGAAAGTTTGATTTCATTTACTCACAATTTACTTTTTCGTGGTTAGATTAAAGTTTTAATTCGCGAGGGTAACTCTGAGATTAATAGTTCTTTTGTTTTATTAAAAATCTTTTCCGTTGAGCTAGCTAATATTTTTTGTTTTCTTTTTCATTTTAAAATCATTTTAGCATTTTTTATTTATTTCAATTAATACACAGCAATACGTATATTTGTAACTTATTTTTATTTCTTATTACTAACATATCGAGAAAAGTAATCCTATTGTTTGTTTCTTCTTCATGGGCAAGCTTAATGAAAGGAAATTTTGAATTTAGCTGTGCAAAAAAATCCCTGAATGGTCGCTTTCTGGGATTTTCTACGCCCGACATTGTAATACATATACAATGCCTAAAACGTTAACGGAGAATCGCAGTATCTCGCATTAAGACTCGACTAACACTGATACTAGACACCATAGACATACGAATCCGGAGGGAATGATTTTACTGCGTTGAAGATATGCTATGGCTAAACGTTCTGCATAGCACGAGGCGAGTGCTGCCCGCGCAAGCATCTTCGACCACTCTAGTTATGACATCGCACTGAGTGTAGCTTTTACAATTGTAGTAGCTTGTACAATTGTTTATCAAACGCTATATTGTAGTGATAATTTCGAATGTTTTTTTCAGTGTATATTACCTTCCGCGCTTGCATAAAAAACATCTTCTGGGGCCTATTTTACCATGTTTATCCGACTAGAACATTTCCTTAAAATGTTTGACAGAACATGTGTAGTAAAAATCGAAATTATATATACAACATGTGTATAAATTGTCGCAAAAGCTACACGTAGCGACATACTTCGTTCGTTTCTGAATCGAAAATCTAAATGGTAAAATATTGTACTATGCTTCATAAGTCTTCACGAGGTTCTTGAAGTTCGGTTTTAGTTCCTTAATAAGCGTTTGTGTTCGTTATTTGTCGTATAGATAGCTGCAATTTTGAATTTTAGACGATTTCTTATTCCTGTTTTTCGTAAACAGTTTCTTTTTGATTTTAGAGCCTGGTTTCAACATTTCTTCATAAGCATCCTCTCATGAAAAACACATTTGGCAACACATTTGTAGGACAATGACTTTGTATTTTAATTTGATTTCAATCAAAACCATTACTGTCAAATTTTGACATTAATCTGAAGTGTTTAATTTTATGCAAGCTCTGCTCTTTTTCGTACTTGTTTTTCTTACTCGTATTCTCTTGATTAGTTTTTCTGTGTCAGTTTTTATGGTCTATTGTTTATTTACAATGGTTGTTTACAATTAATGAATATGCCGATATGTATATGATATACGGTTTTTGTAATGGAAATGCTAACATGGCAGAACAGGAATATCGCGTACGTTTTCCAAACCGGAGACATCCTACTGGAAACGTATTTCGACGGCTGGACCAACGTCTATGTGAAACTGGTTCGTTTAAGAAAAGAAATGCCAACGCTGGTCGACCTAGACAACGGTGTACATTACAACTGGAAGAGGAAATTCTAGACTCTGTACATGAAGATCCCTCCGTCAGTACTCGACAGTTGGCGTCCACATTCAATATCCGCAGTAATAAGACCGTTCATTTGGTTCTACGTGATAACCTTCTTTATCCATACCATATAACTAAGGTGCAGCCGCTCTATGAAAACGATAACATACACCGTTTAAACTTTTGTTATAGTAACTTAAATAGGATTCAAGAAGATGGCGACTTTTTAAGAGGTGTTCTTTGGACCGACGACCAGAGATGGTGTACTCAATACCCATAATTTTCACCATTGGGCAGATGAAAATCCTCATGCGTTTCGGGAATACGGTCACCAAAGAAAGTTTTCAGTTAATGTTTGGCTGGGTATAATAAATCACCGTGTCGTTGAGCCAATCTATCTGCCAAATCGACTTGATGCCAATGGGTACTTAAATGTATTAGAACAAGTTATTGACGAGATGCCATTGAATATACGCCGTAACATGTTTTACGTGCATGATGGAGTTCCGGCACATTTTTCTCGTAATGTGAGAGAGTTGTTGGATTAACACTTCCCTAACAGGTGGATTGGTCGCGGTGGTCCTATCATATGGCCTGCAAGGTCTCCCGACCTAAATCCTTTAGAGTTTTTTGTTTGGGGTTTCATAAAGGTGAAAGTTTACGCAACACCTCCACAAGACGCTGACGAAGTTATAAGACGAATTAAGGCGGCAGTATTAGAAATTACACGGGAAAGGCTTGAACAAGTAATACAGACAATACCTCGTAGATTGCAAATGTGTTTACAAACAGACGGATATCAATTTGAGCATGTGCGTAGGTAATAGTGTCGCTAATTTATTACACAAGAGATGCGTTCGAAAAATCAAAACTACTAATTCTGTTTTAATAAAGCTTTCTTATTGCTTTTCCCTATGTATCATTTGTGTTATCCAATTTGTCATTTGTAATTCTGGTCTGTCAATTTTGACAAGTATTGTAACTATCATTACGGTAGTATGCGACTACAGTGTTGCCAAATGTATGTTACTTTCAAGTGGCTCCTGAAGACGCATGAAGCATAGTACCATATTTTACCATTTAGATTTTAGATTCAGAAACGAAGGAAGAATGTCGCTGCGTATAGCTTTTGCGATAATTTATACACACGTTGTATATACAAGGCCGCTTTGCAGCATATATAATTCCACGGCCGGCACTTTTTATTACAAAATTATATCCACGCTACGAATAATACAGTTGTCAAAACTTGATTAAACATTACCCCATCTCATCCCCAAAACAGAAACGACATTATTACCAACTCCACGTCACCACACTATCTCCGAATCGACCCGGAAACGTCTGACATCCCTCCCCCCTTCCCCCCAACCCGCCAGACCTTACGGAGGTGGTTTCAAATCGGCGCTTCTCTTTCACGCCTCAAGTAATTTACGCCCGCAGAATATCGCACACTGGTTGGCCGGCCGTCGTCGAACTGCCGTACGGCGACTCGGCATATTCCCGATGCGTCTCGCTTCAGCGGCGACCGTCAAGAGACAACGGTCCTCTGTCGCGATATAAAGGATAATGGGACAACGTCACAATGGCAAGGACACACACAATAAGATGATAATATTCGGACACGGGACTCGGCGACCTGCCGCGGGCAGTCGGAGACCTCCATCCGCATGACTTCGGGGTGGCTGGCTATCTAAACTACTGATGATGATTGTGTGATGTCCGAGACGTGTCCAGTAGAGCGCGTATATAGCAAGGAGAAACGGATCTCTTGTTCTGACACCGGGATACGGGTATTATTAATATTTATACGTGCCGGAGTTATCAGTAAAATGTGTCCGAGCGTTGATTGTTAACGTGGGCTTGATGTTCTTGGTTGTGTGATGATTGGGTTGTACGCGAGGCAGTGCAATATTTATTGTTTTTGATAAATTAAAAACAACACGCTTTTTAATACTTATAATATTTTATAACCTTGTAAATTTGTTTTCAACACATGTTCGTATAACACAAGACATAATTAGAAAAAAGGTCGGTCAAAGAAAATAAAAAAATATCCCATTAAATACAAATAAAAAAAAAAAATATATATATAATTGCTACATATACCTAGATATTCATCACATGAATAGCAATTTAGACTTGGCAATTAAATTTTAACTCGCAATCTAAAACTAGAGTACTTTTAAATGGATTTAATTTCAACTTTATTCAATTTCCAGCAAAGTTTATTATACAGGGTGATTCTCAATATATGCGACAAACTTTAAGCGCTGATTTCTGGGATTATTTTGATCATAAAAGTTCATAAGAACATATATCCAAAATCGCTTAGTTCTAAAGTTGTACAATGTTTAATAGTAAGTTAACATAATTATTGTTTTTATTATAAATTAACAATATAATTAGTAAAACAAAATTATCTTATACTAACTGTTGAAAATGACCGCCCCCAACTGCAATACAAGCTTCTATTCTCCGTCGTATTGACTGACGAGTCCGTTTTAAAATACCAAGGGTATTTCGAATTGTTTGAAAAGCTGCGATAATACGATTTCTCATTTCATCGACATTTTCAATGGGAGTCGTATAAACTAATGATTTAAGGTGACCCCAGAGAAAAAAGTCCAAAGAATTTAAGTCTGGAGACCGAGGAGGCCACGGTTGTGGACCTCCCCGTCCTATCCACCGATCTGGATACGTATTGTCCAAAAACTCGCGAGCAACTAAACTAAAATGCGTTGAAGTCAGTGTTGCCAATTGACGGAAAACATATTTCACTAGATTGGGATTATAATTGCACCAGAAAATCACTAGAATTGGGAAAAGAACTACTTTATAAAGTATTTTAAGAAAAGCAAAAAGAAATATTTTATATATTTATGTAATTAGTAGTTTTTTTTTTACTATAAATTCCCTTTTATTTCATTTTTTATTATAATTTTTATGAATTCAATACAACACTTATTAGATAGTCGTCAAATATTAATAATTTACAACAATATACAACTATAACCGTGTTTTATGAAATCATAATATATAGGTATCCTTATTTATTTTATTATTTTATTTTGTACTTTTATTTATTTATTTACACATATATGCAATCAAAGTATAGGAAAACCAAGTAGCATCACTTACGTTTTTATAAGTAGGTCTTTAGGGAAAATTTTGGTGACCTCCTACCATTTTGTTTTGTACATTCTACGCGAAATTTTAAAAATGTATGTGTATATTAGAATTAAAATTAAAATCATTCCCATATAAACGAAAATACACTCTAACATTAGAAGAAAGGTAAATTACAAAAGACTTATCTATAAGATTCCATATCCCTAATAGCCAAATTCAAATTACCCGCCACTATTTTTAGTAACTTCAACGTAAAGGCATTAAATAACTATCAATGTAGTACAAAATAGTAGGTAATTTTATGTTTCAACGTTGAAGTTACTAAGAATAATTGCGGGCAATTTAAATTTGGCTATGTGAGATCATAGAATGGTTATGGTAGACTTACATAACATACATTATAGGGTACTAAATAAAATGGCGACTGAAATTTATCTTAGCGAAAGTAACGCTACTTGGTTTTCCTGTGCTTTGATGTAATTTAGTCTTCGCGTTCAATTAATTCACTAGATTTATTACTAAAATTAAAGAAAATCCACTAAATTTTTCACTAGCCACTAGAATATGATTTGTGTACACCAGACGTGCTTTCGATACACCAGATTTAGTGGAAAATTCACCAAGTTGGCAACACTGGTTGAAGTACCGTCATGCATAAAATACATTTGTAATCTTAATTGGAACGGAACTTCTTCCAGCAGTAGGGGTAGCTCCTCTTTAAGAAAATTGCAGTATACCTCGCCATTTAACTGTATCAGTAAAAAATGTGAACCTATCAAGTGATCTCCAACAATTCCGGCCCACACATTGACAGAGAATTGATGTTGATGACGGGCATTCACTAGTTCGTGCGGATTTTCTTCGGCCCATATGTGATTATTATGAAAATTAATAATCGCGTTTCTAGCGAAAGTAGCTTCGTCGGCGAAGAATATTTGAGCCAAATAGTCAGGATTTTGTGCGATTTTGTGTTGCATCCATTGACAAAAAGCCACTCTTTTGCGGAAAATCTGCCGGCAAAAGTGCCTGCAGCCGTTGAATGTGATATGAGTACAACAGTTGATCTTTCAATATTCTCCAAACTGTGGCCTGACTAATGTTTAAAGCAAATGCAATTTTTCTGGTGCTTGTAGTAGGATGTTTCTCAATTTCATTTAGTACCATTTCTTCAACCTGTGGAGTTCTCACTGTAAATGGGTGCCCGTTATCAGTCGTCCGTTTTTTTAAATTTCCCGATTCACTAAGACGTTGGTGAAGACTGGCAAATATTGAATGATGCGGAATGATACGGTTCGGGCATCGTTCTTCATAAGGACGTCTAGCAGCACGCGAATTTCCATTGGCAAGACCGTAAACGAAATGCATATCACACATCTCAGCATTCGTGTAATTCATTTTAGAAAACAGAAACTGGCAATAAACTGAATGAATACTCTGAAATATTGAAATGACAAATAAACAATTCCCTTTCAACACAATAGTTTTTGAAGAACCAACTGTGATATTATATCGTGTTGGTCATAGTTCATAATTTATTATTAAACATACAATAACTTTAAAACCAAACCGTTTTGGACATATACTCATATGAACTTTTATGATCAAAATAACCCCAGGAATCAGCGCTTAAAGTTTGTCGCATATATTGAGAATCACCCTGTACAAATATAACTTGCTGCTTTTTTCTTAAAAAAAAAAAAAAGCGAAACTAAAAAGAAAGGTGGTAGCGGAAGATGTATATCTAGTGTCACGTCATATGATTAGTACTAGCACCAAAATGTGAAAATTTCTATGAATAAGAGAGACCACTTCCAATATATGTATATAAATCATGAACAGTTGAAAGTGCATTATTTTTGAATACCAAACGATTAGATTCATGCCAACTTAAGGGGGGATCCTGCTTTAAGAGGTTCAAAAAATGGATTTTTTTTATTACTCAAATCTATTCCTAATATATCTAAGAATATGTATCAAAAATTATAGAGGCTAATTCGCAATATTTTCAAAGATACAGCACTAAACGCAGTGAGGTGTCGAGCAGATATACGAGCGCTCGGGCAAATGAAGCGCGCGCTTCTCCCATCAATCGATTCCAAACTCCGAACTATGTATTTAAAAAAGTTCAAACGGTCGTTCGAAACAATAATATTTTGAATAACTGATTAGCGGATTATTACTGCAAGTAATCGAAAATTAACATTTTTTCGAACGTAAACTTTAAAGCGCGTTTTCTCGAGTTATCGTTTTTAGGATTTTTCTAAACTGGTGGGCGTGATTGCAAGAAAACTAGACAACCAATCAAAACGAACCCAAGGCTTTTGTTAGCTTCAGTTGTGTTCTCTTCTATTTGAACTAACAAAATTCATGAAAACAGATTTCTAAACAACTTTTCTAGCAAGTTGAAATGATTTTGTTTTTCCTGCAAAAAGCACATTTCTTTCCAAATCTGAGAAAAATTATAAATTTTACAATTTTTGGGTTTTTGTTTTGTTCGCCTAGAAGAAAATAATAGTTAAATTTTTCTTTGTTTTTTTTTTGTTTCAGACAGAAAATTACGAACTTCATCTTTCCCATCGATTGCAGACTGCAATTGCGAGGTTTTTATGCACAAATGTGCATAAAAATCGGCTGCGTTTAAATATTTCTCTCTCAAATTTTTTTTAATGTTCAAATATGCGATAAGATACTCTAAAAAGTTCGCTAGACTTGCTCATTTTTTTTCTGTGCTAAAAAAAATCCCCAGAAAACGGTTTTCTAAGGCCTCCTAAAGCAGGATCCCCCCTTAAGCGTATAGATTACGTAACAGGTGACATAAACTACAAAGAGTAAACTGGATGCACAAAAAACCATAAATGAATAGAAAATTAATAAAAACTATTAATTTAATCTAATTCAATGTGCAGAAAGCATCCTTCTTAATTTGGAACTTACAAAAGAAAAGAAAGAGAGAAACGATGATAGGGCAGAAGCACAGGTTTGAGGGGAAACCAGCTTAAGTTAAATGTTAGAAGAGCTAAGTATTAATTGAAGATACGAGTGGATGAAGGTGTTATGTTACAAAATCAAACTTTTTCAAAAATTAAGTTTTTTATGTATTTTTTTCTCAAAAGTAGTGTAACATAAACCCTTCATACATTCACAAGATTCTAGTGTTCTTGATTTTCTGGAATTTTCGATGGTGCTACGTGAAAGATGGGTACAAAACACCTTGTTTCATGCAAAAAAGACGAAGAAGTTTTTAATATGCCATATAGCACCCTTCATCCACTCGTATCTTCAATTATCGTCGATTGTTTAGTTACTATAATATAGAAATAGCATTTCATTTAATTTCATCATCGAAACAAATTTCTACATTCACCGTATTGCAAAAAAAAAGTCAATACTCTAAAATCGACTCCTTCCGCTGCTGTTGTAAATACAAATTAAGTCAATCATGTAAAACAAATAAATAAAAATTTTAAGTTTTCATTACTCTCCCCACCTTAAACAAAATATTTACTAAAAGTAAAGATAAAATGTTTTCACCTTTAGAGAAATATTATATACAGGGCCTGGATAAAGCAACAATATTCAAATTTCGTTATTAAGCAATTTTTTATAACACATCACATTTATTTCTATGGAAGCCAGTAGTTGGCTAATAAAATATCTTTTTTTAATTCCTGTGTTGAACTTCATCAATTGGTTTTTTAGAATGATAATGGTAAAGTTGTTTTTCCATCGCCTGTATAATAATATGATTCTGTTTACTAAAACTTCCACAAGTGTGATTAATAGAAAATGGCCACAACACAATGAAAAAAAAAATTACTAACAACTTTATGTCAATGGCTGCAGTATTATGGGGGAATTCTATGCATAATAATGTGCAGCGCCTGTAAGAGTACTTGTAAATTTGTAAGCAAGAAAAGGCTTACAAACTTATAGGTCACGTTATACAGATACTGCAGATAAGCATAGAATCACACTATTGAGGCAATAAGCATCGTACAGCCCTTATATAGTAAACAATATAGGAATAGAGTCAAAAGTTTTCTTGTAAAGACCAACACTTAAAAATACTCATTGGTACTGCGCATATGAAAAGGATTTCTTAAATTAAAGATACATCTTTTGCCACTATTGAAAAGAATCATTCATATATCAATCATCAGTACATATTTCTTTAATTGAAATAAAATGTACTATTTTCACTTGATTGAAACATTTGTTTTGTGTAAAGAATCCTTTTTATTTACCTAAATTACCTTCCAACACAATCCACGTTTTTAAAAGCTAATAAAAATTATTTGCACAAAAAATTGATGTCACAGGTAAAAAACATTTTTTAAATCAAAGCAATATTTCTTTGCCAATATTTAAAAGAACCACTTCTTTGGGTTAAAAGATATTTTTTTTTAGTGAACACGCATTTCTTTCATTGTAATAATACAATTTTTAATTGAAAGAAATATGTATTAATTGAAGAAAATAGTGGCAAAGAAATATAGTTTTGATCCTTTTTTTCTGTGTAAAGCCCCTTACAAAATATTTTTCATCATAAGTAATTATAAAAGCAATAAATCTCCATAAAGCAATTAAGAATCAAAAGAAGTTCTTTACCTTGCATATATATTGTTTTTTATTCTCATTCTTTTATGCATTGAGATTCCATTACCAACTTTAGGAAAAATATTACCTAGAATCTTACGATTCGTAAATAGAGTCATAAAAACCAATAAAATATTACCTCATCCCATATTGCACCTGATGAAAATTCGCCAACCTGGAGGCAATAAAATCATTTAAGACATCAATTCACGGTTGATAACTTCAATAGTCCATAAGATCCACAATAGCAGAATCTACCCGAATTCTGTGAAGTTGGCATATTAAAGATTCACCATTTTTTTTTTTTTCTTAATTGCTTTAATAGCACACGTTGCCCGAAGCAGTGTAAAGTGTAAACAGTCGAAAATTTATTTAATAAAGCTATTAAACAAAAAAATAACGTTACGGAACACGTGTGTGGGTGTTGAAGGTCTCCCATTGTTCCTCGGGCATCTATGTAAAATATATATTTACGTTATGTAGAATAGTATATAGGCGAGAATAACAATTAGATTAGATCCATTCAATGCGCATATGAAGGTGTGAATTTTGTTGTTCTCAATGAGAGGGGGATTATACCATTCATAATATTCATTCATTCGAATATCCATTCAGGTTTTTCTTTATTTGTTAAATATACATATTTGTTTCTTAGTATAAGTACAGCTAGAAAAATGTAATTTAAATTTGATATACAGATAATGAAATATTAATACAATTTCAAAGTTAAAAAGTTAAAAGTCGTCTATATAATATTAACAATCTAACTTGTGTCTAAAGCGTACCCCAAGGATCAAACCTGGCTCCTTGCTGGTTATATTACATACTTTTATGAAATAACTTATTAATTCAATACTAATTTTCTAATACTGATACAAAGCACATCATAGAGTCGACTGCTTCGTGTCTTTGAACTTTACGCGGCATAGAAATCGTAATATACACATAAATTGTATGGGCAAACAATCTCTCAAAGAAAAATGTCTTATGAAAAGATGGAGTTTATTTCGTATGAGCGTTAATATTATGCACAGAAGTTCTGTATATGATTGTGCTTATAAGGCGAAAAACTTGCAGTAGTACACATGCTTGTAAGTTAATACTATTTGCATTGTAACAAAATACAGTATTTTTAGCATGATGAATCGGAAATATTTCATGTAATAATAACATTGTAAATTTACTATAACAAATCATATAAATTTTGTTTTACTTGTCTCTTTTCTAGGATATTTAACATGAAAAAATAAGGGAAAATTATTGTATTTGAAATACTACCAACCATAACCATTTAAAATTCAAGATCTAATTGAATCGTATACAGTTGAAAGGGGTCAAGCGCCATTTTCTAGTATTTCGAGTTATTGCAAGAATTTTGCTTTCCTCCCCTAAACGTATCGTTTGATGTTGAAAAGATGCAAACGCCGATGCGTTATATAGACATAAATACTAAGCGCGCGGCCGCAATTAGAGTAGAAAGGAAGTAAGCGACATCGCTTGCCTCTTTTCAGCAACTTACGTGGAAACAAGATCATGTGGCTTCACTATTCACGATTGCGTCACTGTCACTTGTCACTTGAGGAAGCAATTGTGTGTTCTGTGGCCATTCGCGTTGTCTATTTTGTCGCGACAAGTTGTAGTGTGGTTTTTGTACTCAAAAATGAAAGAACATTCGAATGTTGAAAGTGAAACCGAAATTACTTTATTTGAAGAAAAAAAAAGAGGGGTTTGAGGCATGATGAGGAATATAAGAGAAATGTTATCAAACATAGCAGATTAAAAGGACGTTCATACGTAAATTACGGGGGAAAAAGGTTGCAGAGAAGAAAATTGGCTCAGCATGCAAGTTTTATTTTTTTTATATTAGTTAAATAGCCCGACGGCTGATGGACTTGGGTATCAGTCACGGGGTCCTCGGTTCGAATCCCACGGATTGCTCTCACAGTGAGATTTTCGTGGTTTCCCTCACTCCTTCCTTAGTAAGTGCTGAGAGATGAACATTTTAAGTCGCTCCATGGGCGCAGACGTAATAATATGCTTCCTATAATTGGCGAAAGGTGTTGGGAGATGCCAAGGCATGAATTATATTATTATTATCATTAATATTATTAACCTGCTTGTCTACATGGTTGTGTTTTTCTAGGTGCCCTTTAAAACGTTTTACTAGAATAAATGAGGACGACAGAAACGAAATATTTGCCAAATTGTCAACATTAACTCTGACATATAAAAACGTCAAAAATCACCACCTACAATTTTAGTTTCTAAAAACCTTGGTATAGAAACGCCATAAGATTTATCCCCCAAAATAAAAATTTAATAAATTTTGTGAAAAAAAAATTGAAATTTTAAAATTTCATAATTTCTTTATATTTTATTAAAGCATTGTTAATTTGTTCATTGTCGTCTTCTTCACCATTAACATTTGCCTCTTTATCGTTGTTACTACCACTTTCTTCAGAAACTATAGGTTCCCCATTTCACTGCACCTCCATATTAACAATATCCATGCCTTCCTCTTTGTAGGATAATATAAGTTTACACTCAGAATCGCATGCAAAATTCTCATCAAAATCATAAGCATCATAATATTCTTCATTTTGTTCATTCTTCGACGTAAAACTGTGCATGTTTTCAAATCTTTGCTTTACTAAAGTTTCTAATTTTTCTTCCTCTTCCTTTGCAATTCCATCTTCGCTGCTTGATTCATAATATGAAGTTCCTGTGGCTTTAAAACTGGATTTAATTCCTATTCTCATATCTTCTACTTTCCCTTCCTTCCAACCTATCTTTCATATACATTGCAAAAAATTCTGTCCACTTTCTTCTGTTCTATCTCCATTATTTTTTATAAATTACTTGATTTTTCTCTATGATGTCAACATATCTAGTAGGGGAGGGTGGGGCAAGATGGGGCCACGAGGCATGATGGGGACATCGTCTTATCTACAAAACGGCAGCAAGCATCTGTCAAATAATAGCAGTCCTAATATTGAAGTGCTGTTTTATGTTTGTTGTAATGTAGGAAACTTTGCTAGTTGTAATAACAAAGTTATTGCTGTTTGTGCTTGAACTTTGCAATTTCCAGAATTTCGTTATTATTTTGATGGTGAGTTCAGCGGCCAGTATCGGAAGCATAAGTAAATTATTTACAACTACACTTTTTTGTACTTATTAATTGACATGTATTGCATGTATTTTATATAGTGTGTTATTTGTTTATTTCAAATATTTAATATGTTATTATAACATAACCAGAAAATGTCCCACAGAGGCAAGATGGGGGTATTGGTATGGGGCAACATGGGGACATTATTATCTCACTCTTCAGTCTGATCCGTTATGCCTGGATATGCCATTATGCTTTCTCGAAGACATAATGCCTATTTCTCATGTTAGGAATAAAGTACAGGTTCAATCAAAGCGTAACAAGGGAAAGACAACAATCCTTACAAGCACTATGCATAAAAATCTGCTACAAGAAAATATGTAGTAGAAGTCTGGAGAACCCCTAAGGCAACTAGAAGTGCTGAGGGAGAGTTAAAGGGAAAAAAATGACAAAGAAGAAAACAGAAGAGATCAAGAAGCCGAATTTTGCAAGGAAAGCAAAGAGATAGATTTTTAGAAAATGTCAAGGAAATAACCAAGTTCTTCTGTTGAGGAATATGACGCTCAATGTTAGTATTGTAAGGGGAAGTATTATTTCAACGTATGAACATCAGTCCTAAAAATTATTTTATTATAAAGATAGGGTGGCTTTTCCGAGTGTATAATTTTATAAAACAAACAAGCAGCATGAAGTATGCGACGATTTTTCATATTTAACCACCTGACATCCCTTAACTTGTGACTAATATGATCCCGTCGACGAATACCATAGATTAACACAATGCATTTTCTTTATTTTTTGAGTTAAAAACATTCTGCTGCCATAAATTAAAACTGAGGACTGTGTAGTGCTTTTTGAGTGCATTTATTAATATATTCATTGTACTTTAATTCCTCGTCTATTATCAGTCCCAAACTCTTCACGAATTTTGCAAGTTAGTGAACATTGTTAACACTTATATTAATATCTGATAGTAACTTGGCTTTTTGATTTGCTGGTGCGAAATAATATTATTTCCGATTTAGTAGGATTTATTGTAAGAGAATGTCGCTGTGCCGAGTCAACAAGACATTTCAGATCTTGATTAATATTCGCACAAGCTGTGTGAACATTCGTGGGTGCAAAGGAACAATAAAGCTGCGTGTCATCTGCATAAAAGTGGGACTTACAAAATTTTATATTATTTTTAAAGTAACTGGTATAAACAGTAAACAGAAGCGGTCCTAAAACAGACCCTTGTGGAACACCGGATGTTACATGTTGAAATTCAGATGAGTTGTCATTGACAACTCATTCTTATCGTTATTGTATTTACTTTATTTTAAGTAGTTCCCCTCTAAAGAGTTTAAGCTTTGTTCCTGCATGTTTTTAATAATATTTTAAGAATCTATTTTTTTTTTTACCTATTACCTAGATTTATGGTATGACCCATTCTTAACTGGAACCCCATCTTGCCCCCATGGTGGGTCAAGATGGTGTATTTACACGTTTCTTTTCAAAATTTTCTCACAGCATTAAGAGTACCCATCGAAAATTGTAAATTCATCCATCAGCAGATAAATATTTAAAGATTACAACAAGCGCACTTAGAACCTTGTATATCAATTTGCAATCCTGATGCAGTGTTCTAAAGCTTAATGTTCCCATCTTTCCCCACCTTCCCCTATATAAATTTGCCCCACGTTACATGCACCAAATATGTTATATTACGCTCCAATTATTATAATTTCTGCCCGAATTATAATTTTTTATTCACTTAATTCTTTATATGACATCTCTTAATGGACAAACTACATAATAATTATCTAAAACAAAACTATCAACAAAATATCTGCGTAGATTGAGTTCACTTACTAGATAACGAAATTATGAACATTAAATTGTCAACATTAACTCTGACATATAAAAACGTCAAAAAGACAACTTACAATTTTAGTTTCTAAAACCTTGGTATAGAAACGCCATAACAATATATATAGAAAAACGCAGTGTTGGTAGAAGGTGGAGAAAACCTACAGAAAATGAAGGGATGAGAAAATCATCATCATTACTAGCATATAGAGAAAAAGCAATATTATTGTTTGTTTCCTCCTCATGGGTAAACTTAATGGAAGTAAATTTTGAATTTAGCTGTTCAAGAAAATCCCTGATTGAGCACTTACTAGTATCAAAAACACAAAAAATCATCAACGTATCTAACCCAAACCCGTGGAAAATATACCAAAGTATTCTGAAGATCGGTTTCAAATTTTCCCATAAAGTCATCAGTCGGTCATGAATATATCATTGTCTTCTCGTCGACGGAAGTTAATGAAATCTATATTTCCATTATTTTAACTCATAATTACAAAAAGAATTCTAACAATTCGCTATTTTTGTCGAACCTGTAGCTCTAATAATAACCCAGCTAAATTGTTGAAAATACTAGTTAATTCAGATAAGATACGTGCGAATATACATTGGTAAAACGTAATACAAAAAAAAGAAAAACGCACACAAATAGTCCTCTTACGCAAAACAAAATCACTCTATCCTGTTAAGTGATTTAAATTATGTACCTGCCGCGAAACCCACAGACGCCAAACGAAACGTCATAACAATAGCTAAAATACTGTACAACATTGAAGTATTTACGGGCGAATATATTAATTTTAAGATAATGTAATATACACTCTAACGTACACACACAGACACCGGCCGAACTATTCCGAACGCAATGCCGCGCGCTTTATTTACGGGGAAAACATCCGTTTTTCTTGCTCGTTCTTCCGCCTTAAAACGTATCTATCGGGGTTCCTCTTCTTTCTCTCCCCGCACGTTTAAATATTTACATCTACGCCGTCCACCGTGCATATATTTTAAAATAAATACGACCGCGGTGCCTCGCTAATATGTTTAAGTTCGGGGAAATTACGGTTTCAACACGTTTCTCTTACGGTTTACTTTCGGTGTTTAATGTGAATCGGGAATTAAATCGTTCGATGCCAATTTAGATGGTCTTATGGTTAACAGTAACCGTGATTTAGTTTACATGTTAAGCGAAGTGTATGCGTTAGTTTCTTTCCGTGCCGTCTTTAAATAAAAATACCAGGAGCTTCTCTCTTTCCAGACAGGACCGATATCTACCTACGAATACTGTGGAGCGATATGCACTGTTGCTAATTTGTGTCTCTGGTAGGTTCTACACAAAGTGGGAAATATGCTAGGACATAGACTAATACTTTGTAGTAATCATATAGACCTACCTGTAAGTAAATAGCAGGGTGGTGTTACACTGCGACCTAAAAGATCTATTGTGTCCCCTATTCTTGCTGTTTTACAGCTGGCTTTCCAGTCCTATTCCTTTCAGAAAGTGTAGGATATCAGAAGGCCCAGGTTAGGTAAGTATCTTTCTTCGATTTCACATGCTCCCAGGTGCAATGCCCTCGAGTTGCACAGTGCTATGCAGTTTGAGAGGAGGTGGATGGATGTTTCATCCTGTTCCCCACAAAATCTACATTCAGATTCCTTTTCCAATCCAAGCTTACTCAGGTGTCCTTTCAGTTTACAATGGCCTGTTGCCCAGTATTCCTGTTAATATGCGAACATTGTTCTTACTCAGGTTGATGCATTCTGTAAACTTCTTCTGGTTATAAGTTCCCAGAAGAATTTTACTTTGCCTCATTCCCTGGAGATTTTCCCAGTAACTAGATTTTCTCTGCTCTATTTCTGTTTTTAGTTTCTTCAGTATTGTACTGGTACTTAACCCGCAAAAGGGTTCAGACCCTACAAAAGACATTCCAGCCCCTTTTTCTGCGAGGTTATCCGTTATTTCGTTTCCTTCCACTCCTGTGTGACCCGGAACCCACAGGAGGGTGCTCATTTAATTTCCCTAGGCATTTCCAGACCATCTTGGAACTGATTTCATATGAACTCAGTGCTTTGATGGCTGCTTGACTATCAGACATGATGATAATCTGCTTCCGATAATTTCTATCTATATTGAACTGGACACATTTTTCAATAGCGTGTATTTCCGCCTGAAATATACTTGGGTATTTTCCCAAGCTTTCGAAATATGTAGTTCTAGGCCCATATATTCCTATTCCAGTTCCTTCTGCCGTTTTGGAGCCATCAGTATACCATTTCATGGCATTTCTATTCAAGTTCAAGATGGTGTTATGATCCCAGTCGCTCCTGTTACTTAGCTTTATGGTGAATTCTTTCACAAAGCTAAATTTTTTTAACATATCATCCCGGGGCATATCCCAGGTTTGATCACCATCAGGAGATTGAGGCCTATGCCTAATCATTCCTTCCTTGACATTTTTAGTGCGGTTCTTTTCGCCACGCCCTCTACTACAATTGGGGGGCAAGATCCAATACTAGCTTCAATAGCTGTGCTTGTTGGCAGGTTCTCATAGCCCCCGTTATGCATACACATGCTAATCTTTGCACTTTCGAGAGGTTAATTCTCGCCGGTGGCGATTAGATTCTTTTGCTCCATGCTACTGATGCATAGGTGCTGGATGATCGGTCTCACCATCGCTGTATACACTCACAAGCAGTATTTTTGGGTTACATCCCCATTTTTCCCTGCAAAGTTTTGGCACACCATAGAGCTCTTTTGGCCTTGTTGGTTCTCAAATTCATGTTTGTTCATATAGAAGTTATGTCTAGGGTAGGGCGTTAATGTCCTTTTCCCTGGTTTTTGGTCTAAAGGTTTCTTTGCTTCCTTCGCCAGGTCTGGAAGTACCCCAACTCCAGGCTATTTGGCTTATCCGAATATGTGAGGAAGATTTCCTGCCTTTCTGAAGACGATGGAAACTCCGTCTACTCCGGTGTTTTGGACCGGTGAAAGTTGATGGCCCATTTTAACCGTTCGCTGTACATTGTGTTTTGCACTGTAGTTCTTTATTTGTCTTCTAATATCTCGGAAGATATTTCGAGGTTACCATTTGCTTTCGAGAAAGTGGGTTTCTAGAAGGAGGAGAGCTTTTTCTTCTTAGTTTTGATTAATATTTTGTCTTTATAACTTCTATTTAAGTAAGACAATACATATTAGGTGCATATATATTGTTATTATTATTAGTATTTTAACAACATATTTAGTTTCTTTTAAGTGTTTTGAATTATAAACAGTATTTTAATAAAAAGTCGGACGTTTTGGTTTATTTGCTGTGGACAGCATGTATACATTGATTTAAAACTTTTGCTTTTTAACGGAAAATGCAAGCACCTGTATTCAAGCCGAGTGCTTTTTTTACGCGGAGGTATTGTAGTTTTATTCATGTTCCCACGTGCATAAGTCTCAGATACACAAACAATAATGAACAAAAGTGAATATTTTTCGCGCGAGATTAAAGAAAATTTCAGAGATAATTGGAATCGTTTCAGTTAATGCTGATTTACTTATAGCCAAGAACTTTACAGTAGTATATAGTGTTTGAAGTTTTTAAAACTGTTATACACGAGGAAAAACGATCTTGTGTTTTCAACCATTTTTCATGCATTTGGTTACAGTTACTAATTATACTTGATTTAAGAATATTAAAAATTTCCTGTATCAATCAAACAAATAATTTGGTTAGATTTATTTGAAGCTAGCGCGGTATTTATTAATTTAACTCAATATTTACATGGAAGTAAAAATAAATATCGCATTTTATTTTCGTATAGCAGTTTTCTCCCTACATAGTACAGCAGATGAGCAGATATACTTATGTGTAGTAGAGAAATTGTGCATTAGATTGGGCATCTTCTATTTTCATTCCAGTAATAGATAATATTTCGCACAAAATAGGCTGGAAACTACGATCGTAACATACTAATCTGGTATATTTACCAGATCAACAATTGATAGGAGTCATCGCCATTGAAAGGACGATCTCTTTAACGGCACAGTAGAGTACTAGGATGGTCATTGCGAGCAACTCCCCCAATACTACCTAGGATTTACAACATTCTAACAGCAAATCCCTCCTTAGTGCATAGGAATAATATAAATTAATAAAAATATTGTATTTAGTTTAAAATTAAATTATATAATTTTGTGAAATATTGTATTAATTATTGTATTTTTAAAGAACTATTTAATTACAAAATTCAAAAACAAATAATCAAAACAGCCTATTTTAAAATGCAATCTTTAAATAAAACATAATAATATATTGAAAATCATAGTAAACAAAACAATTTGTCATTAATTAAACAAAAACATTTTATTTATAATTTACAATTTTTACATTTATACATTTATATACTTGAAAAAGCTTTTCAATAAAGCAAACGTCGTATTCATTCATGTTTTTAATATTGAAGACCTAAAAACAAAGAAAAAGAAATTAAAATATTATAAACTGCCATGTTGGGAGGCTGTTGTTTGAAGTGAAGTTATAGGCTTAGAAATTCAGATCCCGATGACTCATTCATTGTCTTTAGTGTTTATACTGTAGTACTGGCGTCGCTCTCTGCATATCTCCTACTATATGTGGTGAGTTACACACATGCGAAATTAACCTGCCACCAAGCGTTGCACCAATGATAAACTGCACACAATGTCGCCACTGTAGTTATAAGAGATAGTAATATTTCTCATAACACTGAGTATTTATACCTCCTCCCCTCCACCGTCCATCATACATCTGTCCTATGAGGTAACATAAGTAAATCATAGTCTTCTACTCATTGTGCTTATTTTAAGAGTCCACATTTTCATCATATAATTACTCTAACTTTCAGTAGAAGGCATTTAATATTTCTTATAGTAGATAATATAGATTGTTTTATCTATATATATCATATATTTTTGTTAAGTATATTAATATGCCTGACTTAAGAACAATTTTATGTGTGTATGCTAAGAAAATATTACGTTTTGATTTTTAAACTCTGCAAATCCTTTTCCATTTATCTTTATACTATAAATACCACAATTATAATCTCCACTAATGTGCATGTATATACTTAAAACTTAAACAACATCGAGTATAATACACCCTCCTAGGCTACCTGTTGACGATGCAGCCCTACTCCCTTCTGCCGAGACTATGGAGAAAAAAAAGGTCCGAATGGAAACAGCTGTTGTCGGAATTTTACGCTACCAACAGAGGTCTATGCGTTTTCAATCATCGACATCCGCTTTTAATGAGCTACCTCGGGCCTTTTAGACCTCGATACTAAAAGAGTGGTACCGTTACTATAAAACTCAAAACCTTTTCCGTTTAAGAAGACCACTTCGTCCAAAAAACGATTAATTTTGTGTGCTTGTCGTATGGAAGAAATATTCGATAGAAGAATCAGAATTTAAAACGACGACACATCTTGAAGCGAAACGTGCGCTAGAGGGCACTAATAATTGGCGGTGCTATAATGCAATAACGTGGCCGTGTATTTAACTGCCGTCGCCGTATGACCGACCGCTGCAGATATTCATTGGATCGCGCCTCCGAACGGCTAAGCTTCTGAAATTACAAGCCGGGCGGAGAGAAATGCCGTGCCCTCGATGTAATTAAATCCGGCTTAATTAACAAATTATGATTAATGTCCGCGGCGATTCGCCAGTCTTATTTCGCCGTTGTCGAATATTAATAGTGTTAAGAGCGAGCACTGAGCGTAATACGTAATACGAATTAGTATTAGTTAGATAAACGGCCAGTATGTATTACCCTCTTTATACAGGGTGTCCCAGCGAACTGGCTCTTTAAAGTTGTGCCGATTTTTATAGTTGGAACATCATTCTAAAGCTTGTTGAGTATAATGACGGACCACGATCTATTTAAGGTTGCGTCAAAATAAAAAAATTAAATATTAAAATTTACGACAAAATTTTAAAAATATTACTGTATTAAATAGAATGGGTAAAGTTAATGAAATACACTTTACTTATGAAAAGCTAAATAATTACAAATTATCATAACTCCGTGCTTCGCCTAAAGATACTGCAAACTGTAAAAAATTACAGTAATTTTGCCATGGTAAATCAGGAATATTACATGTACACAGTAAGAAATAGGGCTAGTGTTAATGTTCTTAGTGTTAGGGTTGATCATATATAGAGTTAAATTGTAGTGTATTTATACACTTTGATTTAACACTAAGAAAAAGTAGTGTACATAATTACACTAAAAAAAATTTAGTGTGAAATAATTACACTAACAGGCTACTTAGTGCAATTCAACACTGGCAAAGTAAAGTATATACTCTATCAGTGTAACAAATAGTTTAAGTCTTTAGGAGTGCGTATTGTATTTCGCGCGCTGTAATGAACACATGATCAGTTACGATGCGTTCTGATTGGCCAGAATAGTTGTAACGGTTTAGTGTTCAGTGCTTCAGTGGACAAGACGTAGGTCTTGTATGCAATGCATACCTTACAATATGGAGATAATGTAAGTACATCAGCCGCCAATACGCTATTCTAGTTAGGTTAATGTATTACATACATGCTGCAGTAAAATAAAAGGTAAGTGATTGTCTAATATATTATAAACATATACATTATTTAGAATTGTATTATAGGAGGATACCATCAGAAAGGGAGAAAGTAAAATAGGTCGAGATTCTTATCAATTTTCGGATTAAATAAAGTGCCGCACTGTTGAGTACAGCATCTCGTTAGTAAGAAGAACACCGGATATGCAAGGATGATAAGATGTTCACATGTTCAAAAAACTACTTCGTGTTTTTGTCGATTCGTTTAATTTCAATATTTGAGTTTTTTTTATACTATATAAGTACTGTATAGGTATAGAATTATTTTATGTCGGAAGTAATTACGTTTTATCCAACGAACACGGTCGTTAGCTTTATTTATTAGTGAATAAGAATTCATTTACTTTCCTTCCGTTGCAGTAGTATTGATAAAACATTTAATAGAGAAAATTACCTCTTTCTAGAGTTAACAATCACTATTGATGTTGTTTAATGCACACTATTAGTGGCCTTTGCGATCTACACTAAAAGATTAGATAAACACTATGAAGGCAGTAACATTCCTACTAGTAGTGGTATTCTATATTTTACACTAGGCATATTAAATATCTCTTAACTACTAACACTACTCTTAGTGTTAAAAAAATTACACTATTTAGAGGGACCTCCATGAACTCGGCCGTAGTGTAGTTCTAGTGGCGTAAAATTTCTCACTGTGTAATAACGTCTGTGAATTTACCACATATAAATCATGTAAATTTTGTTTGTACATGTTTTTTTCTAGGAGTATTTAACATGGAAAAAGAAATTTCGGTAATTTTCATGTAAGTTTTAAGATGTAACAAAAATTCAAAGGAAAATTACAGGAAAAAAACATGTACAATTTTGATATATTACTCTCAAATTTACTGAAAAAGTGTAAAATTGACATTTTTTTTTGGGTATTTAGTGCACTTTAAAGTAATTTTACTAGTGAACTAATAATTTTGCTGTTAAAAATATGAGGATCTTTTATATTTATTTGTTGTTACTTGAATTTTCTGGTAAAACTATAGATATCATAGAAAATACGAAATTCATACGCCGTAATGTGATTGGTTATTGGATTATTTATCTGTGCGCGTAGGTAATTCTATTCGTTTATCGAACTTATTATTGGCTCAATGGTATCATGTACATCACAAACAATCGTAGGTTTCGCGTAAGCGTGTTCATTCTTGATCCTTGGTTGAGCGATTCAGTATGACCTATCTTAGGTGCTATAAAAAATTAGGTAAGTATGCTTGCTCTCTTTATAAACATACATATGAAAATTACTTCAGTGTTCGCAAATATAGAGTTCATATAAATATACATCGAATTTTACAGTAAATCTTGAAAAACACAAGCATGTGAAATTACTAGATGTTAGAAATTTTACCTCATGAAGCAAATTTACCTGTAAAATTGTAGGCAACTTTGTTACCAACGATTTTACATGTAATTTTACTTGAACTTTTTTTACAGTGCACGAGGCTACCTATCCTAAGTACTATATGGATTCCATAATATTTGAAATGTTCCCCCTCTAACTAAATAATTTCCCTCTGGTACTTAATAACAAAAATATAATGCAGTAGCCTCGCAATTATGTGAATACTGAAACGATAAAAAATGTAACAACCAAAAAATATGATTAGTTTACATAATAGCGAATCTACTGTACATCATATTAGCCGAAAATAAATTCCTGCAATTACAGTAAATTCTCCACAAGTGCTTCCTGCATTCTCAGTGAATGTAAAATAAATTTAAAGTATCCAGGTTAAAATAAGCTCCTTCAATATTTTTCATTATCTAATTCATAAGTTCTATAATAATATGCATTCATCTGAACACGGAGCGTGTAACAAACAATGATTATAACAATAATATTTACTAACAATAATAAATTGTTGTGATGTTGAAGTCATGGTCCACCAGATAGAAATTATTCGGCCATTTGAATTCGGTAATAAACAAAACGAGTAACTTAAAAGAAAGCTACTGAAGATGGGTGTAGGGAATGTTATAGCAAATCAGTGTAAAATTTAATTCTACATCAAAAAATACAACAATGTACAGGGTGTTCTATTTGAAAAAATTAAGTTTTGCAACTTTAAAAACTATTTGATATGCCACTATTTTTTAAACACCCTGTATAATTCCAATGAATTTTTTTATTACGTTTTGGTAAAACAATGTTTTTTAACAAGTACTAGTTAATTTTGAAGTTGGAGACTTCTGACACTTAAACCAAGTGCGAATCAATCAATTACATATAACGATGTAAATGTCAAAATTTTAACGAAAAAATCGTAATATCATTCGTAACAGTTGAAGATAGTGTATAAGGTACCTAATAGTAATCGTCATAGAATTTATGGTAAATTCAAAAATATTAATAAGGTGTTCTATTTAAAATAACAAAGTTCATGGCAACTTCCGGTTAACCGGAACTGCAAAAAAGTTGGAAATATTCTAGAAAAAAGGTAAGTGCCAAGTTGTTGCAAACCCCAAATTTTTAAAACTGAGGAATTTTCTTAAGCCGGAAAACTTCTAACTATAGCCACTTCTGTGGAAAACCCTGTATACATTATTATACAATGTGTAAACTAATGCGGTTTCCAGAGAAATTGAATTTTATGACATTTGTCAGACAAGTCATGCCTATAATACGTTATAAAACTGAAAATTCTAAAACATTGGCTTTTCCTGCAAAGAAAATGCAAATATACGAAAACGGTAAATGTATTTCGAAACTTTGAAATCATCAGCGTTTTTGTTAGTTTCAGATCAAGCAAAAAACCTTATATAGAATGACTTTTTTTTCCTAAAATCGATATTAAAAAAGTTTTTCTCATTGATAACCGCATTTAGTTTACACACTGTATATATTTTTAAATGCTGGTAAAATTCTCTGCTTTTTTTAAGTGAAACGTATATTCATGCTTACAATCAACTAATTTGTTTTTATTGTAAAACTCCTTGAATTAGGTATCAAATATTATATTCGGCTTTTTAAAACTTTAAATATTACGATGTTCTCTATAAATCGTTTTAGCTTTCGCAAATGATCCTTTTTTCTTTTTCTTTTTTTTTTTAAGCAACAACAAAAAATATATGAACTGAACCGCGCTAGAAACCTCCCACACAGTCTCTGATCCAATTTCCGAACGACCTCCCATCCTCCGAATGCGCACTGGAACCCTTTCGGAAAGCAATAAAACGGTCGTTAAAGACGCTTAAAAGCGAGACTCCCGCGCGGGCCATTCCTCAATATTCCCTCTCCCATTCATCCAGTGGCCGAGCTCTCCCAAAAATGCGCGATCTCGCCACTCAACGCGGATAGATCGTTCCGCTTCGCGCAGTTTCGCCAATTCCTCGTGTCTGTGCTTTAGGGAACGCTAACAACCACTCGATACTCGGGGAGTCGTGGATCAGCCCGTGCGTTCGGCGATTGGTATATACAGTCCTAAATAAAGACGATGGGAGAGGAACCGTTTTAATATAGCCGCAGAAAAACCCGCGGACAAAAAAAAACGTCGGGCGCGTTGGAAGAGTTAAGTCGTCTCTCTGGCGGAAAGAGGTCGAAAAGACCAAGGAATGAAGAGCCGGATAGTCTTTTTTTTTATTATCGAATCATCGTAAAACGTTAAAAGGACGTCATCGCTTTTGGGTGTGACGAGTAGTGTAGTTTATTTGAGTTGGTATTGTCGATTGTAGACGAAATATGTTTTTGGATGTGTAAATTTTGAATATCTTACTGGACAACAAGCACAGAAAAAAATAACCTACACGAAAAAAAACCAATTGTTTAGGGCAACAAAATAATTTTATCACGAAGATTTAGTTAATCCAATAAAACATTTCGCTATTTCAAATAAATAATATAATAATAAATAATGCTGCAAGCGTATTTCTGCAGGACTCAACACCTTCATGGTGGTACAGCGATATACGTGAAAATTAATGCTTTTGTCGCCGTAAGTGCAATCAATTGCAGTGACAAATTCTCAGTAGAGATGCATTATGAGTGTTGCGCCATTAAGGGTAAAATTGACGAAAAACAGGTTTGTGTTATATCCATATATAGACCCCCTGGGGGCGATATCAATATTTTTTTTGAAAAATTTATTGAAACCATAAACTATTGTAGAAGGCACATGGACTTGCTGTTTGTTTGTGGAGATCTTGTGGTGTGGTCAATCAACTAAGATTGACTACATATTAGCTGATGGCAGCTATAGTGCGAAATATGGTTCCAGGGTGGTTCAGCCTAACCTGGGGGATCACTTGGCTCTAGTTTTAAATGTAGACATTGTTTGTAAAAATAATATGAATTCTGAAGCTAGAAAATTGGAAAACCGAGACATGTATCGGCGCAATATTGCTAACCTGAGAGACAGTATTCGGTTGGCTGATTTCAGTAGCATATACAGTGAGGTCGTAAATGGTCCCTCCCCCCCCCCCCCCCCCCCTGATAACTTTTGAATGGTATGAGATAGAGCAATGAAACAAAAACCAAGTGAAATTATTAGATAAATTTGTGATTTTTTGCCTATAGAGATACGCACATGGCTTCTGATGTAAAATAGAGGGCGTAACTATCTTTAAAATTTTAAATAGGAAGTAATTTCATTTAGAAGCTTATTTGGAAGATATTTCTATTACTTTTATGGCAATGCAAACAGTTTTATGATTTTCGAAATTTTTACCGACTTATCCAAGATTAATAATTGGAGTACTTACGTTACTTTTTCGTTAGCCCTCGTATTCGCTTTTTGGATATAGTGTACAGAAATCTGTAATTACAGTAATCTGTAACATAGACACCCACACACATGACACATACACTGACAGATAAGACACTTTTGCTAAATTTTGCAAAAACGTCATATTGTAAAATATGTCATATTTTACAGCAATCGCTTCCTAAGTCACATAAAACCACAGTATTTATACGAGGGCTATAGAAAAAGTCCCTTATTGTGCCTATTTTTAAGAGGGGGGATCCCGTTCATAAAGAGAACTACCGACCTGTAGCAATTTTGAATGTATTGTCTAAGGTTTTTGAGAAAGCCATTTATAGCCGGCTGGTCACTTTCTTTGAGAAGTTTAATTTACTTAGTAATACACAATACGATTAAGTTATAAAAGTAGATGATGGTTTCTACGTGGCGGGGCTTTTCTTTGACTTGTCGCGCGCCTTTGATTGTCTAGATATTGATTTTGTCTGTGATAAGCTTTATACGCTGGGAATTTTAGGATTCGTTTTGAGTTGGGTGCGTTCGTACCTGACCGCGCGCAGATTAAATGTTAGAGTGGGACGGGTTAGGTCTGGCGTGTATGTCACTGGCGTTGGAGTCCCGCAGGGCTCCGTACTGGGTCTACTAATTTTTTTGACTTATATTAACGATCTGAGTAATTTCATGGATGTAGAAAAAATGGTAAATTTTGCGGATGACACTTCTGTGGTGGTCTCGGCGCGGAGCCCTGCGGGTCTCAGAGGGGCGGTTACCAGTGCTTGTAAAAGGTTTGGGGATTCGTGCACTAAGGATAGAATTATTGTTAACGAACAGAAAACTGTGATAGGGAACAGTGTAGGGAAGTTGCTTAGCTAAATTAGCTAAACAATGAAAGTAAATAAAGTATCTATTTACATTGTTTTTTGCTTTTTGCACACCATACTGATCGCGAAACAGCTTTCCGCACGCGAGATCTAAAGACAGAGACACACATAGTAGTTTAAATTCTTCTATATCTAATTTTTAAAAACGAATATGCCGACGACTTATACAACACAATTTTATGAGATAAGGTTAAATATATTTGGTTATTTGGTCATTTAATCTAAGAAAGTTATCCATAGACAAACTCAAATTATTACTTGCAGTTTGTACAATTGCTACAAACGCTTACTTTACTTACTACACTTACGAAAACTTTTTCGAGTTCTTTACAAGTTTTAGATTTTCCATAGAATAATACTTTAGATTTCCGATTGAAGATGCAAATTTAGTGGAAATCTCACTGAGAGATTCTAAATTAATACAAAAGACAATTAAATACAATTACATGTCATCAGCATAAATATAATTCAGACAAAACGTTAGCTGGTTAGTAAACGAAGATGTATTATTGAAAAGCGAAGTGGTTCCAAAACAGAACCTTGCGCTACACCTGAAGAAATACATAGAGACAGCGATACAGTATTACTTAAAACCACACTGTGCTAACGATCCGATAAATAACTTTCTATAAGCTGAACTGATGTGACACTTAAACCTATGATATAATATAATTAAGAACAACCATCAAGGACTAATTAACAAACCTCGTGGAATGCCCATTTTCTATGTAGAATTGTAACGAGACCGCCCGGTCAAGTACCACCAACTGCTTTTCTTCCTAAACAAAAAAACTATAGCAGCTCTAAAGCGTTTTCTGAATAGACTTTAGAACGTTTTTCATTACGTACAGTTTAAATTCAGTGTGTAGATACAATTAAAACAATCACATGCAAATTTTATTTAAAACAAACTTAAAAGAGTGTAGATAATACGTAACATTTTTCTTGTACTAAGATAGATGCTTATGAAATGAATTAAATGAATCACTAACACCCACACATTTCCTTTCCTTCTGAAAATCTGAAAGAGATGACAAATTATATATTCAAGGTGCACGTCTGCATACCACACGTTGCATTGTATTTTTTGACTCATCTTTAACAGTTACAAGAAAGTTAATTTCGTCGATAGAAATCACATTTCTAGAAACATGTGTAGTTAGAGTACCCATGATTACCGACGAGCACTAAATAAAACATAGTTACCATATGAAATACTTGAATTATATGTGTTGCTGGTCTTCTGTTGGATCTTTGGTGTACAATAAGAATTATATAGCTAACATACGAATAGGGCAGCTTGGGGTCATGATCTCTGACTTATAGTGAGTTGCAGCTTTCTTTTGTTGTCGGTGATTAATTCTATCGATACAAAAGATGTCAAATCTACCAGTACTATGTACTTAATAACTTTTTATGAAGTTACACACGTCACAGAATAATTGAAGACACGACTGGATAAAGGTGTCATGTTATAGGAAATCATTAAGTATACTTCCCGTCTCGTCGATGGTCTTAGAGAACGTAAATGAGCGCCAATTAAAGCAATATTTTTTATTATATGACATTTTGCCTCAAACTCAGTCTGGTTTCAGGAAACAATACAGCTGTAGCACTGCTTTGATGTGTGTTGTGGATGACATTATTAAGGCAACTACACACACACAAATTTGAATATAAATGCATCACATTGAATATAACCTAACTTCCTATATAAGCAAGAAGATGATGTATTTATATTGAGAATAAAATTTGTTTTCCAAACCCGTGAATTTTGTTAGACGAAACAATTTTTTAGTTCGAATGTAATCAATATACTAAAATCATTATGAACATATAATATTTTCACCACAAAAATAATTATTTTAGATTTGAGTAAATAGATTTTTTCAATTGGAAACTATCATATTTATGCCTTAATAATTTATGCACATTCGATAGAAGTATATAAAAGTATTATTTGAAGTATTGCCATTATTTGCTTCCAAAATATAAGTATTTTGAATTGATAGTACTTACCTGCTTAATCTAAGCATTTCTACTATTCGAGGGTAATTTTATGTCTGTAACACCAAAAAACCTCGGCATGGGAAAATTAATAAATAAAGAAATATTATCTAATTAAATAAATTTGCTGTCATACATTGTAATTTTACAATGTTTGAGAGAAGGTAGCGTATCGGGGTACTCCAGGAGTGTGCACGGGATATTATGAATCTGCAGACTTTCTCACTATGACTGCATAGATTTATTCCTTACAACAATAACAATGTCCATTTGGAGGAAGTATACTTCATTGCAAATATTTATACTATTTGTTCTAAGAGTATATTGTGTTTTCAGAGAATTTACTCTTATGTTCTAACCAACAAGATTTAGTTCATTTAAATATACATTAAGTTTAGATTTCTGAATAAATAAAAATATTCAGATTGATTATAAATTTTTTTGTGTTTCACAATTATTATGTTTACTTGATTTCTCAAAGGCTTTCGACACTATTAATCATGACTTAATGTCGATGATATTGTCTGACTTTGGCTTGGGACCTACTTTTGTCAGCTTGTTGCATAATTGCCTTATTGTGTGTTCGTATTGACAATCAAATTTCTTCGTATTTGCCCATAAAATCTGGTGTTCCACAAGATTCAATTTTAGGCCCTCTTCTGTATGCAATTTACACATCCAACTTTGTTAAATATTAAAACAAGTGTAAATACCATTTTTACGCTGACGATATAGAGCTGTATTATTCATTCCATGTTCAGGAGATTGATAGCACTTGTAATTAATATCAATTCAGACATAGAAAATTTAAATACAGCATCTAGAAGTTTGTAAAAACCAACCTAAAAAGACTAGAAGTGATTTGGTGTCTCATTCCAAGGTAAAAATTGATGATAGAAATATTTCATTAAAAAAATGGTGTTAAAAATCTAGGTGTTTTATTTGATGATGATTTAGACTTTGCTAATCATGTTAATAAATGTGTCAGGATATTATATTATACGCTGCTTTGATGATGATTTATGTTAAATGTTGTGTTAAATATTGTGTAAATCTTATCCCAAATGAACCCATGTGACAGTCTACATCGTGGGCTTACTGCAAAAAGTAACCAAGAAATATTTACAGAAATTGCCGGTAATGAAATAAAAAAATTATCGTAATATTAACACGTTCATATTATTTCTTTTATGTAGGATGTATGGTGCTATTTTAGTAAATGTTGGTATTTAACTCTTACTCAAGGTGAGTACACTTATTTTCAATATTTAAATGAAATATTAACTACTATTCAGTGTATTTTGAATGATTAAATTCCAATTTATAATAAAAACAACACTCAAATCTTCCGCTATGTCATATAGTGAATTTCACTAATAATAACTACCAACTTACACATATTAAAATTTCAATTTAAACTGTCATTTACAATTGTAATATATAACCTGAAACTTCACGAATGATAAATACTTATTTACATAGAAATTTAAAGAACAATCGTAAGAAATAGTTCCAACATCAGGTAGTATACAGCCAAAGTATTTCAAAATGGAATTTCCTCGCAGTGACAAACCAAACGTGCTGTAGAAAAAGATCCACATCAAAAGTACAACGCCGGTATCACGGAAACAGGATAAAAATCTCCTTCAAAGCATCCAAGGTACATCATGATACTCAAAACAACAATCCACAAGAGAAAAATATGTTAGTTCAGCAAATTTCTTACAATAATAAAAAATCTTGGTGTTTCTTCTATATAATTTCAGCCCAATGGTAAATACAATAACTCACATAAAAGATCCCCTTCAATTTCAAAGAGATTACGGATATATGATTTAATTAATTCGAATTCACAAAAAGATCAAACAATTTTTCAAGGAAGATTTTTATCAACAACCCCCTCGTCTCCATGGACCACAGTTATTTATTTAAGACGAGCTACCTGAATTAGTTTCGATACCAAGGAAACTACATTAAAATCATAAAGTTACCGTACGATGAACGTATATACCTAATTACCACGGCTAAGATGCAAATTAATTAACAACCATATATATATATGCTAGATTTACAAACAGGTAAGTGCGTAAAATAATACTTACATTTATTATTAGTGAAATTCACCATATATATAACACAATCATACGTTTATATTTATTGGTAAATTAAAATAAATGGGGTTGAGTGAAAGAACAGATGTTGCTATGTAGCAGTAACTCCGCTTTTTTTACGTCTTGTTGTATAAGATATGTGTTAATGTAATTTTTGTTTTGTGAGATAGAAAATAAAGATATTATATAGAAAACTTGAAGCATGCGTTCCCACATCGCTTAAGACATTGCGCCAACAATGAATAACATTAACCACCACTATTTTAAGATTTTATTACGGGAATTTCTAAATCGCATAGCTTACATAATTTTCATAATTGACGTACAACATCTAACACGTTTACGAAAAAGGAATTCATATTTTTATCAACAAAGATATGTCTACGATCTATGACGACAATTCTATCAATTAAACTTTTACGATGGATTCTGTAGTTGACGCAGAACCAGTCGCGAAAAACAGTTGTTTGTACGACAATTCACAAAAAAATTCAACTCCGTATCGGTGTCTCTGTCGTCACGAAACTGTCTAGCGTCAATATTTATGCGGAAATAATAATAATGGTATAAGCAGGTAGACAATATATGCAGATAAATATTGAGATTTTTTTGATTCGTTTTGATGTAAATAATCGTTTAGAGGTTTAGCGTATCTGTTAGTGTAATCAGGCCAGAATCAATGTAGTAAAATGTAGTAATGTAACCTTGTAGTATGTCTATGTAGGTAACTTGGAACTATAAACAATTTTCTTTTAATTATTATTTTTAAGCACATTTCGATCGATGTTTTTTTATATTCCTGAATATGTATTTCTTCGAGTTCAGCCCAATCATCTAGCAGTAAACTTCTGGTTATCTAAAAGAAATCCCTTCAGAGTATAGTTTTTCGTATGATTCTAATTTAAGTACACACATGTGTGTGCAGTACGATTCGATACCAAGGGAGTAAAGAATCAGAACTAACGTAATCCTAAAATGTAGAAAGAGAGAATCGAATAGTGAACTACAAAAGAAAAAAAAAGTTGACCTTCCTTTGTTAATTATTTATGCACATCTTTATGAGCGGTTGACATATATTATGCTCCCGCGCATATATTAATTTAGCCAGTTTTTCTTTTTTTTTATTTCATTTCTTTTTTTTTTACATTGCCAATCGATTAGGTATGCTAATAGATATTTGTTGTGTTCAACTAAAAATATATATTTTGGGAGTGTAACTCTTTTAAATACAATGACGGAAGAAAAAGTTTTGGGACAGTGATTGATGCGATATTAATTTCTTGATTTAATGGAATAGAAAAAAAGTGATATATTGAACTTTATCGTTCCGAATTTATGGGGTTAGAGATATTTATAAACATATTGGATCGATATGTTCCTAGGTGTAAATTGTCAAACAATTCTGGCCCTGGTACTGAACCTTGAGGCACTCCTGCAATGGAAAAAGAACTAGTCGTCTAGCTAAGACTTTATAATGTGAGATTATGAGAATCTCAAACTAGTTTCAATTAATAATGAAGGTGTGTACGAGAATTTATGATGAAAATTTTATTGATTTCGAAAATGAATTGCCAAATTTCCTAGAGCTACAATATTTTTCTAAATAAGGTGGATATTGCACTATAAAAGTTCTATGACAAAGACCTTTGATAAAAGTTATTTGATGAAAGCTTTCATAGTTAACTAAAAAACTTTTAAGTAAGTTCTTTACCAAACGTTTGTAGTGTAGTTTTCACGAAAGAACGCATTATTTGTAGGACGCCTGCAGCAGATAAGGTGTTAAAGGATCTTTCAATTGACAAATTGCTTCCGCCCTTCCGCAATGCCAGAAGATATACGGAATTATATTGCTTTCAAATCGTGGCTAATGCAAAAATCCCTAGTATTAGATAATAATAATAGATAAGGTACATGAACAAATGAAATCAAGGTAATTTTACCTGATATTGACTAGCTATATGATTCCAGAATTCAGAAATCGGCATTAAGACCCATGATATTTTGCAGTTGCAAGATGTGGATAATGGCAAGATAATATATATTTATTTAGCGACTTCCTATACTATTTACATAATCGTATGACATATTTCTAGCGTAACGGTGGGATTCTATGCGTATCTGTAAGATTATAAATGTAAGCATATATTATGGATGCTTACAGACGGTACAAATATTCACGAAATCTCTCTATTAATAGTATAATAATTTAACGTAGCTATAAAGTATCTTTTTAGATGCATTTATTGAATTCAGGTTTGTATATCTACAATCTGTTAACATATACATTGTGTGAGATGTGCCTACGTTGATATTTCCCCAGAAATTCTTAATGTCTTTAGTATTCTAACTATGCACGTATGTCACTGATTATTACTGATAACCAGGTCAGTCAGTTAAGTACGAAGGTGCAATGTCTAACTTAATTTTATGTATAAAAGTGAATGTTTTAAATACTAGTTTTTGCCCCATATTTATTAATTCAGATGTATTCTGAAGTTTTTGTAACTGTTAAATTTTGTTTTATATAGTATTTGATAATACTGTTGAGCAGTATTTAGAATATGGTTCAGAACTTTACATATATTGACAAGTTTGTACTTATTCTTCATTTATTATTTTTCCCATATTTTTCAATATCTTTTATTTTCACTCCTGTAAAGCATTGTCATCCCTAAATATGCACATACGTTTTACACAGGATGGATCGAATTCGACACCATTCAGTGAGCCCCCTATATTATAACATTTTATTAAGATCTTTTTCTGATTTGATGCTTTGTTTTAGAGATATTCCGTTGTTTCAAGATAAAAAACTCACCCTGTATAATTGATAGAAAATGTCAATTTATACTTTTCCGTTCAAGAAACTATACTTTTTTATTATTTTTTATTAATCAATTATTTATATTAATAGATAATTATTAGTTACGAAAATATATACAATACCTATATATATAAAGCTATCGTTACTGAATCAAATAGAGTCGTCCGCCATATAAATACATATACAGAGTGAGTGTTCCAAAACCCTTCCATACTCTTGATGGCCTGAGAAAATGCCAATATGGCATATCTTGTGCTACCAACTTAACAATGTTGCCATCTTAAAATTTGAGGTCACGTGGTGATCATATCCCGTTGCTCACTCTGTGAATTTTGAGTGAATAGCGGCAAAAGATACTTTGGAGCGGTGTGCAAAGTTGTAAACACAGTTTATTTGTTTAACGTATACTGCTATTTAAGGAAAATTGCTACAAAAAGTAGCAGCTTTTTTAAACTGCTAACCAAAAGTAGCAGAAGCAGGTTGTAGCTGCTAACGTAAACAAACAGTTTTATACATTACTATTTAGAATACATAACTATTTTCTAAAAATTACGCATTTAGAAAAAGTTTTAAATTAAAATCTGAATGCTTAATAGTTAAATCGTGAAAACTTATCAATCAAGCCCTCATATGTATTATCCTAAAAACATCTAAAGATAGACGACAACAAAAAACTGCCGTCAGAAAATTTGAATATTAAGGAATTTCATTTAAAATTAAATGTCGAACACATGTCGCGAAGAAAACTGCCCTCCTGCTCGCAACGGCCTCGTACGGCAGTGAAGACTCGTGGGGTGACCTTGAACTTTGTGTATGTGAATAGTTCTGACTTTGCTGGAGCTTCGTAAAATGAATGACACGGCTCCAACAGAATCGCAACAACATATGTTTTCTATATAATTATTTATTACTGTAAGTATTTATGCATTTTACACGCACACAATACATTTACATTAAAAGTTCATATAGTTTTGCACAACAGTTATTTCTCAGCTTATACATATTCGTCGGCAGAGATTTCATAATGCGGTATTGTATATGGTTGTATTGATAACCCGTTGGTACATACATACTTAATAGCCAGTAATACGAAGATAGAAACCATATACGTATGACGGGACAAAAGATGTCAAGTATATATTAAATAATGCATGGTTGTTAACTTCTTGCGTCAGAAATAGAGTTTCTCAAGTCGTAAAACTTTTCTGTTTACAGATAAATCTTTAATTTAATTATGAATTGCTGAAAAATTAATAGTTGTAATACTTACAGGGGAGCCTTGGAAGCTGTAAATTGCTATTCTAATCAAACTTCGCTAGTTTGTAGACGCCACGGAGTGTTACTCAAAGACACTTTCTATTGCTGCGGAACTTCAACTTTAAGGGGTGAAATTTGACCTTGAAATCCGCCCCAAATTTTGTTTATGTAAAATAGCTTTTAAACGGTGGAAGATGGAAAAAAGTTTCAATGAAGGACTTGCAGCGTTTATGTAGCCCTTTCGGCTGATATAGCTATTTATATACACAGTGTTACAATAAGCAGGGAACGACATATGTTGTGCTTATTTGATCGAATTCCAGAAATCGGTTATAATTACTCTATTTGGCATCGAGTACCGTATATAGGCGTGATCTAAATAATTATGCAAGGTGTTCACAAAATTATGAGTTTTTCATATTTCTTCGTTCTAATGAGATATTGTATATACAGGGTGTATCAAACAAAAAATTAAATTGTGCTTGGGTGTTAACTACACGACATACAAAGCACAAACCCACCGAAACCGGATTTCGTCATTAAAGAATAAAAAAAAGTAAAATTTAGAGCCAAAAATTCTTTAGTCCGAGCCTGATGCAAGCAAACGTCATGTTAAGCACCCGCTAAACGTGGTATTATGTATAAATACATTGCACTCATTTAGTATTATTCTTAATGGTATGTCGTAAGTTCATTTAACGTCATTCTGAATAAATAAAGGCCCTTGTAAAAATAGCAAAACTGAGGCATTTTAAATTTTTTCTTTTTATAAAATAAACATTCCTTTTTTGTTAAGAGCATCCTACGTAAGTCTACAAAGTATAATTTTTTAATATCCTGATAAGACGTTCGAGTTTCACCGGATATGCGACTTCAGTAGTTACAAAAAACGCAAATATTTTTCTTTTGCTTTGTCGAATCGAGAGTTAGTTATTAATAAACGGTACCACATGAATTTGAGTTATTTCTTTTGGATTTATTTAATCATATAACGCAAAATGAATTGAATCGAATTACACAGAAATAAATGTAGATACAGAAAATTTGCAAACACCCCTTTTTACTATGATATCGCGCGAAAATGAATCTATACATTCCCGCGCTTTTGCCGATGCATCAAGCTTCGATTTTCTTTATATGAAATCATGATGGTCTTGAAAAGGATCGTTTTTTCGAGACGGTAAGAATTTAAATAAAATGTTCGAAGTGGCTTGCACTCCAAGCGGCGATCCACACAAAACTAACAGCGGTAATGACTGAATGATAGTGGTATGTGGGGGTATACTCGGGACAGCATTTAGGTGCGGCTCTAGCCCACGGCATTTATAAAATATTTTTTTTTTCTCGTTAATGCTTACAGATAGACCCCCTGTGCATTATGACTTTTTTTGATTGTATATGATTACAGCTGCTACATATTATTATATTTACTTCTATATCTGATACACTCTGTATATGTGAGTTTTCGAGCTATTCGCGTTTTGATGTAGAAATATATTACGCCCTGACAGTGAACAGGCAGAATAAAATGTATGTTTCCACTGATTGTTCTTGCTACTTTGGACATTAGACACTGTATATACAAAATCTTTGTTTGGTACAAGCGGCAGATTACGACTTACAGATATTTTACACTTTATATTACGAATATGAGGTGAAATACACATTCGGCTAGCGATATATTAAAATCGGGGAAGAAATCTATGTATAAAAACTCGCCTTAGTTGTCAAACGCATTGCAGTGAGGATGGGAAACCACATCCTTTACTCCTTCTTCATTCCCGGCCGCAGTCTTTCCAAACACCACTAATCTAGCGGCATTGAAGAATGTGGGTCTTCCCTGCTATCAGCGGTGTCTTTTCACCACGGCCTTTTATTTATTTCTTTTTCATTTAAAATACCTATTCATAATCCTTTTCTTTTTTTCTTTTAATTATTTATTTTAAATACTTTTCGCTACAATGTTAATTTACACATCCAACTAAAAGGACAAAAATAATTAAATGTAGTAATAATTAGGATTGTAGTAAATTGGCCGTTTTGTATCTGCTTTTCCAAATAGCCCAGTTCCAATTGTAGCAACAGTCTTAATTACTATACGCAAATGTGATTCCACGTGTTGTATCACCAACTGTCAAAACGTAATGGCAAACAATTCTGCTGCTTACATAGGAAAGGCTGCACAATTGTTTTTGCAAAAAGCTTTTTAAATGAGTAAGTAATGAGCGTATAAGCACGAGAACCGCAATAGCATGACCTCCTTAACCTCCTGATTTGATGATGTTAATCTTTTATGACATTACGAACGAGCGCATACCTTTAATGACCTACGTCAAAAAAAAAAATATTTATGCCAACGCCAGTAAATATAAATACTAAAACACTTTTGCACATACATACAAGAGAGCTACATTATAGGATATTGCCAGAAAAAAAGAGGCGATTTGTTCGGGAATTCGCTTAATTAAAATAATGGTTTTAGTTAATTTTACAAACTTGTTAATTTTTTTTGCGGATTGTTTTTATTTAGTTTTCTTATAAGCATCTCTACTCTCTTTGTCATTTAGAAGCATATTTTTAATTGATATTATAAGATTCCTTTTTTATTTCTTTTTAATATTTTATTTTAGAACGTTGCAAATCTTTGTATTGTATTATCCGAACTTTATTTATTTGAATATCCTGTTCCTCCATTGGTATCTTTATTATCTTGTGTTTTTGAAAATAAAGTGTGATATTATTATTATTATTGCACAACCGCTAGTATGGAAAACAATAAGTAGCACTTAGTTCTGTATATTATAAATATTAAGAAAATATGCATTGTAGCATGTAATATGAATGAGGTGCGATTATTATCGGTAAAAGTGTTCCAAATAGCAACTCTGAAATGTTTAGTTTACTCCATAAGAGCGGGCTTGTAAATGCCGAGGCCAAGTGTGGCTCAAGTCAACCGTTGGGACAGAAGTAAGTGGGCCGTGCAATTCCCTTATGATCAGTACGATTTGACAACGTGTAGCTGATTTTTTGTATAGAAACGCGCATTCAAAATGCCATTTTATACCTGTATGTACTATATGAGACAAAAGTCTTACATCAGATTTAGAGGAATATAAATAAGAGAGAAAGGTATAGACCGTCTATGAACTGTGCGAGCATAATATAATAAGCACGTGTTGTCTAGAGACCGGAGCGTGCCTTTGATGTTAAGAAAATAGCATTTATATCCCGCTCTATATCTCATGCAAGACTTTTGTCTTATACAGGGTGATTTTCAATACATGCGACAAACTTTAAGTGCCGATTTCTGGGGTTATTTTGATCATAAAAGTTTCATAAGAACACATGTTCAAAATCGCTTAGTTCTAAAGTTGTACAATGTATAATAGTAAGTTAACATAATTAATGTTTTTATTATAAATTAACAAAATAATTAGTAAAACAAAATTAACTTATACTAACTGTTGAAAATGACCGCCCCCAACTGCAATACAAGCTTCTATCCTCCGTCGTATTGACTGGCGAGTCCGTTCTAAAATACCAGGCATATTTGGAATTGTTTGAAAAGCTGCGATAATACGATCTCTCAGTTCATCGACATTTTCAATGGAAATCGTATAAACTAATGATTTAAAGTGACCCCAGAGAAAAAAGTCCAAAGAATTTAAGTCTGGAGACCGAGGAGGCCACGGTTGTGGACCACCCCGTCCTATCCACCGATCTGGATACGTATTGTCCAAAAACTCGCGAGCAACTAAACTAAAATGCGCTGGAGCACCGTCATGCATAAAATACATTTGTAATCTTAATTGCAACGGAACTTCTTCCAGCAGTAGTGGTAGCTCCTCTTCAAGAAAATTGCGGTATACCTCGCCATTTTAGCGCATCGGTAAAAAATGTGGACCTATCAAGTGATCTCAAACAATTCCGGCTCACACATTGACAGAGAATTGATGTTGATGACGGGCATTCACTAGTTCGTGCGGATTTTCTTCGGCCCATATGTGATTATTATGAAAATTAGTAATCGCGTTTCTAGAGAAAGTAGCCTCGTCGGTGAAGAATGTTTGAGCCAAATAGTCAGGATTTTGTGCGATTTTGTGTTGCATCCATTGACAAAAAGCTACTCTTTGCGGAAAATCTGCCGGCAAAAGTGCCTGCATCCGTTGAATGTGATATGGATACAACAGTTGATCTTTCAATATTCTCCAAACTGTGGCCTGACTAATGTTTAAAGCAAACGCAATTTTTCTGGTGCTTGTAGTAGGATGTTCCTCAATTTCATTTAGTACCATTTCTTCAACTTGTGGAGCTCTCACTGTAGATGGGTGCCCGTTATCAGTTGTCGGTTTTTTTAAATTTCCCGTTTCACCAAGACGTTGGTGAAGACGGGCAAATATTGAATGATGCGGGATGATACGGGTTCGGGTATCGTTCTTCATAAAGACGTTTAGCAGCACGCGAATTTCCATTGGCAAGGCCGTAAACGAAATGCATATCACACATCTCAGCATTCGTGTAATTCATTTTAGAAAGCAGTAACTAGCAATAAACTGAATGAATACTCTGACAACTATTGACACACATTGAAATGACAAATAAATAATTCCCTCTCAACACAATAGTTTTTGAAGAACCAACTGTGATATTATATCGTGTTAGTCATACTTCATAATTTATTATTAAACATTCAATAACTTTAAAACCAAATCGTTTTGGACATATACTCATATGAACTTTTATGATCAAAATAACCTTAGGAATCAGCTCTTAAAGTTTGTCGCATATATTGAGAATCACCCTGTATAGTACAATACCATGACACCTGAACATTTATCCTTGCAAGGCGAATTGAAAAATGCCCGTATAGGTTACTATAACAATAAAATATGATTAACTGAAAAGGAATTCTGTTTTGGCTGAATGTAATTTTCTTGTTTAACACAGCAAAAATTATTATTTTGACATAACAGATAACATTTATTCATTTTAACTTAACAACTTCCGCTTTTTATTTTAATGATTTGTTTTGGTAGTTGGTAGTAACTTAAAATGGGTGTTCATTTTACCCCCGAACACTTGTTGCTCTAACAAAATTGAATGTTTAAAATAAAATCATCTTGATTGTTAAAACAATACTAGAAATATTTTTAAATCTACTTAATCGTTTTAATATTTAGATTTTGTTACTTTAACAAACATTTTTGTTTGACTATATTTAACCATTTTCTGTTAATTAACATCTTCTCTCAATGCAGCATCCTGAAGATTCATTTATTAAATTAGAAAATATTAGAATCACCCAAAATTTACTTTAAATAAAAGAAAGAAAGTCTCAAAATAGTACCTAACCTAATATATACATAAAACACACACAAAAATTAATACCGTTTAAAGGAATCATTAAATTAATGCCATGTACACACACGCAACTCAGTTTCCAGTACCGATTTAACTCAGTAACGACCATTTCTAATTCGTTTCTTACATTTTTCCTCTGTATTCGCATTCATTTATCCACGCATAGTGTTTAGGCTATATATTCATATTGGATACGATTAATGCGAGTGTGTGACGCAACGCTATTTACATATTCGCCCTATATGGCACCTTACTCTGCGTCCGCACTGCTGGGATACCAATGGTCAGTTTGGAGATCTTATCGGAAACAAACAAAAAAAAAAGGCACTATATTACGTTCGGTGTGGAAATGAATTTGTTTATACGGTATTAAGATATGTACGTTGCGTAATTGATTCGATGATAGATAAAGCACATGTTTTGCGTAGATTGCCTATATATCTTAACAGGTAATGTTAAGTTACAGTATTGTGCATATATCATGGGCCGAAATAGGATTAGGATGAATGCGTGTGGGTCTAGTGATTCCTCAACTATTTCAACAGCGTCGTACAGATCTACTGCAATTAGAGTTGCCATCACATCTAGGCCTATCATTTCGTATACAGTTCTGAAATTCTTCTAGAGATAAATGTAAGGAAGGAATAAAAATTTTAAAGCTTCATTACTTGACCATGTATATATTTTTTTAATTTCTTCTTTTCTTGGTTTTTAGGTCACAAATATGGAAATGAATATCAATGACTACAACGTTTCGCTTTATTGTAAAGCTTTTTCAAGTATAAAAATATAAAATGTGAAAAGTGTGAATTATAAATAAAATTGCTTTGTTTAATAAATGACAAATTGTTTTTTTGTTTTACTAGGATTTTAAATTTATCATTATGTTTTATTTAAAGACTGCGTTTTAAAATAGGATGTTTTGATTATTTGTTTTTGAATTTTGTAATTAAAGAGATCTTTAAAAATTTAGTATTTAGTAATATTTAGTTGTATTTAGCTATAAAATTAAGTTATATAATTTAAAAAAAATATATGAAATAACTCAAAATCATACCTTTGATTTCAACAACATAACAATTTTAGATTTGCAACAGACATTTGTGGGTGCTTGGATCGTTGCATTTGATGCTGATAATATTTTCTGGAAAAATAAAATGGCGGATAACATGGGAAGAAAATTGAAATATGGGGAAAATCGCCAACTATTTTTTTAAAGCTGTAACTTATGGGGTGTTATAAAAGGAAATAGGGAAAATAGACAAGGAAAAAGTAATAGGGAAAGGGAATAGAGTAAGGCAATAGGGGAAGGCAAAGGAAAAGGGAATGAACATAAGAAATGGGAACAAGGAAAGGGTATAGGGAAAGGGAATAGAGAAAGGGAATGAGGAAAGGGAATGAGGAAAGGGAATGAGGAAAGGGAATGAGGAAAGGCAATAGGAATAGGGAATAGTGAATGGGAATGGGGAAAAGAAATGGGGAAAGGGAATAGGGAACAGGGAAAGGGAATGCAGAAAGGGAGTAGAGAATGAGAAGAGGGAACGAGAATGGGTAAATAGCATAGGGAGAAAGAATGAGGGAAGGAAATAAGGAAAGGAAATGCGGAAAGAGAATGGGGAAAGGGAATGGGGAAAGAGAATGGGGAAAGTGATTGGGGAAAGTGAATTGGGGAAAGTGAATGGGGAAAGGGAATAGGTAAAGGGAATAGGGAAAGGGAATAGGGAAAAGAAATAGGGAAAAGGAATAGGGAATAAGAAGAGGGAATAGGAACGGGGAATAGAGAAAGAGAATAGGGAAAAGGAACAGGAAGAGGGAATAAGGAACAGGGAGGAGAGAAAGCGTCTAGAGAATAAGAATAGGTAAAGGGAAAATGAAATGAGAAAAAGGGAATAGAGAAAAATTGAAAAATAAACAAATATAAAAAGAGTTGAATATTTGGAAAAATACTAATAAAAAACTTAAAACAAATGTTGAAAACAAAAACGACATACTTAGTGTAAAAACAAAAGAAAACTACTTAAAGCCTATTGCACATTCTAAAAGTGGAAACTTTTCGAGTGAATGGACCGACTTAAAAAAACCACCTTCTTCAAGGACCGCATTCTAGGAGAAATTCTACTTAAGTTATATAATTTAAAAAAAAAAACATGAAATAACTCAAAATCATACGTTTGATTTCAACAACATAACAATTTTAGACAAAGAACAAAAATTAAAAACCGGCAATATACTTAAAATAATTCAAATTTATAAACATAAAAATGCAGTCAATGATAAAACCGATATACAATATTTCACAAAATTACATTAAAAAAAAAACAAAATCATGTTTGCTTGCTTCTCTTTTTTGTGTATTTTTTCTAGACGTTCACAATCATGTTTTTTTTTGCGATTACAGCGCAATCTGTTACGAATAGAAAAAAAAGTTTCAAACAAAAACTACATATTTGATGGCGTAGAATGCGAATCTGCAATACGAAATGGGGGTTCCCATTTAAGATTTCAAAATTGTCCCCCTCCCACCTGCCTTCTGACAGTACTTTCTAGATGACCTGGAATAATTTAAAGAAGTTGATCTTCAAGATTTTTAACAGTTCGAGATCATCAAACAATCTGATTTTGCAAGTATCCCTATAGTCATCTGTAAACCAAGATTCTAGTCTAGTAGAACGTTTCAAAACATGATGTTATTTGATGACGGTTATTTGAGTAGTGGTCGGTGTGTATCAACCACTTTCTCATTTTGTTTATATTCAAATCTTATAAATTCTTCTCAAAAAAAAAAAACAAGATTCTAAAGATTTACAAGTTCATTTCTAAAATTCCCTTAGCATCGCACAACAATTCAATTTTCTAATTTCTACTTTAGCGCAAAGAAAAAAGAACGCTGACACCCCAATCGACAAACGTCACTAAATACAATAAGTGGGTAAACTGTTTGCGCATAATTGTCGGACTTCACTGCGCCGTGAATGATCGCCCCCGGGTCGTTTCATGTGGTGGAATACGTGGTGACCATTAATTCAGCTTTGATTTCCATAAATCAAACCGACACATTCATATTTCATTTTAATATGGAGCCCATTATTTTGCAATTGTGATCGGAAAATTACTACTTTGTCGATACGCTGTCGTTTTGTTGTTTTTCCTTTTATCATGTTTTTTTGTTCCTTTCCTCCTTTGATACGAGTTCCGCATTAATAATGCAGTAATCACTAATGGTATGAATGAGCCAGAAGTGCAATAGGCGAAAGTGAAAACAATTTAATGTAAATCATGACGATAATACACTGGGGAAAACTGCAAATGAAATTATTATAAGTTGTAAATGCATCAACATTCACGCATTGTCTACATAATTTAAGAAAAAAAAAAAAAACGAGGAATAATATAGACTATGATAAAGCTAATGCTACACATTACCAAACAAATTTAAAAATTATTGTAATCTAGATTGATAGTATTGAAATTTGGTATTAGTAAAGTGGTATTAGTAGTAGCTAAAATCAAATTAAAAAATAATTATAAAATTAGCGTCAATCACAGTGAAGTATTTTTAACAAGGAGGTTAGATTTCTAATGAAACGTTTTGAATTTATAGATCCCTTGAAGTGTTACTCAAGAACTGCGGAACCTCAACTTTAGGGGGTGCAATTTGACATTCAAATTTGAACCAAATTTCGTTTATCCAAAATAATGTTTAAACGGTGAAAGATCAGAGAAGAAAAAAAAATGCAATAGCGGACTTGCATCATTTGTGTAGCCCTTTCGACAAATACCGTATACACAGGCGTCAATTTAGATAATTATAAGGAATATCCACAAAATTCTGATTTTTTTCAAATTTCCTCTAAATATTAGGATTGCGACCATCTTCCCACAATTACGGTTTAATGTCGGGTTACAACAGAAATACCATAAAGAATGAAATTCAGATTTAATCCGTTTTAGATTAAAATTAAGGATTAATAACTAACTAATCATTTGTCAAGTCCCAGTTTGCTGCTAGGTACTGTTCCTTTTGGAATGGACTCGCCGAATCTCTAGGGCTTCAACCGAATGAGGAAAGACTCCGTAAGGCCTCCCATGTGTAGGAAGTGTTAACACTACACATGGGAGGCAAATATTTCAATAACAATTAATTTAATTTCGATTAAATCCCTATTGATAATTTTAACCTGGAATTTAATTGACTAAAAATTTAATGTATGGGCTCAGATTAAAGGAGAAGTGACAAGAAAAACAAATCTTCAAATTATTTCATATTAAGGACCTTTTATTACAAGCTATTGAAAATGTTACTCCTGTCGAATGGAAAAAAATATGATGACCATGTTGTTAAGGAAGAACTAAAAATGTGCAAATGAGATGGTTTAATGGATAATGTTATTGAAGCGTATAGTGATTCTGATTGTACCACATCTGATAGTGATACTACATACATGTTATCGTTAATGTGCTGTAATCTTCTAGCTATTGTATTGATTTTTATTTTACTAATTTTGAAATGAAATGTTATATATAAATGTTTAATTTTATAGTAAATGTATGAACTAGAAGTAATAAATATATATCATAAACTTTTAATCGTTTATCATGGCACTTATCACATGTAAACTCCACGTTACATAAAATATAGTAGCGGGATGTATTGATTTTAAATTAAATGTCATAGTTTATTTAAGTAATTTCTAAACACTTTTAAAGAAATATCTATACGATTGCTGTATTCGAATAATTTTTTTGCCATTAATATAATTGTGAGTTAAAGAATTCAAACTTGAATAATGTTCACAATATTTTTTAAATTTCCCTCCAACATCCTAAAAGCAAAAATGTTCTGATGTAATTAGGTCTTTCTAGTTTACTCCTCCGAATTAAAAAAATAGACTAAAGTTCAAGATGATGATTTTCTTTTGTCCAAACACAGTTTAGAGATTTTAGAATGATTTATTAACATGAACAAAATGTTTCGAATGCAGATACTGTATTTGTGGATCGTCTCATAGTAAAGCACAAATAATATAATATTTAATATATAGATCTCGTCGTGCAATATGATAAATAATTAATGAAGCACTTGAATATCTTACGAAGTAAACTCAAGGTCCTTCCTTACAGACGCAATTAGAGACACATACTTAAATTTACCATGGAATATTGAATGAGCTACTGGATTTGGATTATTAGATAATTGACACAATTACTACGTAATAAACCTTATTATTTGCTATTACATATTTAATTATTGAAGTAACAACGTATAAAAATTATCTAATATTATATAAATATAGCTTATGGAACAGAATATTGTATAATGTCCTTTCAGATTTCCTCCCTGTTATGGTTATTTAAGAGAAGTTGCTAGGTTATCCGGAAAGCAGGAAAAACACGTTTTTGTTTATAACAATTGTAAAAGAAATATGGTTGCCAATGATTCCTGCCGATAGATGGACCTTTAGGCGTGGCATTAGGTTCTACACTGAGAAAAAAATATTCTCCGCAAAGAAATAGATATATCTTTGAAAAAAAAAAAAAAGATATTTTACATAAAAAAACTTTATTCGTATATTGAATATTGTAGCTTAAGATTGAAGTTACTGTTTACCTTGAATCATTAAAATATTTCTTTTTTCGAAATAAATTCTCTTGACAGCAAAAAAATATTTGATGATATGTATAATTGACAAATTAAAAGTTCTTTCCAATCTTCAAATTTATAATTTATTCACATGTTTCGGTTTAAAATTTGACATCTTCAGGCAGTCTAGAAGTAGTGAAAATGCAATTTACAATTAATCATTGTTAAAAAAAAATTGTTTGAGTATAAAATACCAAATGTACCTAAACTCAAAGAAAACTATTTATTTTATATAAATCCGGTGCAGTTACAGACAAAGAAATAATAGTTTTATGTGCAATTTGTATTATTTAAAATGATTGACTCTATTGGCTATACAGGGTGTATCAAATAAAAAAGTAAATTTTGCTTGGGTGTTAACTACACGACATATAAAACACAAACCGCCGAAGCCGGATTTCATCATTAAAAAATAAAAAAAAGTAAAATTTAGAGCAAAAAATTCTTTAGTCCGGGCCTGATGCAAGGAAACATCATGTTAAGCATCCGCTAAACGTGGTATTATGTATAAATACATTGCACTCATTCAGTATTATTCTTAATGGTATGCCGTAAGTTCATTTAACGTCATTCTGAATAAATAAAGGCCCTTGTAAAAATAGCAAAACTGAGCCATTTTAAGTTTCTTTATTTTATAAAATTCCTTTGTTGTTAAGAGCATTCTACGTAAGTCTACAAAATATTATTTTTAATATCCTGATAAGACGTTCGAATTTCACCGGATATGCGACCTAAGTAGTTACAAAAAACGTAAATATTTTTCTTTTGCTTTGTCGAATCGCGAGTTAGTTGTTAATAAACGGTACCACATGAATCTGAGTCATTTCTTTTGGATTTATTTAATCAAATAACGCAGAATGAATTGAATCGAATTACACAGAAATAAATGTAGATACAGAAAATTTGCAAACATGCCTTTTTGCTATGATGTCGCGCGAAAATGATTCTATACATTCCCGCGCTTTTGCCGATGCATCAAGCTTCGATTTTCTTTATATGAAATCATGATGGTCCTGAAAAGAATCGTTTTTTCGAGACGGGAAGAATTTAAATAAAATGTTCGAAGTGGCTTGCACTCCAAGCGGCGATCCACACAAAACTAACAGCGGTAATGGCTGAATGATAGTGGTATGTGGGGGTATACTCGGGACAGCATTTAGATTGGGCACAGGTGCGGCTCTAGCCCACGGTATTTATAAAATATTTTTTTTCTCGTTAATGCTTACAGATAGACCCCTGTGCATTAAGACTTTCTGATTGTATATGATTACAGTTGCTACATATTATTATATTTACCTCTATATCTGATACACCCTGTATATGAATACATGGAGACAAGAAAAAAGAGCTACTAAATGTTATTCTTAACCGTATTTAACTACAAAATACCAGATTTAGACGATGCATAAACAGTCTCAGCTTTGGGTTACCGTCATGAAATACATTTATTTTATCAAATGTATTATGCCTACTAGTGTCCTATAAAGAGCTAAAAGCCTTGAGTAATGACTTAATTATGTCATTAATTTATTGACACATCTTTCTATAACTATTACAACTGATTTGATTACTCCTCTACGACTTCTTCTAACTACTGCCGTTTTAATGGCGACGCATCAATGATATTCTCCCGAATTCGCCGCTAGAGGTCGCCGGTACATTGCACACGGCGTGAAAAATTCCTTCACCGTCCATAATCACGCCATGACGATTGAATATCGTTCGTTTGACGTGGCCCATTGTGCGTGCCTTTGGATGAGAGAATGGATCCTCCGAAAAGCGAAGTAGGCGAGCGATTAATTGCGCGGAGAACACGTTGAATGGGGGTGGAAATCAGATGGGGAAAAATTGTTGGAGGAAGGTGGTGAGTGTATGAAGCCAAAGAAAAGGTAGATGAGAGTTCTCCGGTAAAAGTTAAATACGTGGTCGCGTAGAAGATTTTTTTCTTCGGTAGAAATTTGTATTTTTACAAAATATTTTTATTTAAAATTAAAAGCGGTTCTAAAATGGATTTTGACGTAGGAGCTGGAATATTTGCAAAAAAAAGCCTAAAAAGGCTCTTTCGATAAGTTGCAACAAGGAGACTGATATAGCTGCAATTCATCATTGTGTCAGAGAAGTAGAAAAATGGAGTGAGTTAGGTAAAAGCGCCGCTATTTTCTGATAGTCAGTCCAGCACTTAAAGCGATTAGTGCCGTAAATGTTGACTCTAAGCTAATTTGCGACTGTGTAAGCGGCCTAAATGAGGTGGGCGCCCAAAGGAAATTAACACTGGTCTGGGTTTTAGGAAGCGAGATGGTGGACGATCTGGCCAGGCAAATCTATGGATAAATGGATACATAATGAGTTCGGAGAGTACTGGCAAAAGTCATCAGAACAAACAAAAGCAAAAGTTTTTAAAGAAACAAGAGTCTTGAATTTAGCAAAGACCTACTGAGTGAGGACTCGTTACTGTAGACTAAACAGGCAGATGTATATATAACATAGGCCTGATAGATGAAGCACATTCTGTCAAGAGCAGAAAAGAAAACATCAGTTGACGTGCTAACAAGGTTTCTGGTAATGGGCGTGGAGAATCCCACAGCTAACAGCAACATAAAGGAACCGCTCCCAAAAATGATGGCGCAGTCAGAATAAAAAACAAACAAAATGCAAAAAAAAATCAGTGAAAGGAAGAAAAAGTGCAACAAATTATAAAAAAAATGTCAGAAAGGAACAAAACAAAATGGAGAATATATCTCAACCCGAGAAGATGAAATTGGAGGGCGACCTAGCAAAAAATTGGAGGCAATTCAAAGAAGATTGGGAATTATATTCTACTGCGAGTGGTTGCACTGGGAAAACAGCCAAAATACAAGCAGCGACGCTGTTACATTGTATTGGAAAAGAAGTTCGAGAAATTTTAAATAATATTGAAATTACGCTGGAAAACACATCGATCGACAGCCGGATGCAGGAGCAAGACAGAAGACACGTTTCACCCAAGGGCCGCACAAGGATGGAAGATCATTGGAAACAGGTGTCCGGCAAATTCAAATAAGATCGTTTGTAACGGATTCGAACAATTCTCGAACAGGTCGGTGTACACGTTGTAATTTCACGCATGAGCAAAACAGTTCTCCAGCTTATGGTAAAATATGTGATAAATATAATCCTAAAAATCATTTTGCCTCTAATTGTTTAAGTAAATGGATTAATATGATGATTAAAAACCAATTCCGTTGAAAATAATGATTATTTGGTGGGTAGTATTACGAAATCGGTAAATGCTGATAACGAATTTTGGTTAAATGTTGTTATTAATGATTTATTATGAAACGTTAAATTGTAGTTTCCTTTCAAATGTATGAATAAAACTTTTATAATTTTTTAGTTGTGTTATTAAGCTAATATAAGTTTAGTATATAATGCCGTAAATATTTTTCTTCTATTACCTACTATAGTCTTCCTAATTAGACAATATATAGCTATGCGTTGCTATCAATGGACTAATTGCTGAATGTGCTTGCGGATTTTTAATTTCATCGATAGATCTATAGATTACAGTATATCTCTGTTTATTACATTAATGATACAGTAATCGATGGATCCATCGATGAAATTAAAAACTCGCCCGATCAGTAACGTGATTTTAAGCAAAATCGAAAATGGTTCCACTAACAAGAAAATCTTTTTCGTATAACCACCTAAAGGTGTTGAATTACATGCAAATAGTCATTCGATGAATACTACAGGTAGGTTAAATGAAACAATATAAGTTTTGAATTAACATTTTATAGTGCTAAACCAATATTATAAAATTATAGAGACAATTATTACTTCATGTGTCTACAACAAGTAACTGTGTTGGGATAATGTTGTTGTATTATTCAATTAGCAGGTAGAAATTGTTAATGGAAAATTAAGAACATGTTCAAAGAATCACGCGTAGTCTGTTTCTTATAACATTTATTATTATTCAGTTAACAAACGCAATTTAACATTTTTTTACGTATTGCATTAACACTAACATATCATTGCTCATATTGAAAAAGAAAAAAGTGTTCAATACACCATTTTATTAGTTAATACAACACTTTTTTTTCTCTCGGTGTATTAACAAGGAATTTGAACGAAACCACCAACCCGTCTTTAATCATAACGAAATCCTGAAATTCCCAGCAATAATCCATCCGCTCCTCCACTATACTTCTGTATCTCCTCTTCGCGAAATTACACGAATAATTCAACGGGCAACTACTCACCGACTAACCGAGTTAAACGTTAATTACGCGATACAACCCCACCGCCTAATACGGTTCCCGCTTCGTCCCTCATCCTAGTACGTTCGATAATTCAATTACAGAAATAATTTCGTAGATTACAGTTTTATCAACGGTTCGGCGCGCGTCCTACGTACTAACACGCCAGTACTTATTGCATTATAAATAGCAGGAATTCTCTCTTTCTGTCTCTATACCCGTTCTGCAGTGTATATACGTAGTCGCTTGCTCTTTTCGTGCGTCTATCTCATTCTCTCTTGACTTTGTTTCGCTCCCGGAACGCTATCACGAAACTTCGGCGCGTATATACAGCGATTTCGAATATTTCCCCGAGTGCTCCGGTGAAACTTTAATGTACGTCGGAGGAGTCGAGTTATTAGCCAGTTTTTACAAAGAAGCATTTCTTCCACCAGGATATAAGGCTATAGTTTCGGGTTTCGAGATATATCAAATCTTTATATCAACTAGAATGATACTTTGGTTTGATTTAATAATATTCATTAAGAAAAATGATTCTTTGATTGGAAGAGTGCGACGGAAAGATCTCCTGCCAGGACCTTAATATTCACGGCGCAAAGTGATTTAGGATTTGATATACGCCATTGAAGGGACAATTTCTCAATCGTAATAAAATTATAACATGGTATTATCACATTTTAGGTTGGGAATTGCAGCTAATACAACGCACAAATTACGGCGAATCTGGACGGCCTTTTAATGAGATTCTCTTCCAGGAGATGGCGCGGATCTTTTTCCGCTGTTTTTAGACATACCAATCAAAATATTTTAAATTTGATAAAGAGATTGTTTTGAAAATAAAACAAAATACAATCCAATAACTCAAAATACCGAAAGTATACAAAACAATAATTGGGTAACCAATATTTTAAATACAATAATACCTAATAATGTTATCAATGCATTATCATTAGGAACAAATTTTGCTTTAGATTACAACACAAATGAAATTCCTACTAATAATATAATAGCTACACAGACTAGGCTTTTGAACCATTCAAACAAAAATCATTGGGTTAAGTTTATACATTTGTATCTTCTGAGTGTTTAGTTTAATAAATAAAAAAACCTAAAATACCTGTTCACGCATTTTTAATTTTATCCATATTATTGAACGTTTCGCATATTGTGCAAAATGCTTTAAATTAGATTGTTATTTAAAGTAAGCTGTGATTTCCATGTTACCAAATGTATATTGGAATCGTTGGCTAGTTTAAATAGAAATTTAATTTAAGGTATAGTACGCTGCAAAAAATAATAGGCTATAATATTAAATTACACATGTAAAAGAAATTACATGTAAATTCTTTTACATGTGTAATTTAATATTACAGCTTAGGCAGTAATATTAAATTATACTTGTAAAACAATTTACTGTACAATGTTATATTTATACATGCGATATTCCAGTCTTTAGTATTTTTACTTGCTTTCTTTATAAAAATACATCTGAAAATTACTTCAGTGTTTGGTAAATATACAGTTCATATAAATATTACATACGAATTTTACAGTACAATCTTTGAGAAATACATCAGCACCATGTGAAATTTACTAGATGGTAGGAATTTCACCTTATGAAGCAAATTTACCTGCAAATTTTACATGTAATTTTACTAGAATTTCTTTTTACAGTGCAGAGAAATTCTTTGAAAATATAACTTTATAAAGGAAGTTCTATCCTAATAGTCGTCGCCATATTCACTGTTCTTGCGTAAGGTATATACAACTAAAATTAATGATAAAATATAAGAAAAAAAAATACGAACAGTTGGAATAAATTTTCGACGTGAACAAGAGAATTAAAAACCAGAATCCTTTGGCGGAAACTACAAAGGTCTAACTCTCGGAATGTCAATCGCCACACAAGCCGAAAAGATTGCGACATCTTTGTTGCGCATTGTAAAGGGTATTTATTATCTTTCGAGACGATAGTCCACCCCGTCACGGATTACGATGACATTACATTTAAAATACAACTGTTAGAATTACGCTCACGAATATTCGTTTTACATATTTAGGTTATATTTTTTTGAGTTGATTGTACAAGTGACATGTCTTTTAAAAACTATAATAATGTGATAATTCACACTATATCTTGACAGCTGTCACCATATTAGTTACCATTGTTTACATAATAATAATAATAATAATAATAATAATTTTATTTGATTCTTTAGACTGCATCTGCAGCATAGGAGACATCCTGTAGTTACAATGTAAAAACAGTACAAAAAAACAGTAAAATAAATAATAGCGAATTAAAAATCTAGCATAAGTACAACAAAGTTAACTTAAGAAATTAGATCATTCATGTATTCATTTAATGAATAGTAACTCTTATCAAGCAGCATAGTTTTTAGTCTGTTTTTAAATAACTGCAGTGGCAACTGTTTAAAGCTATTGGGTAATTTATTAAAGGCTTTGATTGCTAAGTAATAATGACGTCGTTAAGTAAAAGTTAACCTATATAGTGGGATCTCTATCACATTCGAATTCCTAATATTATAAGAGTGTGATGCTGCGTCAATCTGGGAATACAATTATAATTTTCTTTTGCAAACAAAAGTAGATGCAGTAGGTATGTATATTCCGAGCAACGTTATAATTTGAAGATCTTTAAATAATTGTCGGCATTAGCTGGTTCTAGACAAAACGTCTGCCAGTACGCGAATAGCACGCTCTTGTAACTTAAATACACGCTCAATATCACCCGAACTAGCGCCCCAAACTAGCAACCCGTATGTAACCACAGACTGGAAATGAGCAAAATAGCACATGCGCAATACCTCGAGACCAACTTGGCCTCTTAGTTTCGTCAACAAAAAACAGACGCTGCCCAACCTCTTACACAGCTCATCGATATGGCCCCTCCAATCACAACGTGTATCCAACGTAATACCCAAGAATTTTACAGAGTCTATCTGTGCTATACTCTTTCTGTCCACCTTAATATAATGAGAATACTCGCGGTCAAGAGCATTAAATTTAAATTCCATGAATACAGTTTTACTAGTATTTAAATGCAAGTCATTTTGTTTGAAATATTCACTAACAGTTATTTGCACTAGTCTACCTAAGTAGAGGATCAGCTTAAGGTGAATCTTAAGGTGAATATGTTTTGTACCGTCGAAACTAAGAATAAAGCTTAGCTAAGTATTGAAAACGGATGGCAACAGCGTCAGACAGTGTGAAAGTGACTTGTAACTTGTAAGTTTTTGACAGAAACACACAGAAAGAAGGAGAATGTTGACTTTTAATTCTTGATACGAGTTTTCGAGTTTTCATTATTGTTGCCAGGTCAGTCTCAGAAATATTAACAGCTGATTCATAAAAGCAACACTATTATTGCTAAAAATTTGTTTGTTAATTAGATAAAACATAACAAACTGTATGCATTCGTGGTCATAGGAATGGTTTATTTCTTAGGTTACATGGTAAACTTAAAATTATTTTTTATACTACTCACACATCAAGGATATTCCAATTTCAACTTCAATCAGGTTTAGTATAAATAATGTTGTACATTTTGGTTACCAAATCGCGGAAAAATTTAAGTTCGTCAAACGTATGAAAATATTCTGCCCTTTCATTTACTTGTCTAGGTATACCACAAAAAATTATATTTAACTCGTCCAATTCATTATCATCTTCAAACATTATGTTATTTATTAAGATATTACGTGCCATTTTGTTTCAAAAATGTTGAAATAATAAATATCCCCATAACAATAAATAAACACTCGAAACACGTTATACAACAAATAAAATCTTCTTTCACTTGCCGCAAAACTTGTCATTTGAAACCAAAAGTGAGGTTAACTGGACCTTAAGCCGGGCAAACCTTCGGCTTATTTTGAATACCACTTAACTGGTCCTTAAACAGTGGTACAAAACGAAATTATAGTTTAGGATCTACATAAGTCTAAAGTTAAGCTTAAGTATAACCGGTGCAAATAGCCGTAATTGTAGTTAAGGTGTCATTTAGGGTTGTTCTAGCTTGACTTATATTGCTGCTGGATATAATGAAAGAAGTATCATCCGCAAACATTACTGCACCCTTCAACGGAAAATCATTCACGTAAATAAGAAAAAGCAATGGTCCGAAGACACTGCCTTGTGGAACACATAGTATAGCATACCACAATTATTATGGTAAATTTAACTATATCTTTCTGTGTGTATAATGTTTTGAAGTTCCCATAATCTAGAGTCGATATGTAGACACATGAATATTTTTCCCGTTTTTACCGGATTAAGGGGAGGTTTACATAATTATATTTGACTGGAAAAATCGATTTTTGGTTTTTTGCATTTTTTGAAAGCTACAAATATCTAAAATACATGGGTTAAAGCGGTTTTCAATATTCGCATTGTTTTAAGCCGCCTACGGCTTATTAAAAGAGCAGGTGTACCGAACACAAAGGAGCATATTAGATGCAATACCATATTCGACTGGGCTACTCGGGCGAAATACCATACTAATTGTTGTTAGTATATGTATAGTTGTCTTAAATGATTATAATGTCACTACAAGTCGCGGTCACAAATAAACGACAGAGTAGCTATTTATATTACAATAATACGAAACAATTAGATCCGAAATAAAACGCACATTTGAAGAAACTAATCAACATATTTCTTTTACTTAAAACACACTTCCCACGCTTTAGAAAAGCAAGTGAAAACTGCGCCAATTGGAAGCTAGAGCAAGTACGGCGGAATATGATGGCAAGGTAACCCGCTTACGGATCATCAGAATAGCACAGGAAAAATGGAAGTCGAATGCGATGCCATAAAAGAAATTTTCGCACGCTTCGTATAGGGACTGAGACAGACAACTTTTTAAGCAATTTGTGATCTTAGCTGTACGAAATGTTACTATCCATAAGAAAAAAAGATGCGTTGTAGATGTACAAAAAGAATGAGGACTTTGAGGAAAGAGCACTGGTGAACTGACTCACAAGTTATTGAAATTTAACAGTAGAAGAGTGATGTACTATGGACTGGCAATTAGACAACATCCGATTCTGCATAAAAATGAAGGCAGCTATTTGGCTACATTTCATTAAAATGTTCAACCGACGCAGATCCACGACATATTTATTGTCCAAAAGGTGTAGCAGCCTGTATAAGTGGCGTGTTGCAGAAGCCAGGTTGAGCTTGCTTTATTCAAACATGACCCTCTTTTGCAAAAATCAAGATGCTATAGGCCGATTTAATAAGTTTTTTCTACAGTGATTTATTGCAAAGATGCATTGGAAAAATTGTCAAAACTGAAACGACTCGTTAATTCATGTTGTAGAAACTAGCTCAAAAGATTTACACTGCGAGTCACAAACAATTCAACTTGCTACCTACATTGCCGCAATATCTTCAATGAAGGCTACTTTTCTGTATTGCGAATAATGAATGCGTTGAATTGCAGTAGGACTTGATGCCAAAAATTTCGTCGTCAATTCTGATCGTCAGCGCATACAACGGGCAGAGATTTTCAATTTCGGATCACTTTTGCGTATGCTAGAGTTTACGCAGTTTGACCGTGTTTTCTGGGCACACTGCTACCTAGATACAAATAGCGAACGTTTATAGTGGTCTTGTCATAAAAAAAAAAATTTTTTTAATGTTCAAGTTTAATATATTTATTAACAAAAGCGTTATTTCGTAATCTTTTTTTCTTATTCTGAAAAAAAAAGCTCAAAGTTTTTGGACTTTTCCGATATATATATGTAAACCTCCCCTTAAAATATTTTTTGAGGCTGTACGCATGTATGATAAATTATACAATTTCTCACAATTAGATTGCTCCTTTTTTTTATTTATATTATTCAAGCGAACATAAATTATAATCTAAGTATAAGTGGCATCATCACTCTAAACTTACAATCGAATCTGATGCTCCTAAATGATAAAAGAGGAAACGTACGTCACAATATTTACACTGCGTGCGGTAATAAGCGCGTTATTCTAATGTATGTATGTACGTATCTCGCTATGTACGCGTCTGTTTGCGCGTGTTTAAATTTAAAACCCATCCATGTACGAGGATGTAATTTATCCGAAGAAAATGAAGTGTAAACATCATTAATAAGAGCATTCTGAATAAACATCGGGCGGTCCCGTCCCCACCTCCGAACAGTGTTGCAGTAATAAAATCGACGGTTTTTTAGATCGAGTGGCCGGATTTAATTTTGTATTTATGCGATCTCTAATTAAGTTATTCGCGAATTAAATCTGAATTAAAAGGCCATACCAAAGGTAATAGATTTTATCGGAACCCGATTTTCTTTAATTTATGTATACAACTGTATACAGGGTTAGTCTTATACAGGGTGTGGCATTTATTTACCCTCGGTCGATCATGCTTTACTTACTAATCACTTAATCGAAAAAATGTTTTAAGTAAAAGTTGATACTTTTAAAGCATTTGATGATGCATTTAATTACTTTTATAATACATTTATGAATCATTTCAACATATCTTTTTCCAGTGAGAGCTGTTATACATTCTAACAATAAACATAAATACAATGGGACGTCAAACGAAGTGAAGATGAGTAGTTATAACATTCGTGATCTTTACCACTTGCAGCTGAAATATCTCCAACTAAGAGGATTCTTAACTCTAACAATCGAAGTCGAGAAGCATGGTCCATTATATCGAATTTTACGCGTGAAAAGGAAAATAACAAAAATATTTCACTCTTCGGGGGTGATCATGTTGTCGATAACTCCCTGAAGGTGGTCAATTTATTTCATTTATTCTTTGTTTAAATGGGAATAACGGATCTGGGAGTGGCTGTGGGAGTATGTGTGCCTTGCCTTTTACTGAAGACGAGTTATGGGTCATTCCATATCAACCGGAACACCTAAAAAATTTGATGTCTTGGATTGTTTTTATATTTTAAATTTGAAGTCTTTGCCTAAAATTAGAAGACCCTATTTTGCCTAAAGCTCTACAGTATCTATTTACAAGATATTTGCGAACAAAGTTTGCAAATCGATAAAATAATCGCAGAAGTAATATTGTTGGTTATGCATAAATTAAACATTAAAGCAAAATGCATATAAATCATGGTGGTATTCTATAAAGTTCAACTACACAGTTTCATTTAATAATGCCTAAATTAGATTGTACTTCATTATGACCCCTTTTTCTCCTGTTTAAATAAAATAATGTCTTTTTTCTCTATGTTTACCGCAAAATTAAATTTTTGAAAAAATATCATAATATCCTTTAAGCTATGTTCTACAAGAATAGAAGTATTTGCAGATGGAGAACCTGCACTACTCTAGGTTACATTGTGATATACACTGTTGAAAATTTTAACACTTTTTTGACTAATTTAATAGTCAGGAGAGGTCCACACTCTTTTCGTGTTATTTTGTCGAGAACTATAGAAGTTTAAATTTGACGAGCAAAGATAGTCAAGTATTGTCTATTGCTAAGGGGTTATTTTGTCCAACTGACACGTGCAATTATAAAATACTTCTAGTCACATTTTATTTGATCTAGACTAGACAAATTTACTAGCTGTTTAACTAAATGAATGCGATCTATTGGGTGTTTTAACACCAGTTTCTAAACACGTCTTTTTAATATGCAACTCCTATTTCTTAGTGCTATAATATTCTCTCTTTAAGACGTTTTTCTCAATTATAAATATGCAAAACCACTCATTACACAGTTTTGTTTCAACTAAACGTACCAATTTTAAAATGATTTTTTGAGAACCATTATAAAATTAAGTGAATGTTTATGCTATTTGATTCCAGTCTAAACTAATTGCGTAAATAGATGTTCCAATACATCTTTAAGATGTTGAATTTTTTAAGCCACTGAATTAACGTTTAATAAACACGAGGTTACACTTTGCAAGTCAGTCACATTTGGTGGTTTGTTTGGATTATGTTAATACGGAGAATCAAACACGGAAAACAGATACACGTGCAATGCAGGTGGTGCGTATAATGCAATACTGTATTAGAATAGGTGGAGTTTCTATATTTCTATCCGAAAGAAAAATTCTGATTGGTTGACGCTTCTGAATGTCTAGAAAAATAGTCAATCCTCATATCTGAACAAAGAATTCACACGAAATTCTAGTCATTTCTGTTCTATTAAATACGCGTAGTCAACTCGTCTGGCAAAGTTTGGAAAAATTAACACTAAAATATTTGACTAGCGCAAAATTAACGCCAACACCGCAATATTTTCAACAGTGTATCGTAATGTAACGTATAGTACTGTATGAATTTTTTTATAGAATACCCGTTGGTTCTCCATATTCAAATACTTCTATTCTTGTAGAACATAGCTTAAATAATATTATGATATTTTTTCAAAAAATTTAAATTTCTCGTAACATAAAGAAAAAGACTTATTTTATTAAACAGGAGAAAAATGGGTCATAATGAAGTACAATCTAATTTAGGCATTATTAAATGAAACTGTGTAGTTTGAACTTTAGAATACACCATGATTTATATGCATTTTGCTTTAATGTTTTAATTTATGCATAACCAAACAATATTACTTCTGCGATTATTTTATCGATTTTGCAAACTTTGTTCGCAAATATCTTTGTAAATAGATACTGTACATATAACTAACAGCTTCTTGCGGGTTTCGCCGTGTGTCAAAACTTTCGCTCGACGTTTCGCTGTTCATACTGACAGCTTCTTCAGGATAACTGAACAGCGAAACGTCGAGCGAAAGTTTTGACACACGGCGAAACCCGCAAGAAGCTGTTAGTTATAGTTGCACCGGCCGTGAAAGCCTACGCAGATACTGTACAGCTTTAGAAAAAAATACGGGTCCTTCTAATTTTAAGGCAAGACTTCAAATTTAAAATATAAAAAGAATTCAAGACATCAAATTTTTTAGGTGTTCCGGTTGATATGGAATGACCCATATACAGTCGCGGACACAGTAATAGGGACAGTGAGGTGCAAATATAAAATATGCTTTTTATACAAAAACTGAAATTTATATTACATTATTTATATCAAATATGAAATAACATAGTTGTGTACAGTAGTAATACAAAAACGTAACTAAAAGAAATGCAGTATGTGATTCACATCGTAAATAAATTTAAAAAAAACGTAAATTCTTGTGGACAGATAAATAAGGACACTATAGTTCTTGCTGATTTTGAATAAAAAATAAAATAAAATTGATTAATATTTTGTTGGATATCCCTTTGCTTTTATTACTGCAGCACATTGTTTGGGCATAGACTTTATTAGTACTTGACAACGTTCTGGAGAAATGTTTTTCCACATGTTTTGCACCAGGGTAAAAAGTTCGTTCAAATTAGACACCTTTATATCACGCAAACCAAGATTCACGTCATTCCAGAGATGTTCTATCGGGTTCAAGTCCATGGCCATTCACTAACATCGACCGCATTATCTGCAAACCACTTTTTTACCAACGTTGGTGCTGGATTTGTCACGTTGATGTGTTGAAATAACAAAACACACAAAACCCTTTTTTTGTAATTTCACATATTTACATAGTAAGATATTTACAAATGTATTGTCACTTGAAATGTCTGACCAGAACGGCTTATTATAATATGGTTTTGAACTAGTAGTCCCTTGTTACACTGACCATTTTCCCTTGGTGGGGTTACAAAAGTGATTACGTGTGGTGTACAAAGGAACTCTAGTGGTCGTAAATTTCAACCACGATTCGATTCTTTCTTTATTCTCACAGAATAAAGAAAGAATCGAAAAAGGGAAAGATGTCTTCACTATTAACTTCTTAGAACTGAAGGAACTTATATCTAAATATGGGGACGTAACAAAGCTAAACTACGGAGTCAGGTTACGACAAAACAAATGTATATAATTTTGTTCTAAACACACTCTTCTAAAAAAAAGTGGGTAACGACATTTTAAGCATGCAATTACTGTAATTAATAAAGTACTCATTAAAGGACGAATTGCTGGCGTTTGATTGCTCTTTTGCAGATTACTATCTGATTTTTGTTGAGAATATGTTTGTAGTGACCTATAAAACTTACCCAAAAAAAAATAATAAGTGTAGAGCGCTTTAAGAAACAGTCCACTGAAATTTAATAAAGCTTTACACATCGGCCATCACAGTGGTTGCAACACAAGGAAATATTCGTTTTTTTTTGAGTGCTTACACTTGAAGTTGTTTATTAAAACTTTTGTTTATTAAAATAATTAGGCCGCTAACTCGAGAGTTTTATTCAACAAATTTAAACTATTTGATCAAGAAAATAAATTTCTATGCGTCAGATTTTTTATTTTTGAAAAAAAAAAACTACCTGACTACAATTTTCAAATTTAAATAAATAACAATTTTTATATAAATCTACGCAGCTCCCATCGTAACACAATAAATTAAAGAAAAAGACAATAACTATCGGTAATATTTAGATTTGTGATCTCCATATAAATTGACTGAAAATTACATAAGAATATAGATCAAATTATAAATTTCCGCGCTGAATTTTCACATTACATTAGTAAAATATCTAAAATACAATCTCACACATACATCAGGTAACATACACAAACGCAATATTTTCCGATTTTTTTCATTCGCTCTCTAATAACACGTTTATCTTTTCAAATTAATCTATTTTATATACTAACACATACACATACATATAGTAAGAGAAGTAGTTTGTTAGAACCCGTTTAAATTTAATCCCCATAACCCAAGACTTGGTAGCGTACATATAATTATTAATTCACGGTTATAAAGTTTTCTCTTAATCGCCTGATCTATCCGCCACATTACAAGTTACAAGACTCGCGACTAAGCGATCGCATGTGGTTTCGTAATTATCGTTTTCATAATAAAAAAAAAGGCAATAATATTCCGACCGTCGTATATATAGTTGCAGCGATTTATATACGGGCTCGTATGCTATACATACTAATATAGGCTGTAGAGTTGTGCAGAATATATTTCAGCTGATATCATTTCCTGATCTGCGAGAAATCGAAGAGGAGATGCATGGAATTTCGCGGAAAAGTGATGAATCACTATTTAGACTAGGTTGCTGGAGGGAGAAATGTCGTTTCTTTGGCGTAGTGTTGTTTAATTTTTTCGCTGCCAAATATGGTCGCGTAATTGTTTGTTTAAACTAGGTGAAGCGAGTATAGGACATGTGGTCGAACAGCTAAACTAATTGCTAAACTATACCGTTAAGAGTATTGTTATAGTGTATGACGGGTTGCCTATTTTATAGTTATTTTATATAATATAGAATTATGCAACGAATTGAGAAATACATTTCTTTTTTTGTAATGTATACAGTTAAAATATCACAGTGATGTAATACCATATGGTAAATCGGAAATATTACATGTAATATCGTTGTCAAGTTACTATAATATAGCATGTAAAACTTCATTTGTGTTGGAAATTAAAATGAACAAAAAGGTCTCAGTAAAATTTATAGTTCTTCCATAAAATTTTACAACAAAAATGCAGTGGGAAAAAACATGTATTAGATCTTTTCTAAGCATTGTATGGCATGTCCAATATGAAAGTTTTGTTTGCTATGAAAGTTAACGAATCGATTTTTTTAGGTGATTTGAGTTATTCGCTCCTCAGCAACTGCTATATTTTCAACTGTCCGTTTTAACCCTTGGATGCACAGCACGGCCTCCGAGGCCTAGTGACCTATTGCATTCTCTATTATTTTTGATTTACAACTTTTTTTTAATTGCCTCTTAGATATGCCACACTATACGCTTCTTATAACATATTTGCTAAATAATATTGCATGATAATGATTCCAAATTGTTTAAACAATTTTTATTTACTAATACCCTGTATTTACACGTCATTAATACTTATATTTGTTGTAATAGAATTTATGTTTATTTGTACTATATTTTGAGGTTATTTTTTACTATTTATAATCTTATAACATAAAAGCAAGAACACAAAAATGGTTATACCCAGTGTGTTAAAAAAAAGGTTGTCGGATATTTTACCCAATTGTAGTACTGGTGGAAATAAACAAAAAGTCTTAGTCAACATGGGTCCGCAATTCAACTGTTTTTGACATATAGTCGATTGCATATTGTTTTAGTAGAATAAACATTTTCAAAGAAATTCTGATCGCAATGTAAATTAAACAAATGTTTATTTAAAGTAAAACTAAGAAATTGTTCTACATGTCCACCGTTCATTTTCTAAGCACGCTTCCAACCTTCTATGAAAGATCGACGCAATCTTTCGAAAATTCCTGGAGTCCTCCAAATTTCCTCGCAACAATTTACGATTCGTTGCCTGAGTTCTTCCAAATTGTTTACAGATCGTGCCTACACTAATTGTTTAGATGCCCCCAAACATAGAAGTCTAGAGGTGTCAGGTCAGGGGACCTAGAGGGCATGCAGTGGTCCACCCCGTCCTATCCATCTCTCGTTGTAATCTTGATTTAAGAAATTTCTAATTACGATGGAAAAATGCGCAGGAGCTCCATCGTGCATAAATCACATATTTAATCTGTTAAAAAGTGGCACGTCTTCCAACAAAACGGGTAATTCATTTCTTAAAAAATCCAAGTATACTTGTCCGTTAAACGATTAGGGAGAAATACTGGACCAATTAAACACTCTCCAAAAATAGCAAGCCAAACATTTAGCGAAAAACGGTTTTGGTGATGCAGTTCAACAACAGCATGGCGATTTTCATCTGCCAAGACGTGATTGTTATGAAAATTGGATATTCCGTCTCTTGTAAACCCAGCCCGTCACTAAATTAAATCTGAGTCGCAAAATTAGGAATTTCTGCCAGCTTTCGTAAAACCCAATGACAAAAAACCCTACGTGCATCATAATCGAGAGGAGCAAGAACTTGCACGCGTTGAATGTGTAGGGATAGAGCTGCTGTTCCCGCAGAATTCTCCAAATGAGAGGATGACTGACGTTCAGTTCTGCGGCAAGTCTTCGGGTGCTAATATTTGGGTTGTCTTATACCCGTCTCAAAATATCTAATTCTACTGCGGGAGAAGAGACTGATCTAGGTCTACCAGAACCACCATTAATTTTAAATGAACCAGTTTCGAACAGCCGAATATGAAGTCTTGAGAAAATCTTATCACTCGGTAACAACCGATTTGGAAATTCTTCGGCATACATACGCCGTGCTTCAGTGGCATACCATTCGCACGACCGTACATAAAATGCATATCCGACCATTTCTGCATTTGTGTACTTATGCATTATTTGAGAACAAAAAAAAATTGGCGCAAATGATAAATAATCTGATGACAGATGTCTGACAGAACTAATTTTAAGTCACAATCAGTTGTTTGACAAAGTATTCTCAAAACCGAAAAATTTTTTTTATTTTAAAATATGCAATCGATTATATGTCAAAAACAGTTGAATTGCGGACTCATGTTGACTAAGACTTTTTTGTTTATTACCACCAGTACTATAATTGGGTAAAATATCCGACAACCTTTTTTAACACACTGTATATTGTGCAAGCATAATCAGGTTTGTACTCGCAAGCAAACAAGTTTGTGCTCACAAGCGTGTCTGCGTTCGTAGATACGACGTGAATGCAAGTTGTAACTTGCATAACATAAACTCGTATAAAAGCACGCTAAGTCCAAATCGATTCATTTGTTTGGTGTAAAGTGAACGTCAACTGTTGCAATGGCTTCCACTTCAAAACGAATCCGTTACGGTGATAAAAATTTCGAAGAAACTCTTTTACGTTGGACAGTTGAATGTGATGCTGAGTTGTCTGGAGAAAGTGAAATTTCTGATAATGAAGAAACAGGTATAATAAAACCTTCAGATCAAGATTCAGATTTTGAACTGGAATCAAATCCTATAGTGACTCAGATAGTGAAGAAGATGAATACAGTGAACAAATTTTTGGACAAGTGCAAAATGACTGCTTTGTTGCTCGGAGTGGTATTGTTTGGCAAAAAAGTGAACCACATCATCCGGGAAAAACTCTACGTTGCAACATCATCCGCTCAGCACCTGGTCTAATAAAAAAGAATTTATGTGCTACACCATTAGATGTTTTCACTTAGTTTGTTACTGACACTATTTTGGAAGAAATTGCACAAATTTGGAAAGTAAGCGCGTTGAAAGATCGAAAAATAGACAGTGACAAGACATCGATAAGTGTGAAATGCTTGCATTTTTGGGATTGGTAATACAAGCAGGGGTTGAAAAAAGTTTCATTGTGGGATTTGTTTTCTGACGCAATGCTCAAATCCGCGGCAATTGTGAGACGGTTTGCAGAGTATTAGAAGATATTTACGTTTGCATGACAAAGAAACAAGACAAGCTTGTTTGGAAACAGATAAATTGGCACCAATTTCTTCTGTATGAAACTTGTTTTATCAGCAGTGCCGAACATGTATTGTTCCTGATAAAAACGTGACAATTGATGAGCAGCTCGTTCCATATAGGGGCAGAAGTCCATTCACTCATTGTCAGTATATGCCTAGCAAACCGGCCAAAGACGATTTGAAAATATTTTGGGTGTGTGAATCCATGTCCGGATTTGCCATAGGTGAAATTATATACGTGGAATGTCAGCCTGGAGCAGGTATACAAAGAAGTCTTGGATTTGACACTGTAAAAACATTAGTTAGCACCATTTACAACACTGGGTTCAATCTTACAGTAGACAACTTCTTCACAAGCTATAATATATATAATAGACCCGTTTTTTTCTTCATTATTTTTATAAAAATATTACAAAGTGTCATTTTACTTAGTAGCATGCATAATACCGCCGACGTACGAAAAGATCAAAAAAGTAAGCCTGAAATTATACACTACTACAATAAAACCAAAGGCGGAGTAAACATTATGGATCAACAAGTACGAACTTCTAATTGCAAACGTCAAACAAAGCGTTGGCCGATGATGATTTTTTATAATATGATAAACATCACAGCTTTGAATGCCTTCATAGCATTTACTAAGCAACGCCCAAATTATCAAAAGGATGTAACTCATAAAAGACGAATTTTCCTCAAAGAGTTGGCAAAAGAATTAGTAATTCCGAATATTATAAGGCGATCACGAAATCCAAAATTACAACAAAGTGTGAAAGAGCGCATGAAAAACTTTATTCCAATCTCACAAAGTAATCAAAATCAAGACGATATTCCACAGCGTAAAAGATGCTTTATGTGTCCTTAAATAAAGTGTAGTCGCAAAAGTATCTTAATGTATGTAAAATGCAAAAATAATATTTGTAATGAACATTCTGTTGGAGTTTGTACTGCATGTAATAATTAGAAAATACTTTTAAACAATATAGGTAATTGATTAGAAATATTATTTTAGGTTTTTTGTCAATAAAAGCTGTATATTTGGTCAAGTAATAAATTAAGTAACAATAAAATGACATTAAAAATTTCTTTTTTTGTAATTACATCCCTCTGGGTCTCACAGGCTCGAGTCATGTGAACGTACAAAAAATTTTAGGCGTGCATCTTAGGGTTAATGGTCACCACTACCTGGTTTTCGGAACATAGAGCTTGTTTCACGGAATTTTGCCTCTGATTCTTATATCAATTGCCACAAACTGTCATATGTTAATGGAAAATCTGGAAATTTTGCCCGAAATTCTTCTGTACACGGATGTAAAGAGTACAACCATTCTTCATTTTCTAATTTTACACCATCTATAAAATATGATTCGATAATAAAAACTTTGTGATTTATTGTAAATACATTTGTGTGTCAATAAACCAGTACAGTAGTAGTACACATGAGAGGTGTAGTTTATTTGTCCCTACCAGCATAATATTTTGAATAAATAAAATCGTGGCTTGCTAAAAGGTATGTACATTTAATTGATCATATTGTACAATGTATTTCAAAAATCTCAATAATATTCGGTCAATCAAGACAATTTGTCGTTGTCACGAATTTTATATTAATTTATATTAATTTGTGAATGAATTACCATTACGATTGTTGGTATTTTTCAATTTGTCTTTTCCGTGTTACTTGGCACGTAGTGTATATTAATAAACGTAAATAATACAATTTATCATTTCCTTTCGTTGAAGCACCGAATAATAACAACAATACGAAATATCTTTATACCGTCATACACTTCAGTTTATGTATCATAGATGGCTTGCACAACAAAACAAAATTAATCGCCGTACGCCGCCGCGATTTCGTCGTTGGGATAAATGGGTCTCTGGGACGACACATTTCGTCCACTAATTACGCTTTAAAATCCCTGCGGGATAGCTCTTAGCTGAGCCGGGCGACGTTTGCGGCATCATTTCTTCGAAATTGCTCTTTTATGGCTAAACATAAAAATATTATTATTACATCGAGATGTATATAAGCGAGCGCGGGTCCCGTGCGGGCGTTGTACTTCCTTCTTCCCCTGATGTTAAAGGACTCAATTTAAATACTATTCAGCTCGAATGAACGCAAATTTCCATACAAAGTTTTTGTTTAATATAAAATAATTTTGAAGGAAACAAAGTAAAACGTTTCGATTTCAAGAATTGTTAACTTTAAAGTATTGGTTATTGTACATTTTGTTAACTTTTCATCATACGCAACTGTACAGTTGTAGATCATGGCTTCTACTGTAAGTGCTTTTACAGTTGTTGATAAATAAGCAGTTCATATAATCATTAAAGAACGATTATCAGAAGAATAGTTTAGTGAAAGAAACCTTTTGATATTTTTTTTCTTGGCTTTTGTGGTCTATCTATAATAATAAAAGGAAAATGTACACTGAGAGAAATGAAATGGTTATTTCAACATTTTTCGTAGTGTCACGAATTTGAGCATTGATTTAACGATGTTGCATTTAAGTGAATCATATGCATCTATTTGAAACAAACATATTTATATTGTTGCACACTTTAGAGTTAATTTAACAAGATTATAGTGTTCAAGCGTAACCAATATTTTATCTTGTTGGTTTAATCCCAAAAAATGTCGATTTGACATTTGAAAAAGATGTTCTTTAAATATTTACTATCGGTGTTAACTCAATGAAATGTAATATTTAATACTATTACATATAGGTGATCGCACATGCGTATAGTCAGTCAGTGTCCAACCTCCGTAGCAATAAGACCTATGTTTGTAAGTTTCTGTAACATTAATATTGAATAATAAAGATAATCAAAACCCATCGCGCAGTATATACATATAACATGGCGCAGTCAGAATAAAAAACAAACAAAATACAAAAAAAAATCAGTGAAAGGAAGAAAAAGTGCAACAAATTATAAAAAAAAAGTGTCAGAAAGGAACAAAACAAAATGGAGAATATATCTCAACCCGAGAAGATGAAAATGGAGGGCGACCTAGCACAAAATTGGAGGCAATTCAAAGAAGTTTGGGAATTATATTCTACCGCGAGTGGTTGCAGTGGGAAAACAGCCGAAATACAAGTAGCGACGCTGTTATATTGTATAGGAAAGGAAGTTCGAGAAATTTTAAATAATATTGAAATTACGCTGTAAAACACATCGATCGACAGCTGGATGCAGGAACAAGACCGAAGACATGTTTCACCCAAGGGCCGCACAAGGATGGAAGATCATTGGAAAGAGGTGTCCGGCAACTTCAAATAAGATCGTTTGTAACGGTTTCGAACAATTCTAGAACAGGTCGGTGTATACATTGTAATTTTACGCATGCGCAAAACAGTTGTCCAGCTTATGGTAAAATACGTGATAAATGTAATCGTAAAAATCATTTTGCCTCTAATTGTTTAAGTAAATCGATTAATATGATAAAAACCAATTCCGTTGAAAATAATGATTATTTGGTGGGTAGTATTACGAAATCGGTAAATGCTGATAACGAATTTGGTTAAATGTTGTTATTAATGATTTATTATGAAACGTTAAATTGTACTTCCTTTCAAATGTATGAATAAAACCTTTATAATTTTTAGTTACGTTATTAAGCTAATATAAGTTTATTATATAATGCCGTAAATGTTTTTTTCTTCTATTACCTACTATAGTCTTCCTAATTAGGCAAAATATAGCTATGCGTTGCTATCAATGGACTAATTGCTGAATGTGATAGATCCATCGATTACAATATATCTCTGTTTAATACATTAATGATACAGTAATCGATGGATCCATCGATGAAATTAAAAACTCGCCCGATCAGTAACGTGATTTTAAGCAAAATCGAAAATGGTTCCACTAACAAGAAAATCTTTTTCGTATAACCACCTAAAGGTGTTGAATTACATGCAAATAGTCATTCGATGAATACTACAGGTAGGTTAAATGAAACAATATAAATTTTGAATCAACATTTTATAGTGCTAAACCAATATTATAAAATTATAGAGACAATTATTACTTCGTGTGTCTACAACAAGTAACTGTGTTGGGGTAATGTTATTGTATTATTCAATTAGCAGGCAGAAATTGTTAATGGAAAATTAAGTACATGTTCAAAGAATCACGCGTGATCTGTTTCTTATAACATTTATTATTATTCAGTTAACTAACGCAATTTAACATTTTTTTACGTATTGCATTAACAGTAAAACATCATTGCTCATATTGAAAAAGAAAAAAGTATTCAATACACAATTTTATTAGTTAATACAACAAACACTTTTTTTTCTCTCGGTGTATAATGGCAACATTTCGGTTTAGTTGCTTTTACATAGAACATAAAAATTGTAAAAATAGTAGAGGAAACTGCTACAAAAATTAGCAGCTTCTTTTGATATTAAATAGCTGGTAAAAACTGCTAACGTTTGTTAACTGCTACAAAATAGCAGTTTGCTTTGTAGGAACTTATCACTAATAAATTATAACAAACATTCATTCAATATAATTATTGCTTCAGACCATTAACCTGATGATGGCAGTTCACCTTTTAGATGCCGCACTCCAAAGGTATGAAAAGATTACTCTTTTGTTATGGTTTTATTTTTTTAATTTTTCTAGTAACTAGACTGCTAAACAAAGAGGTGAAATCTCAATCGCAATATGGTGGGATCAATGGTAACTAAAAGGTTAAAAATAAATAGTAATCGTGGATTAGAATCTCTTTAATCACACCTTTATTAATATTATGGATCCATATTAAATACCTCGTTGATGACGCATTTATTATTAAACCTATAATCTGCTTATTAACACATAAAAGTTGAGCTATTTGAAGTTTCAAAGGTAAGCATAGGTTCAAATATTATTATAAGCAATTATATTCAAATATTTATCCTAAACTCAATCAAAAATTTTATTATTTAATACATTAGGTAATCATTAAATTTCTGGCGAATATACACAACTGAATACCCTCTGGCATAAGACAAATCAATTAAACCGACATTTTCAAAGCGAAATACTGGATACTTAATTCAGATGTTAAACGAAATACCAAATCAAATACCAGCTTATATTCTTATTAACCTTTACAGTTATGCATTAGTTATAAAGGTAAATATAATAATATGTAGCAGCTATAATCTTATACGATCAAAAAGTCTTAATTTTCCTTCATACATAAATTAAACTGTTTTGCTCTTAGTTTATGGATACGTAGATCTGTCAAAATAGCTAAAACTGGTTTATTTTCCTTCTTGTGTCTTTGTAGTTATATTTCAACCTAAAACAAAATTACATACATCGGTAGCTGGCATACCAAATCCAATATTGAAATAGGAGCAAAATATTTTATAAAAATAACCATAGTGGACTTTCATATCGGCATTTTATTCATTATACATTTTGCACAAATTAGCACCACTGACCACTCGTAAAATAAAACCCTAACCTAGCAAGCATAGAGCAAGGCAGTGTCTCCAGTACGATCAGGCGTGCAAAAATATTGTTAACGTAATCATATTGGTAACTGATTTCAAACTGATTCGGGCGGAATTTGTAAAAATAACAAAAAAGCTATGCTATTTTAATACGTAAATGATATAAATTATATCGTAGACATTGCATATTTTGAAAAAAAGAATGCAGAAAATGCGATTTCATAAAAAAATAATGTAGATATTGCAGTTTGAAAAGAAAGTAAAAATGAGACCCTCTTTGGAACGGTAGTATAGCGTTTGACTAGAAATGTAGGTATGGATCGAAGAGCCTGAGAAAGGTACTATACAGGGTGTATCAAATAAAAAGTATATAATAATTATTGCTTGGTGTTAACTACACGAGCATATAAAGCACAAACCCGCCGAAACTGGTTTTCATCATTAAATAAATAAATAAAAAAGTCAATTTGGACGCCAAAAATCCTTTTAGTCGGCCTTGATGCAAGGAAAGTCTTGTTAAACCGCTAAACGTAAGTTAATTTAAGTCATTCTGAATAAATAAAGGCCTGTGTAAAAAATAGCGAAAACTGAAAATTTCTTCTTTTTATCAAAATGAAAACCATGCTTATTTGTTAGAGCATTCTACGTAAGCCTCTACAAAAGTATTATTTAATGATCCTGATAAACGTCGAGTTCACCGATATGCGACACAGTAGTTACAAAAACTAAATATTTTTCTTTTTCTTGTCGAATTGAGAGTTAGTTGTAATAACGTACCACATGAATCTGAGTTCTTTTCCTTAGATTTATTTTACATATAACGCAAAATGAATTGAATTCGAATTAACACAGAAATATTGTGATAAGAAAAATTTCAAACACGCCCTTTTAACATGGTACGCGCGAAAATGAAATCATATAACATTCCGCCTTTGCCGAATGCATCAGCTTCTCGATTTCTTTATATGAAGATATGATGGTATGAAAGGCTCGTTTTTTCGNTTAACTGTTTGCTTTAAGTGAATCATATGCTTCCTATTCTGGAACCCATATTTATATTGTTGCAACATTTAGAGTTATTTAACAAGATTATACGTGTTCAGGGTAACAATATTTATCTTGTTGTTTTAATACCACATTGTCCACTTTGACATTTGACAAAGGTGTTTTTAATATTTACTATCGGTGTTAACTCAATGAAATGTAAATAGTTTAATACTATTAATATGGTGATCCGCACATGCGTATAGTCAGTCAGTATAACGCGTAGCATAAGAGGCCTATGTTTGTAGTTCTGTAACATTAATATGGGAATAAAAAGATAAATCAAAACCCATGCGCGGAGTATAATCATATTAACATGGCGTAGTCAGAATAAAAAACCCGCAAATACAAAAAAAATCAAGTGAAAGGAAGAAAAAGTGCAACAAATTTATAAAAAATAAAGTGTCGAAAGGACAAACAATGGAGATATTTCTCAACTGAGAAGTGGAATCGGCTAACAAAAAATTGAGCAATTCAAAGAAGATTGGGAAATTTATTTTCACCGCCAGTGGTTGGCAGTGGGATAAACAGCCGAAATACAAGCAGCGAGCTGTTAACACTGTATAGGAAAGGAAGTTCGAGAAATTTTTACTAATATTGAAATTACCGCTGGAAAACACTCGATCGCCAGCCGGATGCAGGAGCAAAGCAGAAGACACGTTTTCACCAAGGGCGCACAGATGGAATCATTGGAAGAGGTGTCCGGCAAATTCAAAATAAGTCGTTTGTAACGGATTCGAACTTCTGACGGTTGGTGTACACGTTGTTAATTTACGCATGCGCAAAACAGTTGTCCGTTATGGTAAATTGTGATAAATGTAACGTCAAATCATTTTTGGCGCTTAATTTGTTTTAAGTAAATCGATTAATATGATAAACACCAATTCCGTTGAAATAATGATTATTTTGGTGGTAGTATTACGAAATTCGGTAAATGCTGATAAGAATTTTGGTTAAATGTGTTATTAATCGATTTATTTGAAAACGTTTTAAAATTTGTTAACCTTGTCTTCCTTTTCAAATGTATGATAAACTTTATAATTTTTTAGTTATTTATTAAGCTAATATAAGTTTGTATATATTGCGTAATGTTTTTCTTCTATTTATCTACTATAGTCTTCTTAATTAGGCATATGATGCTATGCGTTGCTCTATGCAATGGACTAATTGCTAATATGCGGGCGGATTTTTAATTTCATCGAAGATCGTCCGATTCAGTATATCGTTTATACATTAATGATACAGTAAATCGTGGCTCCATCGATGAATTAAAAACTCGCCGTCGTAACGTGGATTTTTAAGGAAAATCGAATGGGTTCACTAAAAGAAATTTTTTCTATACCATAAAGGTGTTATTACATGCAATCGTCATTCGATGAATAGTATCAGGTATGGTTCAAATGAACCAAGTATAAGTTTTGAATCAACATTTCTATAGTCTAGCAATATATAAATTTAGAGACAATTATTACTTCGTGTGTCTAAACAAGTTAACTGTGTTGGGATAATGGTTGTTGTATTATTCAATTCGCAGGTGAAATTGTTAATAGAACATTAAGTACATGTTCAAGCATCACGCGTATCTGTTTTTATAACATTGATTTTATTTACAGTTAACTAACAGTAATTTAACATTTTTTACGTATTGCATTAACACTAAAATATCATTGCTCATATGAAAAGAAAAAAGCGTTCATACAACACTTTTCCTCGGGTATATTCTTTAAACTAATTACCCTATTGTTTGGCTGTATTTTAACTCGAAAATCTATTCCACATTCATTTTCAGTAGCTTTAATTACAGGTAAAGAGATAAGTAACAGTAACAATAATTAAATTAAGTTAAAGCAGTATATGCAAGATAGACAAAAGAAAAAAAAATACAAGCAATAGCCTATTGATTTTGAATTAATAACATACAGACAGATATTAATAAATTAATATTGTTCGAAACACTCACAGCGCTTTAGGTTGCTTTTCAACTTAAAATTTTTAGTACCCCATTATGAACATAAAAGACATACATGCGCGTTATTATTGTCAACACTCGCGAGTATAAATTAACTCTAATCCGTGGTTTCCTATTTAGCTCAGTCAGTAATAGAAAGCCGATCGCAGTTAAGTACAGTAATTCAATGATAGTTCGATAATTAGCCAATTATTCGTCGGCAAGTCGAGACCTACGGAAGTGCGGCCGACATAATCCAAAGAAGTGCTTTTTCCGTGGAATTAAAACCTATATTTAACATGTTTGGTACGATATTATAAATATCTATGGTTATACGGCAACAATAAGCTGCTGTAATTAAAGTCATTTTCACAGTATGTAAAGTAACTTTGTATTCTAAAATGTGGTGGCTCTATCGTGCGATAAACACATATTTTGTCTTTTTCATACATTTGCATCCATAAGTTATGAAAGAATGAAACCAACCTATTGTTTCAAATTTATGTTTTCCTACACCGAGAAAAAAAGTTGTATAACTAATAAATTGGATATACACTTTTTTTTTTCAATATGAGCATGATATGTGAGTGTTAATGAATACGTAAAAAATGTTAATTGTGTTAGTAACTGAATAAAATAAAGTTATGAGAAACAGACTACGCGTGATTCTTTGAACATGTCTTAATTTTCCATAACATTTCTAACCTGCTATTGCAATAGTACACCAACATTATCCAACACAGTTACTTGTTGTAGACACACGAAGTAATAATTGTCTTCATAATTTATAATATTGGTTAGTACTATAAAATGTTAATTCAAAAACTTATATTGCTTCATTTAACCTACCTGTAGTATTCATCGAATGACTATTTAGGCATGTAATTCAACACCTTTAGTTGGTTATACGAAAAAGATTTTCTTTTAGTCGAACCATTGTCGATTTTGCTTAAAACACGGTAACTGAATCGGCGAGTTTTTAATTTCACTCGATGGATGCATCGATTACGTAATCATTAAGTATTAAACAGAGATATACTGTAATCGATGGATCTATCGATGAAATTAAAAATCTGCCCGCACATTCAGCAATAGTCCATTGACAGCAACGCATAAGCTATAATGCCTAATTAGGAAGACTATTGTAGGTAATAGAAGAAAAACATTTACGGCATTATATACTAAACTTAAGTAGGCTTAAAACATAACTAAAAAATTATAAGGTTTTATTCATATATTTGAAAGGAAAGTACAATTAACGTTCATAATAAATCACTCAAAACAACATTTAACCAAAAATTCTATCAGCTTTACCGATCTCGTAATACTACCCACCAAATAATCATTATTTTCAACGGAATTGTTTTTTATCATATTAATCGATAACTCAAACAATAAAGGCAAAATGATTTTACGATTACATTATCACATAATTTTACCATAAGTGGACAAAACTGTTTGCGCATGCGTAAAATTACAACGTGTACACCGACTGTTCTGAAATTGTTCGAATCCGTTACAAAACGATCTTATTTGAATTTGCCGGACACCTCTTTTCCAATTATCTTCCATCCTGGTGAGCCCTTGGGTGAAACCGTGTCTTCTGTCTTGCTCCTGCATCCGGCTGTCGATCGATGTGTTTTCAGCGTAATTTCAATATTACTAAAATTTCCCGAACTTCCTTCCTATACAGTGTAACAGCGTCGCTGCTTGTATTTCGGCTGTTTTCGCATTGCAACCACTCGCGGTAGAATATAATTCCCAATCTTATTTGAATTGCTTCAAATTTTTGCTAGGTCGCCCTCCATTTACATCTTCTAGCGGTTGAATACATTCTCCATTTTGTTTTTTCTTTCTGACCTTTTTTATAATTATAATTTTGCCACTTTTCCTCCTCTCACTGATTTTTTTTTGTATTTTGATTGTTCGTTTTATTCTGACCTGCCACCATATATTATATACTCCGCGATGGGTGTTGATTATCTTATATTCAATATTAATGTTACAGAAGCTTACAAACATAGGGCCTATGGCTACGGAGGTTGATACTGACTGACATACGCATGTGCGATCACCTATATGTAATAGATTAAAATAGTACATTTCATTGAGTTAACACCGATAGTAATATTTAAAAACACATTTTTTCAAATGTCAAATCGACATTTTGTGGGATAAACCAACAAGATAAAATATTGGTTACGTCTGAACACTATAATGTTGTTAAATTAACTCTAAAGTGTGCAACAATATAAATATGTTTGTTCCAAATAGGAGCATAATATCACTTAAATGCAACATGGTTAAATCAATGCTCAAATTCGTGACACTACGAAAAGTGATGAAAGAAACCATTTAATTTCTCCCAGTGTAACACGATGCATTATATATGTTCAGGCGTAACCAATATTTATCTTGTTGGTTTAATACCACAAATTGTCAATTTGACATTTGAAAAAAGGTGTTCTTTAAATAATTACTATCGTGTAACTCAATGAAATGTAATATTTAATACCTATTACACATAGGTGATCGCACATGCGTATAGTCAGTCAGTATCAAACCTCCGTAGCAATAAGACCTATTTTGTAAGCTTCTGAACATTAATATTGAATAATAAAGATAATCAAAACCCATCGCGAAGCATATATATATAACATGGCGCGGTCAGAAGAAAAAAACAAACAAATACAAAAAAAATCAGTGAAAAGAAGAAAAAGTGCAACAAATTATATAAAAAAGGTGCAGAAAGGAACAAAACAAAATGGCGAGAATGCATCTCAACCGACAAAGATGAAAATGGCGGCCGACCTAGCAAAAAATGGAGGCATGTCAAGAAGATTGGGAATTATATTTTACCGTGAGTGTTGCAGTGAGAAAACAGCTGACAAGCAGCGACGCTGTTACACTGTATAGGAATGGAAGTTCGAGAAATTTTAAACAATATAGAAATTATCCTGAAAATACATCGAATCGACAGCGAATCCAGGAGCAAGACAGAAGACACGTTCCACCAAGGCCGCACAAGGATGGAAGATCATTGGAAAAAGGTGTCCGGCAAATTCAAAAAATCGTTAGTAACGGAATTCGAACAATTCTGGAACAGGCGTGTACACGTCTGTAATTTTACGCATGCGCAAAACAATTGTCCAGCTTTATGGTAAAATATGTGATAAATGTAATCGTAAAAATATTTTCCTCTAATTGTTTAAGTAAATCGTTTAATATGATAAAAACCAACTCCGTTGAAAATAATGATTATTTGGTGGGTAGTATTACGAAATCGGTAAATGCTGATAACGAATTTTGGTTAAATGTTGTTATTAATGATTTATTATGAAACGTTAAATTGTACTTTCCTTTCAAATGTATGAATAAAACCTTATTATTTTTAGTTATAGATTATTAAGCTAATATAAGTTTAGTATATAATGCCGTAAATGTTTTTCTTCTATTACCTACTATAGTCTTCCTAGTTAGGCAATATATAGCTATGCGTTGCTATCAATGGACTAATTGCTGAATGAGCAGGCGGATTTTTAATTTCATCGATAGATCCATCGATTACAGTATATCTGTCTATGTTTAATACATTAATGATACAGTAATTGATGGATCCATCGATGAAATTAAAAACTCGCCCGATCAGTAACGTGATTTTAAGCACAATCGAAAAATGGTTCCATAACAAGAAAATCTTTTTCGTTATAACCACCTAAAAGTGCTTGAAATAACGCAAATAGTCATTCGATTAATACTACAAGGTAGGTTAAATGAAACGAATATAGTTTGAATAACATTTTATAGTGCTAAACAATATCTATTAAAATTTATAGAGACCAATTATTACTTCGTGTGTCTGCGACAAGTAACTGACTTGTGGAGATAATGTTGTTTTATTATTCAATTTAGCAGGTAGAAATTGTTAATGGAAATAAGTACATGTTCAAAGAATCACGCGTAGTCTGTTCTTATAACATTTATTATTATCAGTTAACTAACGCAATTAACGTTTTTTCACGTATTGCATTAACACTAACATATATTGCTCATATTGAAAAAAAAAATGTGTCAATACACCATTTTAATAGTTAATACAACACTTTCTTCTCGGTGTATCGTAAATATTTAAGCTATTTTTAAAAAAATGATATTGATGTATTAATATTGCTTATATTTTTATAGCAGAATTTCCTTGTTGTAGAGTCGGGTGATGAAGGACAGTAAATTAATGATAAACTTTGTTGCCAGGAATAGTGACTTTCAAAACTATTATTTATTATAGCGAAAGAAACATGTGTTTAAACACTTTTCTATTTGTTCTTTATCGTCTATTATGCAGTTTCTGTAGTAAAATGAGTCATATCGTCGAATTAAGTTTATAATACTTAAGATATTTTCAAAATATGAGTATAAAATATGAGTAGGTGTTCTTGTAATTTACGCTATGATGTTAGAAGTAGATATAGGGTGCGCGAGACTGTATAAAGCCGCCCTACAAAGTTATTAGCGACCACTTGTCTTTATTTAATTATCATCGGTACTTGCGACGGAGTTATGTAAGAGTGCAAGTTCAGAGATGAGGAGCAAATCGACGCATACTAAATATCGTCGTTAACTCCGCATGTTTATAGAATTGGTTAGTGCAGTGCGTTAGAAACCGAATCCCTCTTAAACTAATACCCATATAATGCGTCCTGTTCGTTCGGTATTTATTTTGACGCTTTGAGAATGTTAACGAGTGTAAAGATGTTTCGTGTGTCACATGAATACCGCGAGAAAGCTGGATCTTTTTTTTTTAGCGGCTTAAGATGGATTCATGATAAGTGGAATTCGTGATGTATTTAACGTCTTCAGATAAATTATCTTTCCACTTAAAAGCGCTTTTGAATCCCATTGCATTGTCACTATATAATCAGAATCAACAAGTCAAGTTAATCAAATAAGGGGAGTTAAATGGTGACATACCAGAAGACTACTAGATAGCAGTGAATGTCGTAACTAATAATTAAAACAAAACCTTTCATAATGGTTAATTAGTTTTATAATAGAGTTCTGAATCTTGTGAGTGCTAAAATATAATTGGTAGGAATCTAAAATTTTGATATTAAAGAGATAAGAAGAAATTGTATATAATATATCTACAAACAATATAACGCGTTGCTTGTATCACCCTAGGTTTCCGAAATTCAAATTTGTTTTATCTATCCTATTTCATTTTTATTCAAGCAAGATAGAGTTTCCACAGTTTAATATTTTATTTCAAAAAGATTTTGTGAATGGAACTTGTTTGTTAAGTTTAATGTAATGTTAAGTTGTGTATATTTATTTCATTCATTTGTACATATTGCCTTCTGAAGTATTGTATATTTTGTAATATTCAAGAGATGATCTTTGCATTTTATGGGCTGCTAAGCCACGCATCTATTTTATATTTTGACGCGATGTTGGGCCTCTTAAAGGAGTGCCTTGAAAGATACCGGTAAGTACATGTGGTTTTCAATTTTTGATGCCATTTTTGGTAAATTCATTTTTATGAAAATGTAGTTCGTTATATTGAAATTTATCAGCTTTCAAGGAACTTCTCTTAATTAAATTTGCCGTTGTGTTTAATTGTGTACATGTGGATATAAGATCAGTTATTGTAAATTTGTTTTAGAAGAAATTGTTTTTTTAGTTTAAAGAGGTTAATTTTCCGTTTCTAGTTTCAATTTAGTTTTGAGTAATTAATCATCGGATTAGGTGAAAAGAAGCTTTATGCTTGTGTTTAAATTTCAATTATTTTAATACATTTGTTTGTCCACGTTTAAGTTATTTTGTGTGTTGTAATGATTGAGACCACGTGAATTTTTGTGCGATTTGAGATTTCTTCCAGAACAAATCTGTCTTTTGTTTGTTTGAGGATTTTGAATTGCCTCTCGTAATTGTAAATTCATGCAATTTTTGTTTTCGTCCAGGACTTTCAGTCCAAAGTTTAAATTTTCTGCCAATCTTAATTAAATGTTTTGTTTTCTTTTTTTTAGTAAAATTAATGATTGTTAATGTCATTCAAGAGTTCAGTTCTTTATTTTTGATTACTTACGCCCACAGTTATTTCATGAATAGTTAATTCTGAAAATAACCGTTGAGGATATTAAGTCTTTTGCCCCTTTTAACATTTATCCGCGAGCTAGTAAATTTAAATTTTCATTTTTGTCATTATTCAATTTCAGTTTGGCGATTTATGCTTGTAGCCATCAGTACACAGCAGTGTGGTATAATTGTCGCAAAGGCTACACGTAGCGACATACTTCGTTCTGTTCTGAATCGAAATCGTAAATGGTAAGAATATTGTACTATGTTCATAAGTCTTCACGAGGTTCTTGAAGTTCAGTTTTAGTTCCTTAATAGCGTTTGTGTTCGTTATTGTCGTATATAATAGCTGCAATTTGAATTTAGACGATTTCTTATTCCTGTTTTTTCGTAAACAGTTTCTTTTGATTTTAGAGCCTGGGTTCAACATTTCTTCGCATCCTCTCATGAAAAACACATTGGCAACATTGTAGGACAATGACTTTGTATTCTAATTGATTTCAATCAGAACCATTACTGTCAAATTTTGACATTAATCTGAAGTGTTGCAATTTTATGCAAGTCTCTCTTTTTCGTGATTACTCGTATTCTCTTGATTATTTTTCTGTTTCAGGTTTTTATCGTTCTCGTATTATTGTTTTTTATTTACAATGTTTTTACATTAAATGAATATGCGGATATTATATGGTTATACGGTTTTGTAATGAAATGCTAACATGGCAGAACGGAATAATCGCGTACGTTTTCCAAACCGGAGAATCTACTGGAAACGTATTTCGACGGCTGGACAACGTCTACTGAAAACTGGTTCGTTTAAGAAGAAATACCAACGCTGGTCGACCTAGACAACGGCGTACATACAACTGGAGAGGAAATTCTAGACTCAGTACATGAAGATCCCTCCGTCAGTACTCGACAGTTTGGCGTCCACATTCAATATCCCCAGTAATAAGACCGTTCATTTGGTTCTACTGAAAACCTTCTTTATCCATCCATATAACTAAGGTGCAGCCGCTCTATGAAAACGATAAATACACCGTTTAAACTTTTGTCATAGTATCTTAAATAGGATTCAAGAAGACGGCGACTTTTAAAGGTGTTCTTTGGACCGACGAGTCTATGTTCACCAGAAATTTGGTGTACGCAATAGTCATAAAGGCTTAATTAAAGCTTTCGTATTGCTTTGTCCCTATGTATCATTTGTGTTATCCAATTTGTGCATTTGTTAATTCTGGTGCTGTCATATTTTGACAAGTATTGTAACTACCATTACGGTAGTATCGACTACATGTTGCCAAATGTATGTTACTTTCAAGTGGCTCCTGAAGACGCATGAAGCATAGTACCATATTTTACCATTTAGATTTTAGATTCAGAAACGAAGGAAGTATGTCGCTACGTGTAACTTTTGCGACAATTTATACAAACGTTGTATATCAGATCCTGTAAATTATATATTCACCCAATGGCAATCAGTGTTGCTGACGTTTTTATATATAAGATATAAGTAAATGTATAATATATTTTAAAAATTGATGTACTTTGATTATAAGTTTTATTTAAAAAGTGTTGTAATAGTTAAAAAGTCACCTCTGCAGCAAGATTTAGTGGTACGCGGTTGACTCCTGCAAAAGCATTTTTAAATGTAATAAAGCCGTTTATTTACAAATGTACTGGACAAAATGTAGCGCAACTATCTCCAAATAGCATCTCATTTCGCACAAAAGTTATGAAATGACATAGTAGGTTATCTTTTCAAGGAAGTCTCTGCGCAAAAAATTCCGTATGTCAATTTCCAATCAAGGAATTAATTATGAAATTGATTCTATCGCAAATAGATCTATAGTTATTTAGGATATTTAAAAGTATTTAAAAGTAAAACAAAAGAAATACAAGGTACTGGTTCCAGAGAACATCAAATTTTGAGGAATATTTTTTTTTTTTGAGATGTATGAGATTATCTAATGAAAGTAATAGCACTTGGCGTGCCAGACAGTATTGATTTACTAAAACTAATATCTATGTATTGTCAATGGAAATGCATTAAAAGTCATCAAACCAAGCCTCAACATTTATATAAACAGACATTTTTAATATTCAAGCGCAATGACTAAAAGTATTTAACCTCAACAGTAAAGAACAATAAAATTTTGGACTGAAGTAATTACTTATCTATAAAGATAGCAACATTTTGTATGTGAATGTTTTTAAATGAATGAATTATTTAAGATTAATCGTTTTCTCTGTGGTAAGATGATACTTTAGGGTATTCTATCGTTAGTTTTTTTTCTTTTTTTTTTTTTTGATTATAGATAATAATACTACACTTTTTACGGCTATTCTACATTTCACCTAACTCAACACGAGAAAAATACTGGACGTGATATCAATAACCTACATTCATTAAGTCAATTTTCATCCACAGAACGAATTATGTCATTGTTATCATGAAATATTATTTACAATATTTGATTAAGTAATAACAAGATTCATTAGTGAAATAAATCGGTTTTCATTATAGCAAATCATTGTGCATTAGTTTATGGACAATATTTGTTATGGTGGTGAGTTCATAAAATTGTTCACCATAGGAAGACAATAAAGTATTAAATCATACCTTCTTCATTAGTTCAATGGTTTGCAATTTATTGCAAGAACGAACAGACAGCATACCTTAATGAAAGGTATTCGGCAGTCTTTGAATTATCGACTAATGCCACGGTCACTGACTGAGTGAGAGTTCTGACGTGTGGCCTCTAGAGGGCGCGCATCTAATCTCTGATCTCTCAGGGAGTATTGAAAGTGAATTTGCTCGTGGAGGAATACTAAAGACGCTTGGTAGACAGAAACTCGCACTTATATTCCTTTTTCTCCTCGTAAGGTGATTCCTCCACAATAGACCGAGAGTTGAACATAAAATTGATAACTCGTGGTCATTCAGTAAACCCAATACAGTTATTAAAATAAAACTGGTGTTTCATTGAGTCAATCAGGCTACCATTTGATTTTCAATGATTTTGGTTTTCTTAATACAATAAATGATCTATTACTCAATAAATTCCTTCGTTATTTAATAAAGTCTTTTTCATTGATTCGATGAACTCGTTCTTTGGACCAATTTTAATGTATTATTTCATGTGAACAATGATTTCCATTCATTGTTTTACGACCCAATTTTGGTTTAGTGACGTGTAGAGAATTCTATATGCATTCGGATTTTATTAAACTAACGCATACAGAGGGAATACTTTCAGGCCATTGTAGACTGAAAGGACATCTAGGTAAGCTTGGATTGGAAAAAGATCCTGAATGCAGATTTTGTGGCGAACAGATGAAACATCCATCCCCTCCTCTCAAACTGCGTTAGCACTGTGCAACTCGAGGGCATTGCACCTGGGAGCATGTGAAATCGAAGAGGGAGACTTACCTAGATGTGGTCCTCTGACATTCTACACTTCTAAAAGAATAGGATGGAAGCCAGCTGAAAGCAGCAGAATAGGGACACAATAGATCTTTTAATCGCAGTGTAACACCACCCTTCTATTTACATACATACATACATACATACAACGCATACAGAGCTGCCGATGAGAGATAGGTGTATATTTAAATAAAATAAATAATGAAGATAAACACTTATATTTGATTCAAATGAAGAATGCGTTTTACACGAAGGAAATATAGATATTTTCAAATCAAACATATCCCGCTTTTATAAACCAAGCAAATATATTTTATAAATGAAATTATCTAGGTTGTTGAATGCAAATAATTGCATGTTTGGATCGAATAAATGGCATAGACAAAATTATATATTTCAATTAAACAAATATATCTGTTCTGCTATATAATTTGATTGACTCAATGTATATTTGTTTGACATTTTTTCTCTGTGTTTACTTATAGTTGTTACAGTTATAACCTTTGATATATTCATATTATAAAGCAAAAATCTCAGGAATATTATCATGGGTTGTTAAATAAATATTTATTCTAGTTTATATCTTAAAAAAAAACACAATTTTATTGCTAAATTCTGTTGTAACAATCTAATATGACAACATGCTCTTTTTACCCATGATATATACCCGCATTATCTTAATTCAACTGTAATAACACTCATTCTATTACCCGTTTCATTAATTTTCTACGATCCTCCTGTACTTTCCCTCGCTTATCGTAGGGGCAATTAGTAATCACGTGAAAGTCGATTTATATTCCCGCATGTCAAAGGAAAGACGAACGCATCAGAGGAAAGATGAGTAATGAACTCTGATAGTGATGCGTGCGGTAATTTAATTTTTGAACCGCCTTTTTTTGGCTTCTTTTTCCACGCCGCCACATCGACAATGATAAATGAATTACTCCGTACCCTCGGGCTTAAGTTAATCGGAACCCCAAACGTGAAAAACATCGTAATCATTAATTAGACCCGGAATTCGAACTTCTGCTTCTATACCATCAGGCCGGCGTATAGTTCAATCAAGCTGAATCAACACTGTCATTAGACTGAGGGAATGTTAAGATGTGTCTTACTTATTTTTATTTTTTTTTTAAAGAAGGAAGTACTAATAGATGTATACGAAAATAACACCCTAAATATATTTTAGGATATTTATATTATCCCACCGGCAACATACATACTGTCATGATTTATTTAATTGCACTTTTATTTTAACTTACTTTTATCTTATAGGAAAAAAAGAAATCAAACAAGGTCTAGATTCTCACAAAATTCTTTATTATCACACGGCCAGTTTCGCTGTATCCGACCATCCTCAGGCCCGCTAAATTCGGGCCATGTAATACCATATTATTAAAATAACCAACTAACAGGTAACTTATTCATGTTAAAATTAAAGATACTATGTTGGTGCCTACTGCTTTTTAAATTACATGCTTGTCACATCTTCCCAATGTATTCCCACCAATTTAGTTATTGCTGTCAACTGTCAAAGGGTTATATTCTGCATTTGCAATAAAGTGTGGGAATTTGCATTTATACTTGATACATATTTATTTAAAATAAGTAGTTATTACAACTACAAACCATACCGAAACCATTGTGTAAACAATCGAAGGAGTTAATAGTTTCGTTAATCGTGTATTTCGACACAGAACGCGAGAACAACGGGCCATTACTCCCGTTAACTTTCGTGCGAGGAGTATAAAATCCATATATTTTGAATGTCATATTCCTTACAGTATTTCGTTTTTAGAGAATAACGAGTGTTCTAAACATTCATGTTGCAAACATAAGCAAAAATTCCAAAACTCCATGAGTAAACAAGGAATTACATGCACTAACCCAAAAGGAAAATGCATACGAAATAAATGCTGTAAAAATTGATTATTCTACTCATTGTCAATGTGCTATTGGAAACACAATTTATGACTTGTACGAAAACAGTGAGTATATACAAATATTGTAACAGAAGTGGTTCTTCACATACATTTTTCAGACTAACATAACACATTAAACATTTTGAACAGTGCTCTTAAAGAAAAATACATTTTCTATGGTTGAAACACATTGTTGGGTAGATATTATTGTTCTCAAAGAAAAGGAAGTTTGTTACGAAACGATGGATGAAATATGGCAGATCGGAGGATGCATACAATTGTATAAAGCGGATTGAATTGAATTAGTCTGGAAATTTGACATACTTGGTGTATAACATATTGGAAACGAAATTCAGAAGTAGTAAATCAGAGAGATTGGTTTGGATAGAGAAGAAACTTGCATACTAATCGTTACTGTGAATACTTTAAGCGATAATGGTCTCGATTAAATTTTATTGTACTTACTTGTGCTTTTTTGTTATTTTTTCCACTGCTATCATGATTAACATACTTTAAATCCTGATTTTCAAAAAGAATTATTCCTAATATTATCGGTAAATGGTATTTTTAAGAGTTTGTTTATTCACCTGTCAAAAGTGTTTGACGGTGAAATAACCTAACGGTTTGTTTACGTTTTGACGAACAGAAAATTTGCAACACGGTCGTGACTCATAGCAAACTGACTCCGTAGTACGTCAGTTTTATAGTAAAATAAATATATGAAGAGTGTGCCAAATCATTTTAACAACATGGTATTCAATAAAATGATTTTTTTTGTTTATAAATGAAGAGTAAAGTAAAATGGTAAATTTGTTTTACAAGATGCAATTTAAAATCATTAAGAATGATCAAAGGTTAAAATTAAAATAACATTAGAAAGTGCAAAGTAGATAATCGAACTTATGTAAAACTTGTAAAGAACAGACATTAATTTATTTAAATAAAGAATAAAACATAAGTTTAAATGAACAATACTTTAAAATTATCAAAAAAATATATCCAGTTCGAACTCAGGATATAAAATCATTCTCGAAAAGTCGAGACTAAAATTTAAATAAAAGTAAGTAGAAAATTCCAATAAACTTATGTCATCTATTATGGAAAAATAAAACTAAAGTAATGTTGTGCTGAAGACGTAGATTGAACAGTTGTAATCAAGACATGATCCAGAACGGTCCGTTATATTGAGGTAAAATTGGAAAAAGGTGGACCGCGAAATTAATCGTGAATTTAATGAAAGCTCTCTACTAGTGAGCTGTTGTCTTAATATTTCCAATGCTTCTAAGTTGTTGAGGTAGATACCTTTTTTGGCCGTATGTATTTGTTTGGAAATTGTTATGTGATGCTCCAAAGTGGTGTTTATTTTCTTTTAAATGTTTACCGAACAAGGAATCTACAGTAGAATTGGGTTTTACGCTACGTAAATGGTATTTTATCCAATTTCGAAATTTCTAAAGTCTCGACTTTTGCAGAATCATTTTATATCCTGAGCTCGAAGTGGTAATACATTAAGTGATTAAAATTAAATTATAAATACAATATTTACGGAAATAATATTCTTATATTTTACAAGTTATTTATTAAAAAGGAAGATCACGTACAGCCTTCTCGGCTACCTACTTGCTACTGGTAGAAAAATATAAGTATCACATACTTAACTACTCTTTGGGTAATAAGAGAGAAGATTACTAATGCGTGTGGCTTGCAGTAATCAATCCCGACTTTTATAAGCGTTGTTAAGCGCATCGACGAGCAACGAGTATATTTCCAGATACTATCGAAGACAGGAGTATAGGTAGCTGTAAATAATATTAAATATTAATTTAAATAAATTTAATTTATATTTATTATTAAATAAAATATTAGCCGGACAATCCTTTATAAAAAAATTACAATAACATATATAATAATAACAATATAGTATGTAAATATGTATTGTATTGACTTAAACGGAAGTTAATATATAGACATTATAAAATATTAATCAAAATTGCATTCCATTTAATTAAAGTTACTTTTCCTACAAAAGCATGTACTTAAGAAGAAAACAGTTTTCCGGCAAAACCAGCCCGTTATTTTAAAATAAAAATAAATACTAAGACAGAGTACACCGAGTAAGGACAATGGATGAGTCGTAGGGGATCAAATTTCTAAACCTAACTTCACTTGAAACAACAGCTTCACAAAATGGCAGTTTGTTATTGTTTACATTCGTATCTACACAAATTAGTATACTCATTCGTTTAATCTACATGATTTACTTGTTTTATTTATTTATTTTACGTATTTTATTAGTTTTGAATTACCCCTGCAGTTTTTTAAAAACATTTAATGAACCATGATATTCTTGTGTAAAAGGTAAGATCGGTGGCCAGTGGCCCATAACATTTACATACTTTCTTATATAGTTATATGTAGTTTAAGTGAAATAACTCAAAATAACGTGAAAGAAGACACCAAATGGTATCATGTTGTCGTGCAGTCCACTCTCGCAAGAATAAATCTGTGATCGCTAACGATGGTCGCAGTTTCTTGGATTCCGAATGAATCTAATATATATAACACGACAAGATATAAGAAAGACATGAATAAGAACTATTATCGTTGTGTAAGATTCCTAGGTCACATTAAATCAATTTATTCGTTAGAATACATTTTTTAAGCTAGATTGCTATTTATCGCAATAAACTAACCTAATTCATTTGATTTCTCTTTTTTAAAATAATGTGATTTCGCGTTTGAACTGCATTTAACTGTATAAATTTAATGGCATTTATTCACATTATAGACAATTCGAATTATATAGTCGTATATACAGTGAGGTCGTAAATGCGTTCCCCACCGTTTTGCAACTTTTGACATGGTATGAGAATAGAGCAATGAAAACAAAAACCAAGTGAAATTAGAGATAACTGTTGTGATTTTTTCCCTGTGGAGATACGCACATGTCTTTGATGTAAAATAGAGGGCGTAGCTATCTTTAAAATTTAAATAGGAGTAATTTCATTTAGAAGCTCATTTGGACAGATATTTCTATTACTTTTAAGCGATGCAAACAGTTTTACGATTTTCGAAATTTTTACCAACTTATCCAAGATTAATAATTAGAGTACTTACGTTACTTTTTGATAGCCCTCGTATTCGCTTTTTGGATATTAGTGTGACAGAAACCTTTATTACAGTAACTGTAACATAGACACCCACACACATGACACATACACTGACAGATAAGACACTTTTGCTAAATTTTGCAAGAAATGTCATATTGTAAAATGTGATATTTACAGCAATCGCTTCCTAAGTCACATAAAACCACAATATTTATACGAGGGCTATAGAAAAAGTAACGTAAGTTACTCCCAATTATTAATCTTGATAAGTTGGTAAAAATTTCGAAAACTCGTAAAACTGTTTGCATTGCCATAACAGTAATTAGAAATATCTTCCAAATGAGCTTCTAAATGAAATTACTTCCTATTTAAAATTTTAAGGATAGCTACGCCCTCTATTTTACATCAGAACCATGTGCGTATCTCCATAGGCAAAAAATCACAAATTATCTCTAATTTCACTTGGTTTTTGTTTCATTGCTCTATCCATACCTTCAAAAGATATCAGGGGGGGGGACATTTACGACCTCACTTATATACCGTTTATAACGTTTGAATTTCTATCCACTTGTGACCCCCGGACATTATTGTTGGCAAACCAGTGCAGGGTCGGGGATGCTAGAAATGAAGTTAGTGATTAAAAAGGAACAATTTTTGTATTCGCACCGAACGATATATCATCAATCTTTGAACCCTAATTAAAAGTTATTGTGTTTTCGTTGTCAGAAATTTGAAAGTCCCTTCCACCGATGCTGTTGCATTTTATTAATTATTTGAGAAAGAACCACAACATTATTTATTCTGGAAGAACATTTTCACTATAAAATATAAACAAAATTTATTTCACAAAAAAGGAAATGAATATTAATAATTATCGTAAAACACTTGCCAATATATGTATCACTTAATCAAACATTATTTTATTGGAATCGTGTTTTTATACTATAACTGTTCATAATAATTATGTAACAAAATCAGAATAAAAAACGCAATAAATTTGTGTATTTTGTAATCTATTTTTCTACGTCCTTAAAATATAGATTATCCACACGTTTGAAAATTCCCGGCAACAGCTTTACAAAATGGCAACAATGGATTTTTTGCGAGCTTGTTCTTACTCTGTTATACTGTGGCTAAGATATCCTTTTCGTTGAATATGATAAAAACCGGAAAGTTATAAAACTTTTTATTTAACGCAATCTCTTTTCTCAGTGCATTAGCATAAGCAATAAATTGTAAATAGATATTTTAACAGCCTTAATTATTCAACTGATTTTTGGCTAAGTGCTGAAATAGATATAATATCTAATGTTTGTTCAGTTTCTCCACAATATTGTTTTCAGTTTACTAGCACGACATACGGCTTTTAAGGACAATCATTCTTGATTTGATAGTAAATCATTCTCCATTGTGCGTTTAATATAGTGGGAATAGATAATCTATAGTGGTCTATAGACTATCTATATACCTATAGATATGGATCAAGAAAGTATTCGATTTAACTTCGCAATTAAATTCGTCCATAAACGCACGTATAATCTAACATGCATCAGCATTCCTGCGATAGGTGATACTGATGAAACGGTGTGTTTCAAAACAACGTGACGTCCACCGATGAAATATAACCGTTCGAAAATAGATCACCTGGCGTATATACAATAGTTTCCTGGTACAGCGACAAATGTCCTCGCAGTAGGTAAGTGTATTAGTGTATATTCCGACGAGATATTTTAATGAGCCAGGTATTCCGACTTCCAGTACAAAATCGTCACCATGACGTGGCCGTAATGAATTGCTAGTGAACCCGTGCTGTAAATAGCCTGGCTTATAAATTAAATTGTAAATCATTCGATTTTTACCAGCTCCGCCGTGTGCTGTTCGCCTTAATGCACACGGTTGCAAGTGAAAATGTGCTCGAACGTCTGAGTAATGGTGTCACTATATCAATGATTCAAAGCCGATGGCGTTTGCGGCAGTTCGCACGGCGTTAGACGGCTATAATTAATGCGCACCTATATGCAGGAACTGAGAAGCGAACTGGAAATAAACTCCTCGCAAACAAATCGATGTACGGTGAACGTATTGGAGTAACTAATAGTTACTGTCGTTAATGCTGAAAGAGCTTCGGTAGGATGTAACATTACAATATAAAAGACAAAAGTAGAAAATGTACGTTAACACCCTATGTTCCTAAAACAAAAGCGGTAATGTTTACGTAATGTTCACTAATTACATTGGCATTACATTACAATCAGATTGGCACTCACCAATCGTAACTAAACGTTTTATAAAGACTCGTATTCCTTGGCTAACTGATAATTTAAAGTTATTGTTTCAATTGAGAGATAAAGCCAAATGTAAATTTCGTAAATCGCCTATACCTGCTCACTGGGACTATTATAAAACTCTGCGTAATTTAGCAACATCTTCATTTAAGTATGAAAAACAGGCTTACTTTCAATATATTTCAAATAACAAATCTACCAAATGTTTATGGAAACAATTCTCAAATTTAAACTTAAATAATCAGCGCGACAGTTCTATATCCGACTGTCTTTCGGATGTTAATATGCTTAATGATTACTTTATTAATAGAATTCCCAGTAGTAATAATCATAGTATCATATTTGGAAATAATAATAATAATCCTTTTGCGTTTTCTTTCGTTGATCCAGTATTAGTATTATTCAAGGCGATTGATTCAACAGCTACTGGTGTTGATTAAATCAATATATCAATGATTGAATTGTGTTGTCCGCATATCATATCTTACATAACTTACATTATTAATTGTTGTATAGAAAGATCAACTGTGCCCATTTTGTGGAAATATGCCTTGGTTAAACCTTTACCAAAAATAAAAAATCCTTGTAATTTAAATGATTTTGAAGGACCCATTAGCATTTTGCCGACGATTTCTAAACTTTTTGAAAAAAGTTTTTTTTTTATGCAATTGAATGATTTTGTTAGTAGAAATAATATACTTCCACAAACCCAATCTGTTTCAGAAAGGTTATAGGTGTGAAACGGCACTACTTGGTGTGACAGATGATATCATTGAATCAACTGATAAAGGTTTAGTAACAGCTTTGGTATTTATAGACTATTCTAAGGCATTTGACACGGTTTGTCATGCAACTCTTTGTTCTCTTTTAAATAGCTTAGGTTTAAGTGTCGCATCAGTCCAGCTTATAAAAATTTATTTATCGTATCATCGGCAGAGTGTCGTTTTAAACAGTACTGTATCGCTGCCTCTATGTATTTCTTCTGGTGTGTCGCAGGGTTCTGTTTTGGGACCTCTTCTCTTTTCAATATTATACTCTTCCTCTTACTAACCAGCTGAACTTTTGTCACAACCATATTTATGCTGATGACACGCAATTATACCTGTCTTTTGAGCCAGCCAATTGGCGTAATGCATTGCATAGTATTAATGCTGATTTAGAATCCCTAAGTGAGGTTTCCGCTAAATTTAACTTACATTTAAATCCCTCGAAATCTAAAGTATTATTGTTCGGAAAATCTAAAACTTGTAAAGAACTCGAAGTCACAGACAGGACGGCAAATATGCAAGGATTGCAAGCTTTTTACAGTGAGAAAGATCTTTCAAGATCTAATATCGACATATGTTCGGTTAAACGCTCGAACTTACATCTCCTCCTAGCTTAATTGGTAAAGCAGTCGTCCGGTAAACGAGAGGATGTAGGTTCGAATCCTGGGCGAGGAGAAAAAAATTTCTTTGGAAAAAATTCTAATTATTACAGTTAATAGTAGAAACACATTAATTTGTTAATTTCTCACTGAAAAAAAAACTTGCAATCCTTGAATATACAGAGTATCTCATTTGGATAAGGGAACATGAAAAAATTCATAACTTTGTGGACATTCGGCATAATTATTTAAATCACTTCTGTATAGAGTATTCGACGGCAAAGAGAGCGATTATAATCAGTTTCTAAAATTCGATCAAATGAGCAGAACATATGTTGTTTTTAGTTCAAAGCTTTAATAGAATGTATTCTTTCCCCATTAGCTAATTTAACAAACTTTTCTTCTATAGAGGGAAATTTCCCTCTTGTCTCAAGACTACACGTTTTTAAAAAAAAGGTGATGTTAACGATCTAGCTAATTATCGACTATATATATCCATTTTATCAACTTTATTGAAAGAATAATGAATACTAACTTTTTTAATCATTTTTTAAAATTCAGTTTATTGTTGAAACATCAACATGATTTTGTTCCAAAATGTTCAATCAACACAGTTTTATTTAATTTTGTCAACGAAATTTACAGATCTTTTGACAATCGAACACCTTGTATGGCTATGCTATTAGATTTATCCAAAGCATTTCATTGCGTCGATTATTCAATATCATTACCAGAGCGAGCATGATTTCTGGCTACGACATACGAGGGACGTAAGTTTCTCTCTTGATAAACGTATATACAAACGGGCATTTGGCTACTCGTACGACTACCTGGTGCACCGGCAGTAGAAGGGGAAGAACATTACATGCGATGCTTCAATAACAGCGCAGTGTACTTATCATGTTCTAATCGTGCGATAGACGATGAAATACAATTATATGCAAAAGACATCGTATAATACGCAGTTTATTTAATTTCTAGCTATAGTAATGTGATACTTTTAATAATTGTAGAGTTTCCAGTAATAATAAATAACTGTAAAAGTTTTATTCCATTCCCAGTGAACCAAATTCAAATTTCCCGCAATTATTTTTAGTAACTTCAACATTAAAGCATGAAATTACCTACGATTTTGTGTTAGATTAATAGTTATTTGAATACCTTTAAGTTGAAGTTACTAAATATAATTGCGGGAAATTTGGAATTTGGTTTACTGGGTTAATACTACGCACTAATGCAATTTAAAATAAAGTAAATAATATTGTAAATAATATTAAAGGCATGTATGTATAATTACAGATTGGTGTTTTAATAAAAGGCAAGAGTTTACTTGTGAATTTGTTTCCATTGTTGAGGTTTAGATATAATACGATACAAAAATAAAAATTTAAAACCTTTAGCAAGAAAAACTGAAAAGGACATATATAATCTTTAATCTACGCAAATAAAATCCACTGTTCATGAAGCAAAGGAATTATAACTAAAAATGTACTTTGAAACAAAAACAATAAGGAATTTACGAAGTGGAAAAAGTAAGAAACGCCTAAGAATATGTATAAATAATAATCGCAAGGAAAGAAATAAGAAACAACTAAATATTTACACTTATTCTAAAAATAAATAGAGAACTTTTTTATAGCCAAATATATAAAAGTAATATACACGTACAATAATTCAATAGTTACTACTGACTACTGACAAAGTTCAGGTTTAGCCGGCTTGACACGAGCGCTCTGATTATTACATAAGATGGAAAGGTAAAACGTATTTACGGGTCAAAGGTGGTGTAGTTTAAGTCATATTTAACTGATGGACATAAAAACGTTGTTTGTAATAGTGTGCGCTCGGATAGATGTTCAACTGGGGTGCCTCAGCGGTCTGTACTGAGACCAACGCTTTTTTTTTTTAAATTTATATCAATAATTTATCTTCACTGAATGTCAGTGATGTTATCACGATGTATGCTGATGATACCAGCATGCTAGTAATCTCTTGTAATGCCCTTGCTGAGCTTTTCATATTTATTATTATCTTATTAAGCCTTGAAAATTAAAAAAAATAAATGAATATTATCTCTTAAATTTAACTTGTTAACAATTGCCCATTTTGTCAGTAATAATATTTAGTTTAATTTTATTAATTCAATATTTATTTGTATTTTTTTGGAATTATTTCGTCTACCTTTGTTTCACGTTGATTGAATTAAATATTTGTACCTATATTTACCTATTAAAACACCCTGTATATAATTAGATATACCGGCTGAAAGAACTGCATAAACGGTGCAAGTATACCATTGAAACCTTTTACCTATCTCTCACCATTTAAGAGTTATTTTGGATAAACGAAATTTGGATCGAATTTCAAAGTCTAATTGCACCCCCTCAACAGAGAGTGTCCTTGCGTAACACTCCACGGGGTCTACAAACTGACAAAAGTTTCATGAGAGTCTGCTATTTACATTTCGCGATGTTCCCTTGTTAGTTACTAAACCTGGCTTCTCCTAATTTAAAAGACGGGAAGTTCCACCTAAAACTTTCTTTCCCAAATTAGGCAGAATCAAGTACAGTTGGATGATATTTCCGCATATTATATTATAGTTTTCGTACATCGAGCAGTCATTGTATTGACGCGGTGAAGATAATCCTCTCACAGATCGTTTGTTTAAAATAATTACGTATTGTTACTAACTCGGGCAATTCTGAAGATGGAATTATATAATAACAGGAAACAGTCACGAGCGCGCAATATCTGTGTATACGTTCTTGCTGCTGTGATATTAATACGTATGTATTACTGTTGTTATTTCACTTGTCGCGCATTTTAGGTCAATTCGTAGGTGTTGCTTTCGAAAGCCTTTGTGAGATATTAAAACCCACTAAAAGCGATTAAACTGTGATATCTGTGTATTTCTATGACGCGTAGTTTTTTCTTTGTAAAAATGTTGAAAATATTTGTAGTAAAATAAAGTACTTGTGTAAATAAATTGAATTTTCCTGTATGTCTTAAATATTTGTCGAGGAAGGATCAGAAATGGTAGAGAATATAGTAGTATTAGTTTAGTGTGTAAACGTTAGTTTGACGACAACTATGGAAATTATTATGATTTTCTTCTCTTTATAAAAAAAAATTCAAGTAAATGTTTTATCTTAAGAAGGAAACCATAAAAGGGTTTTACATTCACAGTTCTGGGAGAGCACTTGAAGGTCAAGTTGTTTTTTTTTAACAAATTTTTAAAAGGGGTTTAATTCCGAGTGGAAAAATGCTAAAACTAAATATATATATATAAAAATAAAATGGGTATAATTTATATGCAAAAAAAACATTGTAAATCAACATTATAGCCGCAAACATCAGGCAACAAGAATGAAAAGGAACATTCAATATTTGGTCCATTATTGATTCTCGATATAGTGCTGGGTGAGTTTTTTATCTTGAGACTACGGAATATCTCTAAAACACTGCATCAAATCAAAAAAAGATCTTAATAAGATTTGTTATAATGTAGGGGACTCACTGAATGGTGCCTGTTATAGCCTCCATTACTGTTCAAATATTCAACACTAACTAATCTGTATTGGATTAATAATTAATAATCTAAATGGGGATCGGACAATGTGTATGTATTCACAGCTTGTCAAGTACTGAATAAAGTACGGTTTTGTATCGTTGAATAGCATTCCAATTGCGAATAAATAAATGTATCGAAGTGAAGGGGCACAGTTTCGAACACATGGCTTTTGAAATGTTAGTTTCTGTTAAATAAAAAACACACAAATCATGTTTGCTTGCTTCTCTTTTTGTGTGTGGAGGAGGGAGGGAGGAGGGAGGGGAGGAGGAGGGTGAGGAGGGAGGAGGAGGGGGGGGTCGAGTTCGGCCTCCTACATTATAATAAATCTTATTAAGATCTTTTTTTGATTTGATGCAGTGTTTTAGAGATATTCCGTTGTCTCAAGATAAAAAAACTCACCCTGTATAATAGTTATTTGTATCACTAGGCCAGAAACTACAGTTTTGCGAATATGAGTACGGTTTGTTCACGTACGAATACTCGCAAAAGAGTTTCTGGCCGGGTGATACACAATGTTTTTTGAGCCGACAAATATTTATTTTGAATTGAAAATAGAAAAGAAATTTTGACATTAGGGAGTTGAGAGTACAAGTTGGCACACATGTTACATGCCTTGGTATTTTGACGTTTCCGAGAATAAATCTTTTTCTGTAATTTTCTTTCTAGTTTAATATCTATTTATCAATAATAAGCATGCAATGAAGACACCAGTTCATCTTAGCATGGTTGAACAGTAGCTTAATGACAATTTATTACACGTCATGTGGAATCAAGTGTTGCCAATCTTTAGTGACTTTTTTGCCTGCCTATAAATGGTAGTTTTCCTGCTGCTTTGAAGTACTGCAAAATGAGTGTTTCTGGAGGAAACTTTTTTCTGAGATTTATGCTTACTTCCAAACTTTGTGATGGTATTGTATATGACTTTGTTAGATTGGTTGCCTACCTAAAACTTACCCTCCATTCGCATTTAATTATTAACATAGTGCACGGTTCATTAAAACCTAGGATTTCGCGGAACACCTTGAGAAACACTCTATTCTATTCATATTCAAAAGAAAATCATTAATATTATACCTCAAACAATTACGAAAGAGTCGGCATTGGGTTTTATCCGAGTTAATAGTTAAATTGTTATAAGAAAGCCATTGGCACAATTTCGAGTATACAACATTTACATTTTCAATTAAGTTATGAAAACTAGTGCTTCTAAATAGAAGAGTGATATCACCAGCATAAAGAATGATATTGTCAGAATTAGTTATGTAACGTGATAAATCATTTATATAAATTAAAAACAAAGTAGGGCCAAGGATTGATCCCTGTGGCACACCTCTTCTGACATCAGATATTTTAGAATGATAATTATCTACAATAACTCTTTGTTTTCTGTTAGGCAAATAGCTTTCAAACCATGATAGTGCAATTCCCCTTATCCCATAACACTGAAGCTTATGTAGTAATATTTTGTGATCAACGCTATCAAAGGCTTTAGACAAGTCGATAAACATAGCTAACGTAAAATAGCCGCCATCAATACTACGAGAAATTTGGTTAATAAATTGAAATAAAGCATATACTTAGGATACTTAAAACTGAAGTAAATTTGTTGTTTTGTTACCACTTAATCCGTGAAACACTAGGGTGTAAGCTAATTAATTGTGTATACGTGTTTGAGCCAATAGCAACTTTAATGCAGCAATATAATACAATAATTTGTATTATTTAATGTTAATTGGTAAGGTAAGTAAATGGGTTAAACGGTTTTACAATCAAGAACTGATCTGATAGGATTTCGTCAAAGTTATTAATGGCCAATCTGCTGTTTAAACTACATAATAGTCTAACGGTATTAAATTACTTCCCTATATACCTACTACCCATCGAATCGCGTGAATACGCGGACAAGTACATTGTATTAATTCCCGTGAAATATGCGAAGAGGGGGCGTCACGCTGTCTGGCAGTTGAGCTCGCGTTGCACCAGAAGTTCACCGACCCTACGGCACCGCTCTCCACGCTCTCCGTGTGTGTGACTCACTGGGAATCTAGGCCACGTGCCTGTCCCAATCGCCAACGTGCCGAGTTGAGCAAGCTCTTCACAGTGTTTCGCCCATGTTTCATTTGTACCTTGTGCCGGTAAATCACGGTGTCGATCTTAGATACATAAATACGTTGTACTTATGTATTAGGATACGGTTACGCGAGGCTCTTCGAAGGATCTATGTGGAGCGAGCACCGTTCTGATATCTACTCCGGGTGTGAATGAGTTATTGCCGGCTGCTGGTTAACCTATGTTCGCCTCGGCATAGAATCGAAGAAAGTAGGTGCACATGTTAGGAGCAGGTGCACGCAGGAAAATCAATTATAAGAGGCTTGAAGAGTAATAATAAAAAAAATAATTTGTGGTGCTTAAGATCTTATTTGTAAGATGGGATCTTTATGTAATTTCTAGTTATTTACATTTTGGTTTCAATACAGTGCTATAAAATTTTTTATAGATTGAACGCCATCTTTTATATCTTGTTCCGATTAATTAAATTTAATGAAATAGTTGCAGCCTGTACATAGATATAACAATTTGACTTATTCATTAGCATTCGAACTTGAGAAGAAAAATATTTACTCAATCTTAATGTTGATAACCACAAGCAAAAGAAAAAATAAAATATAATGCATTTGGGATAATGTCAATAACAGATGTTAATTAACGTAAAGAATACACATTAAACTTTTCCATGTCCTCTTTCGCTTGGAAAAAATTTAACGATCTAGTATTAAATTCTCTTAGCGATGTCCTGAAAAAAAAACAAAACTGATTTCCGCCATACATTGTCTAATTACATTTTAAGAGTGGTCGATATTTCTAAATGGTCGAAATTTGTTAACGTTCAGAGTGTTGCGTAGGCTTTCACTGCCGGAATCTACTGTAAAAAGTTTTTTCGGGCTGTTGAGCCGTGGTCTTGTGGAATTACTTCCGTACGTTTCGTTCACAACTGCGGTGAACATCTTCAGCGGCGAGGTCGCAGTTTCCTTCATGATGGCTCGTCGTTTAGTCCGATATCGATACTAGATCGATAAAATGCTTTTGTGAACGTTGTTTTTTATGTAGCCCCAAAAAAAGAAATCCATTGGGGATAGGCCTGGCGACCTTGGAGGCCAGAAATTTTTTGAAAAATTTCAAAGAAAGGAGCATTTGGTAGTTTTGGAGCAACAAAAAAACATTGGAAATGTGGTCTATGTTGCGTCACTATATATGCAAACATATGTATTTAACATTTTTTTAAGATAAATACATGTTTTACATTAAACTTAAATATTATGATCAATACATTCGTAATTGTAATCATACATTATCGCCTAAAAGTACAAAAACAGACGATAGACCCAAGTACAGGAAAACATAGCTACATACCTATTAAGTAAAAATATGAATGAATACGACTAAAAAAAATCTATATACTAAAAAATCACTTCAAATATTGAAATTAACTAATCATAAATCAAATAAAGATAATGAAAATTGTTGAAGTTACATTGAAGATTATTATTTAGAATTAACATTACAGTATACAGAGTGAGATGATTTTTATCTTGAGGCAACGAAATATCTCTAAAAGACTGAAAGTTGGATTTGTGATTATACAGAATATCTGTCAATTGTTAATGATGTGCAATCTGTTCAAAAACTCTAAAATGCCAGCAAAAGTGGCACGTTACACAATATATAAACAGAAAAGACCATAAGTAATATATTTTACCTTACATGTTTAATCAAGACCTCTGTGAAGCATTTGTTGCATCCAATATCACCCTTACATAAATTGCTAAACCCAAAGTTCAAAATATTTCTGGAAAGATATATAAATAGACATATTCTTGATCCTTCAACATTACGAAGACAATATCTGACAAATTGTTACGTAATAGTTGGTATTTTGAATCCAAATACGCCTTCCACACCTCATATAATAGCTTCCAAGGTCACGCATCGGATTAATGCTGAAACAATAAAAAAACATTATTAATGAAAGCATAGAAAATGTTCTTAAATTTGACCAAAATCAAAGGCACAGGTTTCTTTTATTTCTTAGCGATGCAGCTGGAAAATTATTAAGGGAAAGTATCTAGCCGGTTAAGCATATGAAAACTGCACTCGATTTTGATGAAACCTTGTTTTTATTGTCCTTCATCTAAAATATCCATACAATGAATCTCATATTCCTAACCCCTATTGTAAGGGAAAAATAGAAGTGACAATCCTTAATGTAACTTTGTAATTTAACTCATTATAATATAATTTTTTCAGAATTTTTGTGGCGCTGCAAACTGTAAAAAACGAGAAGTATATCTTTGGGAGTGATTTTCTATACTAACCCCCAAAGTGACACCTACCAAAAAATATATCTTATTTGTTCATTGGTTAGCTACTACATATTAAAGTTACAAAAGGGTCGAATTGGTGGAACATATTTAAAAAAAATAAAAACCAATTATGGATATGTGCATATGTATCAATAATTTACCAAAAACTATATTAAAACCTGTAAACTATCTCTACACCTATCGTCATATATGTTCTTATAACAAAATATACACCTACAAATAAACTGCAAACAATCAATATTTTGTAGCTTATCAGATACGATGACGACTACTCTGTGCTATACTCGATGAACTGCCGCAAAATACTCAATAAAACAATTTAACTTTCATTAATACAGTTTTCTTTTACCTAAATCTAAGTATATGTGGCCTGCCAACTATGTTTTGAGTCACAAGTTAACTTCTTGTAACTTGAGAAAACTTATGATTATCCTACTTTTAACACATTCTACGATTGTGCGACAAATATTATTGTTTAAACAATTTCTGACAATTTCTTGGGATACTACAATTGCACATTCATGAAAAATACTCATGAACAATGTTGATGGCAACATTAATTATTTAAGATCATATCGCTTTGCCATTATTAATTTATATTGTTCTCCATCAGATGTTACGAGTAAATTTTTCATGCAGGTATCGCATTTGTCCACTTGTTTATATATTTTTCTGGCAATGTAACCGCAGACGTAATTTTCTACATAAACATGTACCGGCTTATGTGTTACATCTACCAGTAAATTAATACTGGTAATGGATGGTTTAAGAAAATAAATTATTAATTGTTAATGTTTTAAATGAATTTATGAAGCCCTTGCAAGTGGGGTTGATGTTTCCTCACACCATGACTTCTGATGCAGCAGAAGAAATTCTCGATGGCATCTTGATTAAATCGCCTTGGCATGATGTATGTAAAGCCAAGTGAAGAAAATTTTCTCGATAAACCCATCAATCATACGTATCCAATTTTCGATAGATGGTGGTTTACTTTTTTGTTTTGATATCGCTATTTTGCGTATACCATAACAAATTATCCGTAAGTCACTCTAACAAAAAATATAATTCACACAACACAAAACCATAAACGCAAAAAAACAAAGAATAAATGCCACTCGTTTGTTAAACAGAAAATGGCTGCTGGAAATAGTAAACACGAACGTCATTAGCTAATAGGGCGACCCTTGCGGATTTTTCTTGGTACTATCTTCTGAATAGTTATGAATCCATTGGTAAGATGTCGCAAAATTTCGAAATACAAGCGATACAAGCTGGCAATCTTACTGCCCTCCCCATGGTATGTATGTATACTTACATACATACATAGAACCTGATTAACGTAGATGATATATAACGAATAAAGGCCTCAACACACTACCTTGTGGCACCCTTACTTGTTTGATGTACATATTATTTGAGTTTCGCAATTTAGATATTTGAAAACTAGATCAAAATGTCGTACATTGGCACAATAATCTTACCTAGTTGGTCCTAAATTGAAAGAGATTTAGACTGGCATAAGAAATTCATGTTGAAATTGCTGTAGATTGCTATGCATGGTCTGTTCATATATGTATATAATAATTTGATGATGTAAAGGGCCGTATTAGGAGAAGTTTTCTTAAGTAGAGGTTAATAATGTTTCATTTCATATAATCCATAAAAATATGACATTTAAATCTTTTTTTGTAACTTTATTAGATGCTCCAATAGTGTGTGAATAAACAAGATACTTTCAAAATATACTTTCTCACTGTCTTAATAGACTAGCATCGGTAATTAAAGTTTTCTATTTTGATCTGTTACATATAATGATATAACAAAATAAATCCTTTTTACATATCTCCTCGAATAGTACAACATTTTAGGATTTACTTCTTCACTTCTAGGTTACACTGTCTATTTTCCTAGTCCATATTTCACTTTGAGAGTATGCGTCTTATAACGTTGATGGGGTTTATTCACTTTGATTACACACACCTACCACTCTGACACGAGATCCATTCGTTATTTCAATGGAAGGATAATAAATCTGATGAAAAGTTCCTAACGAAGTTAATTAACCGCAGTACTGATTCACGTTGCTAGTCTCTGAAGTGCACTTAAAGTGTACCGAAGTGTAATGTGAGCTCTACCACTGTATCTCTTATAAAGTAAGCATTCCTATTGTATACTGACTGACGCGTTCTCTCCCAGAAATGCAAATATTTGATTTTTTAAGTATATGTATATCATCGCAATTCAATACCTGTATTTATATCAGTGAGTGGTAATTGTGTTGATAACCGATTTTATGTACTCTCAGAAAAGCTGTAAAATATACCTAAATTTATATTACCCATTTAAATTATATGCCTATATAGCTATTTTTATATTTAATGATAAACTTACACTACAGATCGTTCAGACAATTTTGATACTGGGAAACGTAGAATAACAGTGAATCAGTTTTGTTCTATTTTTACATACGTTATAACATAAATACTGTTTTATTTATGTATATAAGTAAATTACCAACTTTCCTATGTTAATATTTTTTTATGATTCTAACCTTTAAACCTTGGGTGATTTATTACCTTCATAAACTTATAACTTAATAAACTTTCAAACAAGCGAATTGAGAGAAATGTAATATGAACACTTTTTGGATTTAAATACGTGCAATGCGTTTGCAGTGTTAATTGAAGGCATAAAATAATGCTAGATTATTGTAGCAAACTCAATCAAAAGGAAGTATTGAAGCACTTACTTATGCTTTATAGTTGAATCAACAAGCAGGAACAATTAAAATGGTCCTGAAAAAGCGATGAAAGCAATCAAACAATCCAATTTACAATATTAAACTACCAGTCTCAACTGCATAAAGATAATAGATTATTTATCAAATAAAGATATTGTAAGACTTTATAGAAGTCAAAATAAAAAAACGGTAATTCTTACAATCCTTATCGTGGTCAAAAATTTAAGATTAATCCAGTTGTACGATTACTTGAGAGCATTTAAATTTGTAAATTAAACAAAATTCAAAATTGCAGCACAAACAACATATTAAATTTTGAAAGTTAAGAAATAAAGTACAATATTTAAAAGGCTTCTTTCTAGGATCTTCCAACAAATTGTTTGGAGCACCAAATCAACTGAGGTAATAAACCAAAAAAAAAGACATTCCAGAATTATCTAGAATTAAAATTAAAAAAAAAACCATCAGTGACGGAATGTCTAAATTAAAATAATTAAAGAAGGAGAGACACTTGAGTTGCATAAATGCGTATTACCCTACTAGATTAGATTAGGATTGGGATGGCCTATAGACCTGTTTCACCGCGACCTTTTCAGATCTATTGTGATCCCCTTTTTCCTTCTAATTTTGCCCTCTTAATTAGGCCTATCATTTTTGAGAGCGGCTTCTTTATGTAGCTACTAGCTGTGGGGTTTTCTTCCCCCATTATTTGAAACCTTGTCCTCGCCAGGCCTTCACATTGACACAGCACTTGAACTGGTGTTTCTTCCTCCTCTTGGCAGTATCTGGAGTTGCATCATCTGCCAGGCCTATGTTGTACATATGCCTATTCAGTCTACAATGATCAGTCCGGAAGACTGTCAAAATGATTGTAGGTCTAATCATTTTGACAGTCTTCCTATCTCTATTCAGTAGATCTCTCGCGAAATTTAGGCCTCTGCTCCTTTAGGAACTCTTTTGCCTGTCTTTGTCCCGATGCTTTTTGCCACCACTCTCTGGACTGATTATGTATCCATTCGTTTAACCCTTTTAAATAAAAGATGCCTTGCTGTATCTACCCTACCACATTCACAATGCGAATCATTAACCCTCTCAATTCTATATATGTCAACTGTCAAAAAAAAATTGAAACGTAGGTGCAGACTCAAATATAATTGTGTATCTAAACAGAAGTTCTCTGCTCATGACCTGCTAGCTCAAGATTTTCAACGACTCAAGATTATTGAAACCTTGACCTTTATTAGCAATATGTAAAATAAGAAAGTCTAAAATCTATGATTATTTTCTTTCAGGTGTTTTTCAAATAGAAATTCACAACTTGAATGGAGTTTAGAATTTCTTATTTGTTCTTTAATTCGAGATTCACAATTTAGATATGTTCTACCAACGTTACGTTGACATTCATTACATATAACGAAATATACCTATACAGTTCTTTTTTATACCTTCAATCTTGTTTTCATTATTAATTAATTAATAATTTTTTTAGGAGGTAAATTTTAAACAAACACCAAAGTAAGGTTTAGGAATATTTGCAATTTTATAAGGAAAAGGACAGAGGAAAGATAGAGAAATATAATGTTTCTCTCTAACAGCTGAGGAATCTGCAGATAAATCATCAGGGTAGACTGATGTCTCAATGTATTTTTAATCTGAATTTTATGAATAATTTAACTCCAATATTACTACTACATCCCTTCATCTTTGGCATTTGTTTCAATATGATAAGTTTCTTATTAGGATAGTTAGATGTAAACTCACTAATCTATGTAAATAATATTGTAACATGAAGCACATACATTTTTGATTGAATGGATGCTTAAAATGTTAATTAGTAACAATATCATAGTGACTATGTTTACGGTATTGAGAAATTAATATTTATCTTATCAATCCTTCCTGGAAATATGTAGATACACAAAATGCAAACGGATTATAATAGTATTGTTGTAATGTTGAGAATGAAGCTTTTCATTATCATTCAGGGCACATGATAGTCCGCTTTAAGCAGTTTATTTCGTTCATTGCGTGAATGAAGCGCTCATGCATGAAATAGATCTTTCACTTTGCCTTCACGAGAATAAATGTGTAGCAGCGTGTTTGTATGTAAACAATTTACCAATTTTAAGTTTATCAATAAATTACTTGTTTAAAAATAAAAATGTAAAGTGTTACAAAAGCAATGCCCTGAACGAAGCTGCTTGCTCCTCACTTTCACATCGTGAAAGCAACCTTGAGCATTCGTTTCATTCGTTCTCTTTGGCTGCTTCGCACTGCAATATTCGCTCATAGCTCGTAGGTGAATGAAACTACTGCTGTGTACTGATGGTACCAGCATAAAAAAACAAAGTGAAAATAAAAGTGAAAAATTAAATTTACTAGCTCAGCGGATAAAAATTTAGGGCCCGAAAGATTATCTGAACTCAGGTTTACTAATCTAATCATGAAAAGTACAATGTGGGTGAAAGTAATCAAAATTTATTATTAAAAAAAAAACATTTAATTACAATTAACAGGCAAAATAAAAAACCTTAGACTGAAAGTCCTGGCCGAAATCAAAACCTGCTTGAATCTATCAATTACGAGAGGACAATTCAAAATCCTCTAACAAACAAAATGGTAGATTTGTTCTAGAAGAAATCTCTATTCCACACAAAATCCACGTGGTTTCAAATTTTAAAACCAACCAAAAATTAAATTTACACAATTGAATTTAAATTACAAGCACAATGCTTCTTTTCACCTTACACGAGGTGATTAACAAAGAAAACTAGAAACAGAAAAATTTACCTCTTTAAACAAAAAACAAAATTCTCTAGAACAAATTATAATAACGGATCTTATACCTAATATGTGCACAATAATATAATATCAATTATTATTTAATAGGAGTTCCTCGATTAATGTTCTAAATTCAAATTAAACGATCAAAAATTTAATATAAAAATTGAAATTACCAATTCGGTAACCAAGCAAATATAATACATGTACTTACATACGCGACATCAACCTCGGAACTGCCCTAAAGAGACATTTCTCTTTTATTATTCCTTAAAAAGTAAAAACAAAATCTTCAGAATAACATTCACCAATTATTCTTGAGTCGTAGATATTTATAATATAGTTTATTTATTATTTTATGTCATAGCTGAAGTGTCGTTAACTTCTTTATTAGAATTTCTGTTCCTAAACGCGGAATTTTAAACAATAATTGCACAGTCGTTTGTTGCAATTCCAGTTTACTGTATATGGATTTTTTTGTTTTGCCCCTTAATATACATTTCTTATACATTGTTGGAAGGTGTTGCTATTTGTAAGCAATGTAATTATGCACAAATTACTTACTCGCACATAGATGTTTAGATATAATTACAAATCATTTTCCGTTTCGCGGAATAATTAACTGAATTCTTGACAGGTAACACAAATATTTAATAGATCATTAACTTGACATTCTGAACAATCATTAAGTTGAAGTATGTTTACGTGTTTGAAACGACATGAATTATATCGTAACGACCTTTCATATACAACTTATAAATGAGTACATACACGCTTTTTAACAATTTTATCTCAGATAATCAGTAATCAGTCAATTCCTATTATAGTTCCTATGCGAACATGCCATGTATTTATAACTGTATTAATAACCTACGTGCCTGCATAACACTGTCGATTAGTAAGGTTTAAAGGAAAACTTTCGTATATGATTGTGGACATGCAAAATGGTTTACATCTTTTATTTTACATCGTCAAGATTTGAATTTACAAATTACGAAGTAATCTTGAAATAATTATCTGAGAAGATTATACCAACGAAGCATTTTGACAGCGAATTGGTCCAAAATAAGCTACAAGACCAGATTTATTTATAGCAAATGGTTCTATGTATGTAAATGAAGGATAATAGTACAAAGATCTGTTGTGTCTCCTATTTTTGCTGTTTTACAGTTGCCTGTCCATTCTTATTTTTTTTTTTTAAAATGCAGGATATGAGAAGACCGTGTGCCTTGTTGTGGTACTTCTATTCAATTTTAAGATAGTGTATTGATTCTATTCACTCTTGTTGTTAAGTTTCTTTCCAAAGCTGAAACAAACGGTTAAATGCTCCTGGGAAAAGTATGTACAAATAGGTAGTGAAAGAATAATAAAGGCGACAGGAAAAGAAAACATTTACCTATCAGTTTCTTAGAAAAAAGATGATTGCTATTGTTGTATAACTGGAGAATTGAAATCTTGTAACGTTCAAAGATTATCCTTGGTTATAAATATACCATTTAATTTAACTTTTGCATTGGTTAGCTTTTTGTTACTGATTTTGCAAATTTCAGTTTGCAGCGTATTGAATAAGAACGAAAATTTAGTAAAAAGCAAAATATTACGGTTATTTATTATTTTATTCATTCACCACTGCCAAAGTTATCAAAACCCATGGTAATTGAAATGGGAGGTTAAATTTTGAATTTACCACGTGGCATAAATGAACATAGGCAAGAAAACCGCAAGGGCTGACGGAAGTCAAAACCCGCTTCAGGTCAAAGGATTTTGCGGTTCATTTGAAACTACCAAATTTGGTACAGCGAGAGACGAGGACGCCAATCAAATTTTTGAAGATAATCACCGTATTTTTTTATTACTTATATAAACAATTCAAATACGTATTACTTATTATTATTAATTATATATTTGGTCATATTAACTTGCACCTTATAATTTTTTTTTTGTGGATTATAAAGTAAGGCCGCTTTACTTTCAACAATTCAATGTGATAATTTTATTATCGATTTCGCATGCAACTTTAAATATTTTTTTATTATATGTACAATTGAATTTACAATTTAATATATAATTTACAATTATTGAATATACATATTAACCACATTTAAATTATCTCTCTTTTTTTTATTTTCATAACTTACGTAATGTTTCCAATTTCATTACAATAATCTAAAGTAAAAAAAATTGGTGGCGCCCAAATTAACTTCCTGCCAATCTTTCACTATTTTCTTTTATAATCTTACTCACGACTTACGCTCTGGCTGCCGTTTCTTCTCACGCAGGAGTCGAACCTACTTCCTCCCGTTTACCGGACAAACGCTTTACAACAAACAATTAAGCTAAGAGGAGATGTAAGTTCGCGCGTTTAACCGAGCACGTGTCAATATTAGATCTGAAAAGGCCGACAGGACCGCAAATATGCAAGGAATGCAAGCTTTTTACAGTGAGAAATTAACAAATTAATGTATTATGCATTGCTTGCATCTCCCATTAGCTTAATTGGTAAAGCGCTCGTCCGGTAAACGGGAGGCTATAGGTTCGAATCCTACGTGAGAAAAAACATTTTTCATGGAAAAAATTCTTCCTAATTATTACAGTTAATAGCAGAAATACATTAATTTGTTAATTTCCCACTGTAAAAAGCTTGCATTCCTTGTAGTGATAACAGTTCCTAAGAAATATTTTTTCTGGCGAGTAATAGATAAATATTTGATAAATATGCCTGCCATGTAAAAAACTTATATCGAGTATGGAAAGTTAGTGTGGTGAAATAGGAGAACCGCCATCTTCACGGCAATTTCTGTACTCCTAGAATATATTTCACGCATTTCCTACCATAGGCCAAAAAACTTGGCTGTTATATATTTAGATAACATCATGTCTTTGTCTTTCTTTGTCTGTAACTGTACCGACCTTGTATAAAATAAATAGTTTCTTTAAGAAAAGCGCAGTTAATATATATCCAAACAAATATATACATATATTTTGATGTTAAGGTAATTTACTTGAATAAAAGATATTATTTTAAAGAAATCGTTTGATCGCTTCAAAGGAGACAATAATATTAATCTTTAAGTTACTATTAATTCAAATAAGGTTTCTTTACGTGAAATAATATTTTTCAAATTCGCTTTTTTCCTTACCACTTGGAAATGACTTTAGTTTTAACTGTAATTTTCCAAATTATAAGAAATTTTAGGTTTGTGTTGAGAGATATTAATATTTTTCTCAGTACAATTATGTTGGAGATTTTTTTTCTAAGAAAACGAAATTCTCCCATTAATATTCACATAAAATACATGTATTATGGGAATGTTTCTAACGTTTTAAAATTTTCCTTAAATTTCTGTACATTTACTCCATTCATTACGAAAAATTATCAAAAAAAAGTTAGTTTTACCAAGAAAAATTACTTATTTTTTTTAGCGTATAGGAGTACTTAATGCTTTCGTATTTTGTTGAATATGATGTTCGAGATATTAACAATCTGTAAAACATTTCTTTCAATCTACTATTTATTATTATCGTGCTGTAACAATGAATATAATATAGATAGATGTGTCTGAACAATAAAAAAACAAATAATTTTAGGATTTGTTGATTTTGTTTGCTCTAATTACTAAACATAAAATCATTATTTCTGTCTTTGTATGCCAGCCTTTCGTAATCTTAGATAACAGCTAACGTGTGACATATCAATAAACCGAAAAATGCAAGAGGTTTAACTTGTCTATCACTTACAGTGACTATTTAAAATTACACAATCACAAAATAATCTTTCAACTTGGCAGACAATATATTTAAACCTTCAAAGCTACATTGGCAGAAATATTTAGGCAAGATTAAATGTATGTTCGTATATTTCTCCCTAAAATGTTGGCAGTTTTAGTATTTCACAAAGAATCGTTTTCATGTCAGCCATTCTTTAATAATATTAATATAATTCAGTACATTTTCTATTTTGCTGTTCCTGTACTTTTAAGTTGAACATTCTTTACATTTTATTACATATTAAAAAAAAAAGACTTGGTTGCTTGCCGAAAATTGACATTCTATTTCTCGGATTTAGAAGCCCAATTTATTGACCAGATATTCCGAATATTCTGAATTTACATATTCCAATCGCATGAATAAAACAAATATTATTTTTCAAAAGACCAACCTACACTACTCTACGTTAGATATATCGTAATGTAACGTATAGTACTATATGAATATATTTTTTTTATAGAATACCCGTAAGTTCTCCATTTTCAAATACTTTTATTCTTGTAAAACTAGTTTAAAGGATATTATGATATATTTTCAAAAATTTAATTTCGCGGTAAACATAAAGTAAAAAGACATTATTTCATTTAACAGGAGAAAAAGGGGGTCATAATGAAGTACAATCTAATTTAGGCATTATTAAATGAAAATGTATAGTTTGAACTTTAGAATACACCATGATTTATATGCATTTTGTTTTAACCTTTTAATTTATGCATAACCAAACAATATGACTTCTGCGATTAATTTATTGATTTTGCAAACTTTGTTCGCAAAATATCTTTGTAAATAAATAGTGTAGGGCTTTAGGAAAAAATACGGGTCTTCTAATTTTAGGCAAAGACTTCAAATTTAAAATATAAAAAGGATCCAAGACATCAAATAATTTTTTTCTATTTTGCGTCATAAAAACGCAATTGTAACACGCTTTTGCGTATCGAAAAAGTGCTTCATTGTGATACGCCTTTTTCATTTCTATAGGTTGGCTGTATTGAATACATTATGACAGAAAGCAAAATTGACGTTTAATGCATGTAAATTGTAAATACTTTAATCAAAAATTCTATACAAATTTAGTTTACATTGTTATTGTTATGAAACGTGGAATTACTGTATACTATTACACTGACGAACAAGTATCTTGAGCATGTATTGTTATGCCAGGCAAATTCTTCGTAACAAAGTTTTGCTGAGTTATGTTATTGCTTTAATGGTAGACTTGTGATTGAGAATCATTCGATGATATAACTCTAGAATGACCAGATGTACTTGGCCCTGATAAGTTGTGCGCTACAGCCACTTTACTTTCATAGATGTTTCGATGTAACCCTCAGCTACCGCAGATGACTTCCATCCACCATGACGTTTTATAGTCAGCAAATCACTGCCTGCGTCTGCTAAGTGTGTGGCACTAGAACGTCTGAAGCAATGTCCAGTATAAAGCTCTGAATTGGGCAATTTTAGAAAATCAGCTATTATTAGGCATTTGCCAATCGTATTAATTCCAATCGGGCACGATATACAATAACCATTGCGATATGTAAGGAAGAATCTTGAATGATTAATATTTTTTGGTCGCAGGGCGACATATTTTTTAATTAAAGTAATCCATCTTTCATCCGTAATTGCAAAAACTCTTACGATATTATTTTTGTTTTAGTACTGTCACCAAAATAATATCACTCTTAAATTCTAAATCATGTATGGACATATTTGTTAATTCATCTCGTCTACAGGCACCTGTGTAACCATTATTAAAAACGATCTAAAATTAAATCCATTACATAAAAAATTACATTTTGCAAATAATATCGTACTTTATTGCTAAATACAATGCGTCAGAACCTTCTTCTATAAATTTATTAATATCTTCAATGCATAAAATTTTAGATTTCTTAGCCTCGTATCCCTCAGAAATCGTTTTAAATAGGCTTGTAATTTAATATATTTTAATATGTCTGTATTTTAATAATGGAAAGCAGAACGAAGCATGGAATACATGGACCATAAGGTAGAAGATTTCTTATTTTTACCTTGTAATTCAAAATATGCCAATAAAATGTTTTCAGATTATTGTGTTGACATTATTCTGTACAGCCCATAGTTCAAATTGATGGTAGCATTTTTCATATACTGCTTTTGATTTTTCGGTAATAAATTTATGACGGTTATCCGCAATTTCACGCAGTTGTGGTGGCGTACAAGATAAATTTGTCTCAGTACCACTCATTTTTACAGTTTACAGAGACTATATTATGAAATATTGTTTAAACAATTTAAATAGCCGAATTTGAATTTTGAATTCGTCAAATGTCAATCGTATGTCAATGTGACCAACTTCATATAAAAATAAAACTCAACATTTTTAATGAGATTTTTATTAAGTATTTATTATCAATTTATAATGCAAAATAGAAAAAATAGTATAAAGGACTCGTTTCATAAGGCTTTTTGTCGCACTCGTTTATTAGAAAACTCGCCTGCGGCTCGTTTTCTAAACTTGAACTCGTGCGACAAAATCATGCCTTATGAAACTCGTACTTTAATATACTATTTAGGTGTTCCGGTTGATATGGAATGACCCATATACAGAGTAATTCATTAAGAGTGTGGCGACCGTTCTTACCTTGGTAACGGCTTGTTCTTGAGCTTAGAGAAAAAAATTGAGTGAATGTGGTCAGAAAAAATATCTTTAAGAATATTTTTTAGTTTCTGAAGTTTCCGCAGAAAAAGAACTACATGTGACGGAACACCATGTCAGTTCAGCCTACGTTTGACTTGAACCAGAACGTTCTAAGTTTATGCATGCGCCCCTTACTTATTTCCTTACTATTTGAAAATTACTTCATTTAACTTTATAGCTGTAATTTTCCAAATTGTAAGAAATTTTAAGTTTTTTCTGAGAGATATTAATATTTTACTTAGTAATATTACAATATTATAGATTCTTTTCTAAGGAATAGAAATTTTCTCATTAATATTCACGTAAAATATTTGTATTATGGGAAAATCTTTAACATTTCCACATTTTTCTTAAAGTTCTGTACATTTACCCCCATTCAGTGCGCAGAATTATCAAAAAAAGTGATTTTTACTAAGAAGAAATATTTAATTTTTTTAGTGTGCATGCACATGTGGGAGACAAAATATTAGAGAAAGACTACATTCAAGTACATATTTTCAGTTCCGAGTTCATGGTCACTCATCACAAGTAAGACTAAGTTTAACTTTGTTATTTTCAAGAAAATTGAATTCTTTAACGTATTCAGTTTTTATGCGTTTGGAAAAACTTAATTACATACTTTTAGTTGGTTCCATATATACAATATATATATATTTAAGACTTCACACCAGACATACCGGTTATAAGTTATAACAGTATTTTATATTATTTGCATGTAAATGCATCCTATATTACATAGTCTTCTCATGGGAAACATTTCTGTAACTCAAACACACTCCAAAGTATCCTTTTATCACAAACGACGCATCACAGTAATAACATATTCACGCATAAACACCTATTATAGGTATGTGATGTGAAAAGTCGAATTTCCTAACGGTTTCTCCTACTCTATAAATAACCTCTCAACAGCTTATATTTTCCCTAGACAAGCGTTATTAATTAGATAAACGCGTTGCGAGAATCATTGATATAATCTCTACGATAATCGTTAAAAATAACATCAATATTTATCGAAAGTGAGTTGAGGTGTATGTATAGGTATACAATTACAGAAAGCCCGACAGATCTCCGTATAAAATACTATCCTGCGGATAGATATTTAATCTCACGTGAGACCAATATAATAACTTGCCGCAATCAGACATGAGCGATCTGGAATCAGATGCTTCATTATCCGCTCGTTATCCATATCTTTGTACGGCCGGCAACACAATGTTATAAAACGGCCTAAAGAGATGATAATCCACGCTCTAATGGTGCTGACGACTGTGAGCTGGTTGTGTGTGGTCCTTTAACAAGTTGCTCGCGTCAATTTCGCTTACCGCATTGGTAATATAAGTAATGTAGAGCGTATTCTACCGCTGTCTGGCAGTACTTTATTGATGTGCTAAAGACCGTGTCGTACCAGATTTAATAGGTAACGCTAGGCCTAAGTAATAAACATAGCGTAAACTTTGAACTGTTAGAATTTAAGAAAAATGAAATGGTACGGAATAACTAATAATAATCTTTAATACCCAAAAAATTTTACAAATCTCCTTACAGGACATAATAGAAAAATCAGTGTATACGGCAATTGTTAATAAATTAGTAGTGGGATTCTGAGCAAAAAGCTGTAAAATTCATATCTTACAAAAAAATTCATAATTCTACAGATCTAGTTGCAGATAAACATTGTGGACATATGTGAAATATGTTACCTTCTTTTATTTTGTTGCACATAGATGAATTTCCTTCTTCATTTAAGGGGAGGTTTACATATATACAGTCGCGAGCAAATGTTATAGGCACCTTTGACAAAACTAATGGATTTCATATTTCTTGCATTTTTTTTGTGACAGTTATTTCAACGTTTATATAATCGTCTCTATGGTTACAATAGTCTTTATAGATACCTTTTGTAAATATATTATTTTTTTTTATATATTTTCAAGTCTTCGAGAAGTCATTTTCCCCCTCTCATCTAAAAAGTATTATAGCTGTACTAAAAACACTCTAATATGCAACAAATTAATAAGATCCCTCAAAATACTAAAATATTTATAATGTATTACCTACAAGTTTTTATTTTCTCATTTCTTACAGTGATATTCGCCCAAAATTTAGGGTGCCTATAACATTTGCTCGCGACTGTATATCGGAAAAGTCCATAAACTTTGAGCTTTTTTTTTTGAGACAAAGGAAAAGGCATACGAAATACGGCTTTTTGTTAATAAATATATTTAAAACTTGAACATTAAAAAAATATATTTTTTTTTATGAGACCACTATAACGTTCGCTATTTGTATCTAAGTAGCAGTGTGCACAGAAAACACGGTCAAACTGCGTAAACTCTAGCATACGCAAAAGTGATCCGAAATTAAAAATAAGAAGAAGAGTTGGAAATATATTAAATTTGTTGGAGGTTATACCTAAATTTAACCAAATGGGTCAAAAGCAAACAATGTGGCAGGTACCTAGACTTTAATTTGATTATTTTCTATTTTTTCTTGTGTGTATGACTGGATATAGAAATGTAGAATATTGCAATTTTTAGTATAATATAGGTATAACCTCCAATAAAAACTGTTTACATTAAGAAAACAAAAGAATAAGTTGATATATTGAACACTTGAAGAACTAGAACTTACGCAGATTTGAAAAATCATGTTTCGAGAAAAACACGTTCAAAGTTTCGCAGCAAAAATTTTTACAAATAGTTCAACATACACTTTAGTCAGCTATTCCAGTCCCACATATTAATCCTTCTTCTTCTTCATACTTCTGCATTTTCAAAATTTGTTGCTTCCCTTTAGACAGCACAGCGAGTTTTGCAGCGCTGGATATATCCTGCTCTGCCCGTTGTATGCGCTGACGATCAGATTTGACGACGAAATTTTTGACATCAAGTCCTACTGCAATTTCCAACGCATTCATTATTTGTAATACAGAAAAGTAACCTTCATTGAATAAATTTGCGGCAATGTAGGTAGCAAGTTGAATTGTTTGTGAGTCGCAGTGTAAATCTTTTGGAGCTAGTTTCTACACATATGAATTAAACGAGTCGTTTCAGTTTTGACAATTTTTTCCAATGCATCTTTGCAATAAATTACTGTAGAAAAAACTTCATAAATCGGCCTAATAGCATCTTGATTTTTGCAAAAGAGGGTCATGTTTGAATGAAGCAAGCTCAACCTTGGCGTCTGCAACGCGCCACTTACACAGGCTGTCTACACCTTTTGGACAATAAATATGTCCACTCATTCTTTTTTGTACATCTCCAACGCATTGTCTTTTTTTCTTATGGACAGTAACATCTTCGTACGGCTAAAAATCACAAATTGCTTAAAAAGTTGTCTTGCGTCAGTCGCCTATCCGAAAGCGTGCGAAAATTTCTTTTATGGCATCGCATCGACTTCCATTTTTGCTGTGCTACTCTGATGATCCGTAGTGCGGTTACCTTTGCCATCATATTCCGCCGTACCTTGCTCTAGTTTCCAATTGGCGCAGTTTTGACTTACTCATAGCAAGCAATATCTGTAACTTTCTTCCTGTACTTTCCAATTAAAGTAGCTCTACCAAATAACGATGAAAAACCTAGTTTTTTCATGAGCCGGGTCCAGATACTGTACAGACGTTGTGGCTCATTTCCTACTTTAATACTTTCTTTTTCTTCTTTCACGGCTTTCTTTTGAACTAATTCAAAAACGGCTTTCGACGCAATATGAAAATTATCGACAAAACCATAGTAAATAGAGCTACGGAGAACTACTCGAACACTTTTTTAAATAAATTGGGCATATTAATTAAAGGTTATCTATATTTTTTTCCAAATTTACACTCCACTGCACGTGGGAGTCGACTTCGAGAGAAACACTGGACGCAAAAAAGTGGCCTACCGTGAACTTTGGAAGTACACTGGGAAAAATTTATGTAAATTCAGGTATCAAAAGTGCTAATCATCTGGGATATCCCTGATTTCGTACATAAAAAAAGCAGTTTCACTCGAAATATTAAGCTACCATGGATTTCATGTACACTGTAAAAAAATTACAGTAATTTTGCCATGGTAAATCAGGAATATTACATGTAATAACGTTGTGAATTTACCACAATAAATCATGTAAGTTTTGTTTTACATGTTTTTTCTAGGATATCTAACATGGAAAAAGAAATTTCGGTAAAATTTATAGCGTTTTCATGTAAGTTTAAAATGTAACAAAAATTCAAAAGGAAAATACAGGAAAAAACATGTACAATTTTGTATTTACTCTCAAAATTTACTTAAAAGTGTAAAATTGACATTTTTTTGGGGTATTTAGTGCACTTTAAAAGTAATTTTACTAGTGAACTATTAATTTTGCTGTAAAAATATGAGGATCTTTTATATATATTTGTTTTTACTTGAATTTTCGGGTAAAATACTAAATTCATACGCCGCAATGTGATTGGTTATTGGATTATTTATCTGTGCGCGTAGGTAATTCTATTCGTTTGTCGAACTTATTATTGGCTCAATGATATCATGTACGTCACAAACAATCGTAGGTTTCGCGTAAGCGTGTTCATTCTTGATCCCTGGTTGAAAGATTCAGTATGACCTATTAGGTGCTATAAAAGAATTAGGTAAGTTGCTTGTTCTCTTTATAAAAATACATATGAAAATTACTTCAGTGTTCGGTAAATATAGAGTTCATATAAATATTACATACGAATTTTACAGTACAATCTTTGAAAAACACATCAGCATGTGAAATTTACTAGATGATAGAAATTTTACCTTATGAAGCAAATTTACCTGTAAAATTGTAGGCAACTTTGTTACCAACGATTTTACATGTAATTTTACTGCAACTTTTTTTACAGTGTAGACTGTCACGTGAACTAATTTTTCTTTCCGTTTATGGACGTAATAGACCAACTGTAGATATTTGGGAATGCGTTGGTGCTGGATTTGTCACTTCTACGTTGATGTATTTAAATAATAAAACACACAAAACCCTTTTTTTTTTGTAATTTGTGGGAGGTACGAACGAGTACAAACGATGTACTTTCGAATAGCCTTGGCCGTTTTTTGATAGCTTAAAAAATAGCCAAATTTCTCTCTTTGACATATTTTGAATTGTCACTACTTCCGGTTTGGTTGAAGTACAAACGATGTAAAACGAGGTATAAACGGGTACAAACGATGCTCTTTCGAACAGCCTTCGCCGTTTTTTGATAACTCAAAAAATAGCCAAATTTCTTCTCTTTGACATATTTTGAACTGGCTCTACTTCCGGTTTGGTTGAAGTACAAACGATGTGAAAAGAGGTACAAACGGGTACAAACAATGCTTTTTCGATTAGCGTTGGCCGTTTTCCAATATCTCAAAAACTAGCGAAATTTCTCTCTCCGATTTACTTATTTTCAAATGTTTCTACTTCCGGTTTGGAGGAAGTACACACGATTTAAATGAAGGTACAAACGGGTACAAACGATGCTCTTTCGATTGACGTTGTCCGTTTTTGAATAACTCGTACTTGCTTGCTGAATTTTTTTTAACCCTTTCTATTTTTTTAACCTTTGAGGTACAAATGAAACCGAAGGTGGTACAAACGGGTACAAACCATGCTCTTTCGAATGACGTTGTCCGTTTTTGAATATCTTGTACTTGCTTGCTGAATTTTTTTTAATCCTTTTTATTTTTTTAACCTTTGAGGTATAAACGTAACTGAAGGTGGTACAAACGGGTACAAACGAAGTACAATCGAACCTTACTACGTTTATTTTTTTTTAATAAAGTTGCTTGCCAAGTTCACACCGGTTTTACATAGTAAGATATTTACAAATGTATTGTCGCTTGAAATGTCGGAACAGAACTGCCCATTACAATATGATTTTGAACTAGTAGTCCCTTGTTACACTGACCATTTTCCCTTGGTGGGGTTACAAAAGTGATCGTAGTGGTCGTAAATTACAAATGAAGAGAGTGTCTGACAGAATAAAGAAAGAATCGAAAAAGGGAAAGATGTCTTCACTATTAACTTCTTAGAACTGAAGGAACTTAAATCTAAATATGGGGACGCAACAAAACTAAACTACGGAGTCGGGTTAGGACAAAACAATCGTATATAATTCTGTTCTAAACACCAACATTATCCTATAAATAGCTTTAACAACCTTCACTTTTAATTAAGTTTGTGGCCGCTGAAAATACGTCCAACTTACCGCATCACGTAACAAAGCTTTACGCGCACCAATACACCTATTACCCATTAATTTTCGCTACGTAAAAACTACCTGTTCCTCCGACTTCACGATAATTACACGGTAACTGTTAAACGGTTATAACAGAATCCACGCTTCGCTGTGCAAATATTAACAATTTACATAATAATTACGTGAGCGGTGAGCGACGTAGCGCGCGGGTTATGACTTTTGTTGCCTGTTGTTCAACTTTAACAAAGGGCTATACGTATATACGTATAACCGGACCGCGCAGTCCATGCACACACACCGGCGCTCACGGTGTTCATGATCTGTGAACGCACGCACTCGCACGTGAAGAGCAAGCAAGGTGCACGTCCGGTCCGGCAATTGGAGTTTGTTTATTTATTTATTTTTTCCGAGCTTTCGAAGCGCGCACTTTTTAATGGTGCCCGCAATTCAGCATGAATTATTTATGCCTTATTGTATGGCCGTCGCGTTGGGCGAACTTCAGATCGTTCGGATACGCCATTAATAATGTAGCCGGGGAATAAAGGAAGGGTTTTATTCGTGGCCGAGCGATAACGAATCGATCGTCGGTTCCATTTGTCCGGTTTGGATAAATAAGTCTTCTTCATTTGCCCCGTATACAGATACTAATTACTGATGGAATAACATTGGATGGGCTCACGATGATAAATTGTAATTTTCTCAATAAATACAGGTTTGCAGGTACTTGGTTATTTTTATAAGAATTTTGCAATGTGCTATGTATGTATTGTAATGTAAAACGAACTGCCGGATAAAGAATAAAAATTTTGCAAACTTCATCATTTTTTAATATTCGTAATATTAATATAATTTAAAGCCGATTCCAAAGCAGAAGCTTGCACTGATAAAAATGATGTCTTAAACCAAGCAGATCTATTTTGTTTTTAGGCATATTTCTTTGTTCCAAAGCAATATTGTTTATACTCGAGTAAAGAACTTAATTCATCATGTACAACTACATGTATCTTACAATTCTTCTTATAATATTTACAATATCATTTACCAGGACTGTTTTAGTACAGGTATTGCTGTGGCCTGGCACCCCGGTTTTTGTAAATTCAGTGTTTTTTTATTTATTGAGATTTATCTTTGTCAATGTGCCGGGAAAATTCTCTCAGAAATTAATATTTTTTTTTTTAAGTAAGATTTTTCTAATTGAATTGATTTGATTGTTTTATTTGTTTATTTAAATGTTCAGTTGGTTTAAATTATTTTCACTCTGTAATATATTTTTATTTGATCATGTAGTTTATGTCCTTCTTAGAAGAATTCTTCTTCTATGATCTTTGCATTTATGCGCTGCTTTGGCACGCATCTGTTTGTTATATGTTTGCGATGTTTGGGCCCCTGAAGGCCAGTTACTTGAACGATAGCGTGTAAGTAGATTGTTATTTTATTTTCGTTGCTGCCATTTTTTGGTAATATCGTTTAATTTTAAAGCTTTGTTCGTTTAATTTGTATATTTTATCATCCTTCAAGGAACTCGATAAATAATAATTGGCATTATATTATTGTGTGCACAATTTATATGTAAGATCTTTTATTATATTTGTTCTAGAAGATATTTTTTTTTTTTTTAGTTTAAAGAGTTTAATTTTTTCGTTTTCTAGTTTACTGATTTGTTTTATAATAGTTAAACACCTCGGTTTAGGTGAACAGAAGCATTGTGCTTGTATTTACATTTCAATTTTATAGATATACTTGTTTTGTCCACGTTTAAATTAATTTAGGTTGTTTTAAATTTTGAAACCACGTGGATTTTTGTGTAAAAAGGATTTTCTTCTAGAACAAATTTGTCTTTTGTTTGTTAAAGGATTTGCATTGTCCTTTTTAATTGTAGATTCATGCAGTTTTCGGCCAGAATCTTAAATTCATGGTTTTGTTTCTGCATAATTGTAACTAAATGTTTTTTTTTCTTTTTTTTTAAAACAAAATTGATTGTTAACGTCATTCAAAATTTCTGTTCTTTTATTTTAGATCAAACCTTTCCAATTTTTGCAGTTTTAAAGAAAGTCAATTTTTCAAACGCCCACATTTTACTTTTCATGATTAGTTTAATTGTGAGAGTAACCCTAAGATGAATAGTTCTTTTGCGCCCTCTTATTTTTATCCGCTGAGCTACTAAATATAATTTTCATTTTTTTTTTCTCTTTATTTTGCATTTATGCTGGTACCATCAGTATGCATCAGTATGCATGCATGGATGATGATGTTACACTGCGATCTAAGACATCTATTGTGTCCCCTATTCTTACTGTTTTACAGCTGGCCTTCCAGTCCTATTCCTTTCAGAAAGTGTAGGATATCAGAAGGCCCTAGGTTAGGTATGTCTCAGTCTTGGATTTTACATGCTCCCAGGTGCAACGCAATTTGAGAGCAATTTCTATGAATATTAACTGGACGCATTTTTCAATAGTGTGTATTTCCGTCTGGAAGATATTGTGTTGCCGTGAGATAGCGATCGTTTCATTTATGGATTTTAGTTATAGATTATTGTTAATTAAATTAAGAATTAGACCCTGCAACGCCATCTAGCAACTAAGTTTCGTACTTCGTGCTGATTCCATCGCATCTTTAGTCTTGATAGCCAACATTTTTGTTATTTATTTCCAAATTATTAGTAATTCATTGTCCGTTAAAATAGCTTTTCGTTGTTTAATTATCAGTTGAAGTTTTGTTCATTGAAACCTTTTCTTTTGTGTGAATTACTCCGCATTGTTAGTTTGTCAGTACTGATTTGATTAACGCAGAGAGGCTTCTTAACACCGCACATGCCACACACGCTCTGTTAAGTTCTCTCCGTGAAAGTTTTATTGGTTACCACGTTTGTTGTGGGATATTGTCACGTGAGGAACATCCTCTGTTTTACCTGAGGCCGCCAGAAGAAGTGTTCGTTGCATCGATATTTTCCTGAAAAGGGTTTTACAAGCAGTAGCGTCAAGCCGGCATTCATTTAGTTTAATGGCGTCATCTTTAGGTCACTGGTAAGCTGACTTTTCTTTCGGTTGTTAACTTTTTAGTTTTGGTAATCCGGTCCTGTCTTTAGGACCTATTTTGTTTTGGTTTGAATTTAGGGTGAAAGAAGTACCTAATTTGGGAGACCAAATCCTAATCGTTGAATTTATCTGCATTTGGATCATGCCTACGACATTTCAGTTTGTAGGGCCATGGCAGTCTATCTAAGGAGTAATTTTCATACATTTATCAATCGTAGCATCAATCAATCTGTTGTTTTATTAGCAATGCATAAAAGGTATAATATCTTTGTCATTGTTATTATTATTATTATTATTATTTTGTTTCGTTGTCATGGCACTCTGCCGATTTTTTTCCATGGATATGTCGTATCCATGGCACACTAGAAATCTACTAGAAATTTGCAAAAATGCAATATTTTGTTTAATATTTAGAATAAACATAGAGTGTTATATGTTTTTGTAAAGCCTGCAAAAATTGTTATTTGCTTATAACATAGCCTACTATGGTTTTCATTTAGAAAAAAATTTTGGAGGGTTATTAGAAATTAGATCACATATTCAAATTACGAATAAAGAACTGACTGAAAAATATCTAAGCTATTTTTTTTCTAAATACAGTCGCGAGCAAATTTTATAGGCACCTTCGACAAAATTAATGGGTTTCATGTTTCTTGCATTTTTTTTTGTGACAGATATTTCAACGTTTATATAATCATCTTTATGGTTACAATAGTCTTTAGAGATACCTTTTGTAAATGTATTATTTTCTTTATATATTTTCAAGTCTTCGAGATGTCACTTTCCCCCTCCCATCTAAAAAGTATTATAGCTGTACTAAAAACACTCTAATATGCAACAATTTAATAAAATCCCTTAAAATACTACATATGTATAATGTATTACCTACAAGTTTTTATTTTCTCATTTTTTACTGTGATATTCGCCCAAAATTTAGGGTGCCTATAACATTTGCTCGCGACTGTATCTTGGAAATGGCAAGATAAATTTAAAATTTGATTTCACTCTGTTGTTACAAACTAATTAGTTAACTACAAATTAGTTTGTAACACCTATATGTGCCTTACGTTATCAGAGATTAAAGATAACAGAGTTTAAATTAAAAACTGCAACACAGATTACTTTATATTGTAGGTAAACATACATTTTTGTCATTTTCTCTAAATGTTTATTATTAGCCTATAGTGTACAACACAATCTAATAATATTTAATAAATAATTTCTAATATTAAGGATATTTTCTACACACCATGTTTGCAATAAAGATTCTACGTATAGTAAAGAAAGTTAAGGAAATATTACTGCATCTTCTAAAGAAGACATCAAGCCTTAAAGTTACAAGTTACTTTCTATCGACCTCTAGATAATTACTTGATTACAAGGTACCTCTTCTCGCATGTATACTCTAAACCAATCATTTTAACAGTATTTGTCATTAAATCCTTCTATGTCGAGAATATTGGCAAGCCATTAGAGGCATGCATATATTCTCCCTTAATCACTTAATTAATACATTGGAAAATATCGAAGACGTACTCTTTGGGATTTTAAAAAAAATCTAATAATATCTTGTGAAATAATAGATGGTTGAGAGTATCCACGTAGAGTTATTGTAAAGTTATAGACGTTAAGAGTTTTATAATGTAAAAGTAAAGTGCTTTTATGACGTGATGCATGACTTCCACATTTTATTTTTGGTGTATTTTGCACGAATCATTTTAAATCTTTCGACTTAAATATAAATTGTTTTTTTTCTTCTTATTATTATTACAACTAATTGTTAGCAAGTTTTTGTTTAAGAGCACGCAATTAAAAGCACAATTGCTTCTAACGTGGATAACATCATAATGTAATTCATTATAAGTTTATTTTGAAAATAATATTCAACTAAACTTGTACCTGATGACTATTATTAAATGACGACAAAAAATTGATGAATGCATCTTCAAAATACGTACACATATAATTTAGTTAACGGTATTAATTTTAATTTTAAATTATATGTCATTTTTCTAACCATAATTCATTAATAAAGATACCAGCATTTCTATTTGTGCCACGGAATACACGCATGTGTAAGTACATACTTTGTAACGTTTAATTTATTTCGAGAAATTCTAAATACCCATAATCCATGATTACATTTGGAATATATATTATCCCAACTAATTGTGTAATTTATCTTCCTTGTTTATTTATGGTTATCATTAGTGGGCATTCCGTATGAATATGATGGAATTAATTAGAATGAAAAATGTCATTATTCATGCTTCGTAACACACATATCTCATTTACCACTAACACGTCAAAGTGAAATATCATCACCTGTCTTCACTTTATCAAGGTTATAACTTGTCGACAAAAAGTCTAACTGTTCCTGGCCGTGCATAGTACATACATACCATCGTTGTAGCTAGTTAAAGCATCTACTTATGTGTTCTAAGCGTCTATCATTGGAAAGTAACCATTTGTTTCCGCACTTGTACAATTTAATCTCTTATCTTCGCCTTTCGGATACTGTTATGATGGTATCTGTTTTATGCTGAGATAAGTAACCAGTTTGGTAATAAGTTTCGGATTTGTTTGCTGTTATAGAAATGCATATAGTCTTCATATAAAACTAGTAACAATTAAAACAAAACACTCTTTTTATTGTCTCTTAACTTGTAGGAGAAAAAATTGCAAAAAAAAACCGAAATTTTTTTTTTATTTTCGTCAGTTGATTACCTTGCGGTATTTTCTTTGGCGTTCTTGAAATTAAACAAATAAGGCTTCATTTCATTACATTTGCTTTTAAACATTGAGCTTGGATGGTGAGCTATTTATCAAAAAGTATATCTTTGTGCTATACTGATAATTATGCAGTATTATTATAACTAAACACGTTTTTTTTTTGTTTTAGGTGGGTTCGCTAAAATTATTATTAGTAGATTACTGTAAGTATTACATTATAGTTATAATAAGTAACATAAACCAATTGATAAGATATTGGAAAAATACAAAAAAGAACAAGAACAAGTGCTCTTCTGTTAAAAATATAGAGTATCATGAATATTTCACACGAAATACAGAAGATTTACATGCCGCTGGTACTGCTCTCACGGTTACAGGCTTGGGTTTAAGAAGTATGGACATTAAAGTATTTAATCAATTGCCAGAGGAGATTAAAACTAAACTCTACTTTTAGATGTTTTCGGTGCAGCCTGACAAAATGTCTATTATCTTACAATTTTTATACAATCGAAGAGCTTTTTAGTCACACTTTAGATGTGGTTTAATCATAGGTGCATTTTATTAATTCTTTTTGTTTTTACATTTTCTCTTTCCTTTTTAATTATGTCTATTTTTCTTTTTTCTACTTGTTACATTCACTCTTTGTATCTCAATAACTAAATAAAATTATTACTATTATTATACCACTACGTAGTGATGGATTGCTACGAAGCAATCTGCTATTCTGTAGCGGATTTCCATAGCATTTCCTGTTTCCTCTTCAATAACTTGGAAAGTACTTGGAACATGTGCTTAACGTTTTAAAAATAATAAGCAACTTTAATGTTGATATAAACATATTGTAACGTTTTTGGGGTTTAAATAATCACCACGGCGATATAACTAATAAAAAATATTTATTACGAGACTAAGTCTAATAAAATAAATGAACACTAATACTAATTAATAAATAACAAAACACTACTTAAAAACACTTATTGAATTAATTCAGTTAATTACTAATATCTAGTATTCTCCGCGGACTCGTGGAGAAATCTGCGCGTTTCCTGAAAGTTCGTGTCAATTCACGCCAGAAATTTCCATTGCGGATTGATGCACCGTACACTAAGCGTTTTCTGTGAGCAGTGTCGCGATCTAGAGGTGGCGCCATCTGCTAGTACAGCCGCAAACCCCAAATTTCAAATTTAAAATAGGCGCGCTGGCGCTCCAATATATTATTTTTTAAAATATATTTGAAACTATAACAACTGATATATTATCTGACACACTATTGCTTTAATGTTTTTTTTTCGCATCTACTTTACCGCTATCACCGCTATCAATCTATTTAATAATAGTAATAATAATCAGCCCTGAATTACATAAAAATGCATGGGTTTAGTCAATAAAAGATATTTAGATTGAAAGAATTTATTTAAGTTTTAGATTACCTTGGCGAACAAATAGGATTCTGAGAGTTTTTTGAAATTAGTTAAGTTTTCACATTCTTTCAGGTTTGATGGTAATAGATTAAATAATTTATATTCATATCTTATTAGGAGAAAGCCTAAATACATGTAATCCCGCAAAAGAAATTCAGAATTGGTCACCAGCCCTTGTGTTGTAATATTGATGAAGCTCATTATTCTTATTGAATTCATTTTGGTTTATCATCCCAAAAATATATAATCCAGTTAATGTTAAAATGGTAAGTTCCTTAAATATTTGGTCACATTTATTATAATTCTTAAAATACGTTTTGAATGACAAAATAATCAATTTTTGGACAGAAATAATTTTATTGATTAAATGTTCCGAAGCATTACCATAACCTTATAATTGATTCAACTAAAGAAAAATAAAAATTGTATACATGCCACCTAATGCTGTAAAATCCGATAAATATAAGAATCTATTAGTAAATAGTTTTAATCTACGATATAGTTCATAAATATGTTTGTTCCAAAGAAAAATTGAATCAATAGTCAATTCATCAACTAATTCTAAAATATCACTACAGCTACGAGTGTAATTCCATGACGAAAAATTGTGGAGACCCGAGTGTCTATATAACATATAATAGATCATACATAATCAAACTTCGAATGTGGAGATCTAATATACATAACTTTGGTTTTACTAAAATTTATTATTAATTTTTTGTTATGAGCCCAAACCCTGTCATCAGCGTATATAATGGTTAATGTAAAAATTATGTTTTGTATGCTCTACAAGGGTATTCATATTTTTCAATAGATGGCGCATAACGCGATTACGTTTGCGCGCCAATGAGTGTGTTCTAACAACAGAGAACGGTTTGTGACGAGTTTACAACCCCACGTTTTTGTAGTGTATTTTTAAAAGTAAAGAATCTTTTCACTATAAACATAGTCTCATTTCCAATATACGAATACATTTCACTATATCAGAACAATAATAATAATTACAATTCTGTATATATGACCCAACAACATTACCATGCAAGCTGTAAAGTAAAGGGCCTGGGATGCTACCTTGAGGTACACCACGCTCAAGGTTGATGCAATCAAATGTTTCTGAATTTACCCACAATTTGAACTTCCTTCCAGATAAATAATTTTGAAGCGACTGCAACATTTTCCCGCTAATGCCACAAACATTTACAGCATCCAATAAAAGATTGTAATTAATAGTATCAAATGCCTTCGACAGGTCAATGAAATTACGTACAACATGCTTGCAATCATTTAACATCAAATTAACGTAACTCGAGAAATTTTACAGTAGATGAGTGAAAGTACTTCTATTTTTTATATAAGCAAATTGTTGTTTATCCAGTATATTAAATTTTGTTAGGAAATCAGTAAAAGAGTTTAATACATGTTTTTCCAAAATTTTATCAAAACAAGATAAAATTGAAATAGGTCGATAATTAGTAACTTCATTCTTCTTTCCTCTCTTATGAAGAGGTTTAATTATTGCTATTTATTCTTCAAACGAATAGAATTTATGGAACTAATGTATCCATTCAAATTAAAATTTATTACACACATATTGACTTCGATTATGCAGATAGGATGATATCCACCGAAAGGCATTTTCCTCAAAGATGGCAGTTATTCTAACAAAGCGTGTTGATTAGCGCAGTCGAATGCCCTGCTGATATTAAACATGAGGGCACCTACCTACTCGCTTCAATGTTTTGATTAAATTGTTTTGATAAAAAGAATTAATTGCTGTGAAAGTGGATTTTCCTCGTACAAATCCATGCTGATTTTTACTAATGACATTGTAGTTGTAAACTTCTCCTAAACCCCTCACCACAAACTGCACTAAACTGGACGTACGAAATTTTGAATTCAAAATTTCCTTCCATTAAGTTTACCCATGAAGAGGAAACAAACAATAGGATTGCTTTTCTCGATATGTTAGTAATAAGAAATACAAATAAATTAGAAATAGACATATATAGAAAGCCCACTACTAATAACAGATTTATTTCAGAAGATTCAAACCATTCATGGAAAAACAAACTAGCAGCTATTAACTTTTTGGTACATCGCTTACTTAATTTTCCTCTTTCTACAGAACGATATAATAAAGAACTTAAAGAAATTATTAAAATCGCTGCATTTAATGGGTTCTCAGAAAACGTTGTATATAACACCATTAGAAAACATAAAAACAAAATAAGAATTAAAAATGCGAGTACTTTAGAAATTAGTGACAAGAAGAATAAGAAATATGTTAAATTACCATTTTATCCAAGTTACCCGAAAGGTCTACAAAAAATTTCCTCCAAATTCAATCTTGACATAGTTACTACTTCAAATAATAGTCTTAAAAACATTTTAGGTGACCCTAAAGATCAAGTAGATAATTTGGACAAGTCAGGTATTTATAAAATATCTTGTAAAGATTGTGATCATGTATATATTGGGCAAACTAAAAGATCAATTAAAACGCGTTACAAGAAGCATTTGGCTCATCTTAAATTTAGAAGGTTTGACAAATCTAGTGTAGCCCTACATATGCTTGAACAAAACCATAAAGTTGACAATATAAAGTTAGTTAAAAACGTAAATAACTATGTGCAATTAAATTGTTATGAGGGTATGGAAATATATAAAAACAAATATATTTTAATGAGTTCAGATTTACGACCATTAAATTCTTGTCTTTATGGTTTATTAAGTAGTTAATTAGGCGAAGTTAGGATTAGTGACTAGTTAAGTATGACGGCAGTCAGCCATGACCGTGATCATTGTACCATGACCTTTTTTAGGTATAAATTAGGGTGGTTTTAGTGTAGTTATTTAGTTCAGTGTTTCTGCTGATGATGATAGCGTTGCTATCGAAACGTACGTCCAGTTTAGTGCAGTTTGTGGTGAGGGGTTTAGGAGAAGTTTACAGTATTACCAGTGCCATAGTTTGGAGTTTTTTTGTTAATGACATTGTAGTTATCTAAAAATAATAACTTTTGCAACCTTATTTAATACTGTAAAGAATGTCGAAGTAATTCACTTCTCACAGTGTATATTTTCCAAAAGAATATACTTGCATAGATCTACACTTGCAACTGTTTAAAAATTTAATTAAATAATTAAGAAGGTAAAACAATAGAAAGACATGTATTTTCTCACAAAATCATTTAATAAACCCTTCATTAAAGAATTTTGTGAGAAAGTGGACCTGTCTTTCTATTGTTTACTTTCCTAATTATATTACTCACACAGAGTTAAAAATTCAATAATTAATTTTAACAAAATCAAGCAATCAAACATTCTAATTCTCTTCCTTCCAACACATCACTTGTTTTGATTTATCTTCGAAGTTCTAAGGCGCAACCATACGCATATACCTAAACATTCAACGATTTTAAAAGCGTATTTCCTTACGCACCGGGTAAATAAATTAAAGCCAGACCGGTCGAACGAACACCAACCTATTTAGTTCCAGTTCAGTCAGTCGGCGCGGCCGAGTTACTACATTACATATTATATATGGATGATCGATATAAAGCAGCACGCATCCCCGACGGCATAAACCATGACCCATTATCTCACGAATAATTATAGGGGCGAAGAGAGAATCACACACCCTGACGTTATTGTTATCCGACTACGAGCACTGCTGCACATCAATTTAGAAAATTCTCCATCTACGACCAGGACTATATAATAATCTGAGGTGAATTTAAATTAAGATTAGAGGCCTACGCGTCTTACACTTATGATTAATTATGCGGTATATCGGTAATTTGATGTAACGGATATCGTCGCTCTAGATTGATGGATTAAAACATTAGAATACGAATTACATGTCTCTTAACGAGTCGTTTCCCACTCGGAATTTAAAGCGCAATTTTCTTGGAATATATAACAGACCAGTGTGTATGTGGATGATTCGGTTTTTATAATTTTAAAATACAGATGCAATGAGAAAAAAATCATCGTAAAAGGCGTTGATTTAGCACGCGTTTTGGGTTGTATACAACGTGTGTATAAATTGTTGCAAAAGCTATACGCGTCTTCAGGAGCCACTTGAAAGTAACATACATTTGGCAACACTGTAGTCGCATACTACCGTAATGGTAGTTACAATACTTGTCAAAATTGACAGACCAGAATCACAAATGACAAATTGGATAACACAAATGATACATAGGGAAAAGCAATAAGAAAGCTTTATTAAAACAGAATTAGTAGTTTTGATTTTTCGAACGCATCTCTTGTAATAAATTAGCGACACTATTACCTACGCATATGTTCAAATTGATATCCGTCTGTTTGTAAACACATTTGCAATCTACGAGGTATTGTCTGTATTACTTGTTCAACCTTTTCCGGTGTATTTCTAATACTGCCGCGTTAATTCGTCCTATTACTTCGTCAGCGTCTTGTGGAGGTGTTGCGTAAACTTTCACCTTTATGAAACCCAAACAAAAAAGTCTAAAGGATTTAGGTCGGGAGACCTAGCAGGCCATAAGATAGGACCACCGCGACCAATCCACCTGTTAGGGAAGTGTCATCCAACCACTCTCCACATTACGAGAAAATGTGCCGGAGCTCCATCATGCATGAAAACTGTTACGGCGTATATTCATGGCATCTCGTCAATAACTTGTTCTAATACATTTAAATACCCGTTGGCATCAAGTCGATTTGGCAGATAGATTGGCCCAACGACACGGTGATTTATTATACCCAGCAAAACATTAACTGAATACTTTCTTTGGTGACCGTATTCCGAAACGCATGAGGATTTTCATCTGCCAATGGTGAAAATTATGGGTATTGAGTACAGCATCTCTGGAAACATAGACTCGTCGGTCCAAAGAACACCTCTTAAAAAGTCGCCATCTTCTTGAATCCTATTGAAGATACTATGACAAATGTTTAAACGGTGTATGTTATCGTTTTCATAGAGCGGCTGCACTTTAGTTATATGGTATGGATAAAGAAGGTTTTCACGTAGAACCAAATCAACGGTCTTATTACTGCGGATATTGAATGTGGACGCCAACTGTCGAGTACTGACGGATGGATCTTCATGTACTGAGTCTAGAATTTCCTCTTCCAGTTTGTAATGTACGCCGTTGTCTAGGTCGACCAGCGTTGGCATTTCTTTTCTTAAACGAACCAGTTTCACGTAGACGTTGGTCCAGCCGTCGAAATACGTTTCCAGTAGGATGTCTCCGGTTTGGAAAACGTACGCGATATTCCTGTTCTGCCATGTTAGCATTTCCATTACAAAAACCGTATACTATATACATATCGGCATATTCATTAAATGTAAAAACCATTGTAAATAAACAAAACAATAATACGAGAACGATAAAAACACTGAAACAGAAAAACTAATCAAGAGAATACGAGTAATCACGAAAAAGAGCAGAGCTTGCATAAAATTGAACACTTCAGATTAACGTCAAAATTTGACAGTAATGGTTTTGATTGAAATCAAATTAGAATACAAAAAGTTTGTTCGCGTCGCATGAACTATTTGCACTATTATGCACTTTTTAGAACTTTTGTGTACAAAAGTGCATAAAGGTGCAAATAGTTCATGCGACGCGAACAAACTTAAAGTCATTGTCTTACAATGTTGCCAAATGTGTTTTTCATGAGAGGATGCTTATGAAGAAATGTTGAAACCAGGCTCTAAAATCAAAAAGAAACTGTTTACGAAAAAAACAGGAACAAGAAATCGTCTAAATTCAAAATTGCAGCTATCTATACCGACAAATAACGAACACAAACGCTTATTAAGGAACTAAAAAACTGAACTTCAAGAACCTCGTGAAGACTTATGAAGCATAGTACAATATTTTACCATTTAGATTTTCGATTCAGAAACGAACGAAGTATGTCGCTACGTGTAGCTTTTACGACAATTTATACACACGTTGTATAGACGTCAAAAGGATTGAGTTTATTCAATCTTTAAAATAGTGTTAATCATGAAATGTTTGTTGAACACTAAATTATGTTACAAGAATACGAAAGGTGAGTATACTCAGTAAACAGCAGGTGTTCAAAATCAGCAACTGTTATCTTCTGTTATTTGAAGATAACTACTTCTGTTGCGTTAAATAATGAATTTATGTTGAACCAAACAAAGAACAAATAATGTTACATTGTTAAATTGTCGCAATAATAAGCTTCTGGTAGTTGCCCCCATATTGGGGTTGATTTACATCCATTTTGTAACAGTTTTCTCCCTATATAATGCAACAAATATGTTAAATACTTACATGTGTTATATAAATCGTCCCATAGATGGCGCTTCTCCTATTTCATTTGGGTAACAGAACACATTTCGAAGAAATAGCAAGGTAAATACCACTATAAATTATTAATCTGGTATATTCACCAGATAACAATTGTCAATTACATTAGTACAAAGATGTACAGGGCACGTCATTACTAATAGACAGATGTTAAATATTCTTCAATAGAATAGAAGCTATGTTCATAAAAAAAAAATAGTTTAGTTTTGAAATGGAGTTTGTTACTACAAGCTTTTATATCTTCTGATAGTTTATTTAAGAATATTATTCCTTTATATGCTGGGCTAAATTCAAATGCTTTCGTACTATGAACAGGTATACTTTTTTCAAATTCATCAAAATTTCATATATATACAAGCACGCCCCGGGAAGAATATTCAGTTGCCTAAATAACGGAAGGAAGTCAAAGAACTTGCATAACATGCAACGTAGGATTTTTTTGCAAGGTAATTTTTTTTTTAAAACTAAAAAAAAGTCTTCCAAAATGTTCATTATAAATGTTCTTTCAGGATAATAGTTTCTTAGTTTTTTTTTAATTGACTTATTTTCGATGCATTTAATAAGCAGGTAAAAATATTAACATTGTAATTTGCTGTCGCATAATAATTATGGCTTATTAATATTTTATAATTACAATTACATAAAATTTGCTAATAATTGGAAAACTTCCAATGATAAATATCTCAGGTATGGAAACCAAACAATGCAAAAAAAAGATAACGCATCATACTAAAAACTAATATACAGAGTGTATTTTAGAAAAAAAATATTTTATTTGTTCGAAAATTGGAAATTAGTCATATTTTAGGCAATAAATGCTAATATCTCAAAAACTATCAAAAATACGTATACCAAACCCTAATGTCAATCGATGTAGAATTTTACGCTGCATTCAATGCTGTAGTAAAAAATGCTATGTTCCATTTGAAATAAAAAAATTTTGTTGGATTGAAGATATCCACATTGGAAATGCGTTTTCGAACACCCTGTATGTTATTCGGTCATTATTGCCATAACACTTTCTATCTACGTCTTTGTACTTACATCGACATTAGTAGAACCACTAAATATCTGATACCTTGTCAGCTAATTAATTTTATTTGAAACAGTGTAAACGTCAAAAAATCAACAAAATTGTGAATATCTCAAAAACGGTTGCCTTTAGGGATAGGGAATCCTGATATAAACTAATTGCAAATGACTCGATACATTCATTGTACTGACAAAAATTGTACCATTCCATTTAAAATAAGAAAGTTGATATCAACACCCTGTATACCGAAAGTGCTATAAAATTGAAAATATTTTCCTTAAATAGATCACAGTGGGCCATGACTACACTGCAAGTTTAAAAATCAAATTCCTACTAGAAGTTCAAAAAAATCTAATGACCCAGTTCGGTAATAATAATACTAAATCATAACGAATTTGAATATTCCTAGACGGTGATCACCGATAACAGTTTGGTGAGTGAAAAATAATTTCATCTTTGCGTGCACCTGAATAACTGCATCAACAAAATGTTTCTAGCAGACAATAAATTCTATTTTAATTAAATAACGCATCGATAATACTGATGCAAAAAATATTTAAAAAAGATCTATATAGGTTTTTCACAACGTAGTTACGAGCAAATTATGTTTGAAGCTTTCGTAACTTTACGGTAGCACTCTTGACAGAATCAATTTCGCACCGACAAAGTTTACCGTGCGAGTAATCTGTTTAATTCGACTAATTACTAATTTGTAAGTTCGTATTCGATGCTCGATTCCGATTATAGATGCGATGGAAACGCTTATTATTTTCGTTACGCTCGACCGGGTTGTCAATTAAAATATTTAACGAACAGAACAAGGCTGAACGCTACGCGACCGGGAGACGTCCAGCAGCGTCTCCTTGCCGATAAAACAGGTGGAACAATTACCCGTGACATACGCGTTGCTGAAACTTTTTCTCTAGTGCGCACCTGCAGGCTGTTAAAATAGCTTTATAATCGCCTGTCGCTAAGGATTAATATTAATACCTGAACTGCGGGTCGTAAATATTTTTTATTATTTTACTGGGGACACTTTTATGTGTACGGAGAGTGTGTACGCAGACTGTTTTTGGAACGTTCACCTCGGGTACGAATTTTAGACATTGGAAGTGTACGTTTAAAGAAGTTTTGGTACGAGTTTGTTTGGGAATAAGGTTTTATTTTGCTGCTGGTTACTGTTGATAATTTTACTTGTAAATTGATACAAACACTACACAGGAAGAAAAAAAATTGGAAATTTTGCAAACATTTTGTGATCCTAGAAATTGTAGGTGATAGAATTATTATTTTAAGATATATCAGAAGAAAATGTTTGAGATTTCAACAATCAACGTAAAAGAGCACACATAAAAAGAGAGGTCGATAGTTTGATAATTAGTCGCTAAGAGCCTCTATCAGTTTAAAATTAAGAGAACTAACATTTTAGATTCTTACGTAAACTTGTATTCCATAGTAATCAATTAAATATTTGCCTTGTTGCTTTAATTTTAATGGTTGTGAGATGTTGTGACGTTGCCCGATGAAGTTCGGCAATATTTACTGCAAATAATGTATAAACATGCATATGTGCTGCCAAGGAGTTTAATATTCAATTGCTTTTTTTCTTGGTTTTTAGGTCTTCAATATTAAAAACATGAATGAATACGACGTTTCGCTTTATTGAAAAGCTTTTTCAAGTATATAAATAAATGTAAAAATTGTAAATTATAAATAAAATGTTTTTGTTTAATAAGTGACAAAATGTTTTGTTTACTATGATTTTGAATATATTATTATGTTTTATTTAAAGATTGCATTTTAAAATAGGCTGTTTTGATTATTTGTTTTTGAATTTTGTAATTAAATAGTTCTTTAAAATATTGTTTTAGTTAATAAAATTAAATTATATAATTTTGTGAAATATTGTATATCGGTTTTATCATTGACTGCATTTTTATGTTTATAAATTTGAATTATTTCAAGTATATTACGTGTTTTTAAATTTTGTTCTTTGTCTAAAATTCTTACGTTGTTGAAATCAAAGGTATGATTTTGAGTTATTTCATGTTTTTTTAAAGCTGTAAGATTTTTATTATATTTGTGTCCTTTTATTCTATTTTCCAAATATTGCATGGTTTTCACCTATATATACACCATTACAATTTTGACAGTCTATTTTAAAACTACGTGTGATGTTTTACTTTTTTCAATTTTTGATTTTAATTTTGAATAGATTTGGTTTTGTAGTTGTTTGTGTTTGATAGGCAATTTTGTAATTATATGGTTCGAAAATTTGATTTATTTTTTCGGATAAATGTTTAACATAAGGAATTTTTATGAATTTTGTAATTGTTTGAGTATTGTTTATATTTTTTGTTGATTTATTATAAAAAAGAAAAATTCTTTGTTTGAATATTTTGTTTATAAGAGAATTTGGATAATTATTTTGTTCTAGAATATTTTTTGCTTTGTTAATAGTATCTGATCGAAAACTGGACTTGTTAATTTTATTGCTCTGTCAGCTAAACTAATAATAACACTAACTTTTTGAGATAAAGGTTGTGAAGACTTAAAATTTAGATAACGTCCAGACCATGTTGGTTTAGTATACCATTGAGTTAGAATTTTGTTATCATTGTTGATGAGTTTGAGGTCTAAAAAGGTAATGCTATTGTTTTCTTCGATTTCAATTGTAAATTTTAATCTTGGATGAAAGGAATTAAAATGTTCAAGTAAAACTGGTATATTTTTTTCTTCTAACGCGGTTATGCAATCATCTACATATCTTTTGAAAAAAAATATTTCGAAATTTATTTTATTTAAAATTTTTTTCTTCTATATACTCTAAAACAATTTGTGCAATGATACTAGAAATTGGTGCACATCCAAATATTTGTTTATAAAATTTATTTTTGTATTGGAAATATGTTTGTGTTAGTGTTAATTCTACTGCATTAATGAATTCTGTGATAGGTGTATTTGTAAAATTTTCAATTAATTGCCATTTTTTATGTATAATTTGTTTTGCTAGGTCTAATGGTGTATTTATGTATAGTGATACTACATCTAAGGATATCATTTTAAAATTTGGTTTTAATTTAATGTTGTCTATAAATTCTTTGAATTGCCAGGAATCTTTTATATAGTAATCATTTTTGAACGCGATGTTTTTAAGGCAATTTGCTAAAAATTTTGATAATTTAAGGAGTTTGTTACTGTTTAAAAACTAGATGCTAAATATGATTTGCTTCCGGCAGAATTATTATTAGTAGTTACTAAATAAATGGAGTGACGTTTGGCTCCTTGTATATTAGGATGTTTATTTTGAAAATGCAAAATCTCTATGATTTTTAAATTTCAATTTTATTTGTTGTACTTAATATGAAATTATAACATTCACAACTTCAATTTGTTAGTTTTAAGCGTTTTTTCCGAAAATCAGATTTTGCTATTAAGTTCATACTAAACTATTATTATTAACTAGTAATAAATTTTATTAGTGCAAAACTTTAATCCTAATAAACAAATTGTATTAAGTACTAGAAGACTTACATAAACTCTAGAATTAATAAATAAAAAATATTTAAATTAAATTGACAAATAAAAGTATAAATATGGGAAAAGAGTTCCAACATCCCTTTCAAAGTATAATTTAAAAATAAGAACTCGGGTGCCGTTTATTTTTACAAAAAAGAATTGTTTGGCAGTAAATAACATAACATATAAGATTGAAAAACGAGCTTTTTTCATATCTTATTTCATTTAATACCAATCCTGTAGTGACTTCACCTATTGTTAAATAAAACATTTAACCTACAATGGTTCTATCGATTCACTCCATCCTAGCACATGCATACATGTAATTCTATATGTCTGTTTCGAACGGAAGAACTCCAATTAGGATTTCGGAACGTAAAGTATTCATTTAACGTTTTCGTATAGCATTTCTGTTCCCAAAAATTTCATGACTAATAAAAGGTTAATCATTCAATCTTCTCATTATATGAATACACAAAATATTGATCTCTACCATCTGTGCCTCAACTCTAGAACTTTATGGTATCTCTGGTAAAACAAAAAATTGATTTAAATATGTATTTATCGTCCGAAAGCACTTTACTTGTGTATTACCATCCGGGATATTACTTCAACAATTTACATGCAGACAAAAATTACTGTGCTCTTTTCAATAGTTACTGCTTTCTTATATTAGGAACATTTTATTCTTTGTAGTCTTACATACAACCATTTAGGAATAAATTTATAAACTATGCGTGCGTTGGTTCAAATTAAATGAATTACTTTCGAGCAATAATTGCAGTTGAGGTTTATTGATTCGATTTAATAGACACACATGTGATTGATTAAGAATGGAAAATTTGGAAAATGGGAATAGTAGTGCCTAAAACATGAGGATTGAGCGCAACATGCCTCATACAAATGTTGCTCGTTTAAGACATACAGGATGTTCAAGTTAATAATTTTATTTCTAAATTTTCCAGTAATTCAGCAAGTTTTCATAGAGTCAACGTGAAAATTGACATTACTACGTTTTTCAGCATGATGAATAGGAATTTGTCATCACTATTACCGTTGCTCATAGAGGGCGCTGAATAGGTAATCGAAGCTTATCTTTTTTGTGTATACAGAATCACATAAATCGAATAGAAAATTTGAAAGAGCAACCTTTTTTACATGAAAAATACATACTTGTTTAATTTTGATATCTTGATCTGTTTTAAATATTTTCAACTATATGAACATCAAAATGATTGTAGCAATTTGATTTATAATGCCAAATTCTTTATTTTAAGTTGCTCTAGAAAATTGTAAATGGACTAGCCTATACAAGTAATTGCAATAGGGTGAATACTTATGCTTCTATGTGTGTTTGGAGTAGTTACTTATCTATAATAACACCATTATATAAGTGAGCTTTCGGTAGATTTCAAATTCTAATTTGCTAGTGAGTAAAGAATGTTTGATTCTAATATCTGAAAGGTTTAATTAATTATCCAATTCCAGAGTAGATTTGATGGATTGGTACAAGGAGTTAATGTAATACAAGAAATTATCCAAATCAAGTTGATTTCTTGACCATACAATTAAAATGTTGTCAACATACCTAGCATAAAATTTGATAAATTTTGCAAAAGAGTTATCAAAGGCTAGATACGTTCTTTCAAAGAAATTCATGAAGATGTTAGTTCAGATCGGAGAAACTGAAGAACCCATAAATAAACCCGCTTTGAAGACATGATGCAGGTGTTTTGAAAGAAATCTTGTTTCAAACATATTTTTTTTTATATCATTTATCTGTGAGATTAAAATTTAATAGACTAAAGTTAATAACACCAATTGAGTAACCTCCTGCCTTTGTATATTCGTGAAAAGACTCTTAGCATCTAAGGATAAAATAATATCACTGCCAATTATATTAAATCCTTTTATAGTTAAGTGTAACGTATTATTAACAGTAAATGAAAAACTATTTTTAAAGAAATCAAATTAAAAATGTCATTAAACCGGCACCTCCACCATATTTGTTGCAATTGTTTTTTCCCCTCTAATAGATCATCTATGTGATAACTGATAACAGCAATTGCTTGCAATACTAAACGTTTTTGTTCGATATTACCACTGCTATCTGAATGGCATACATGCATACTTTTAACAAAAATACCTATCAAAAAATGAAAACACTGTTCCTTCTTCCTACTCTCTGTTTTAACGGCGTTTAAGTACCAAGTTGTATTTTTATTACCCAGTTTATAAGGTAAAGCTACCACGCGATTACGCTTGTTTGATCAAAGCAGCGAATACAAGGTCGCTGAACTACATAATAAGCGGCGTTTGTCTGCGCCAGCTAAAAAAAAATTCCGTAACAGCACAATTAGTAGCGCATTAATGCGGTGTAACTGTGTAACGCCACTTAATTCGTTGTTTGTTGATTTCAACAATCTCCTGTATTCTCCTGTAAGCGAACTCCTACTTGACTAGACTTAATACTAATAATGCGGCTCAACTTTATTGCCTCATGACGTTAAGATGATTGATGTGAATAGTTGAAAGATTATATGAAAAGTGTATACCTAATTGACTCTAATGCCATATTCTAGTTCCTTCTATGACGTGTACTGTGTCTGTCATTTCACGGTCGTTTATAGTATCTGCTAATGATTGTGAAAAAATATCAAGTCCAGTGCAATTCACTTTAACCAATTTCAATCAGTCAAGGGCAATTTTATAAATTTTGAACGACATTCTTTTCTTTAATAACGGCGCAATTCGTCCGTCTGACCTTAGATATACTACGTATATGCAATAGACAATAGAGCAACGGTCGGCAGTGTTTTAGCATACACGGGCCAAATATTAGTACATATTACAAGATTATACAGATTATAAGATTAAGGATTAGTAAGTAATTGATTAGCATGTAAATAATATTAGTAAGTAATGACAAATAATCAGAAGAAAGTTGTATTAATTATTTTAAAACCATTTTCAAATAGCAAATGTGATCTTTGGGACTATACAGGGTGAGTTTTTCCCATCCAATACATCGGACGATGTAATAGATGGTTTAACATTTCCTTTCTTTGTACCTTGCAACTTGCATGTTTGCGTATCTTTCCTACCGACAACACTTGGCTTTTTTGGTTTTTGTTTCTTGGCAGACATTTTTGTATTAGCAGCCTTTTCTAAAATTTGAATTATTTGCTACTATGTTTGCATACGAAATATTCAATTTTGAATTTTCCATAGTTTGTTTGTTTTCATTGTTTACATTTTCTGTTGCCATCTGTTGTTTCGTAGGTGTTCCGGGTAACGGTATTATACCTTGCAAATCTTCGTTATCGTCTATCTTTTTCGTTTTCTGTTTAACATCATGAAGATGACCTGTTTGCATGGTTGCCACATCTCTGAGTTGATTTTGGTATTTTGTTCCCAGACCCTTTATTTTATATTGCTGAAGATCGTTTACTTTTGGAAGTTCCGTTATTAATAGCGACATAAGTTGTAGCTTTCGTTTTAGATGATCATTCTCTCTTCGTAAGATTTCTGTATCCATATATTCTACCTCCACAAGGTCAACAGGTACTTCCGAACAGTTTTTGCACTAGGGAACTATTAATTTTGCTGTAAAAATATGAGGATCTTTATATTTATTTGTTTTTACTTGAATTTTCGAATAAAACTATAGATATCATGGAAAATACGAAATTCATACGCCGCAATGTGATTGGTTATTGGATTATTTATCTGTGCGCGTAGGTAATTCTATTCGTTTGTCGAACTTATTATTGGCTCAATGATATCATGTACGTCACAAACAATCGTAGGTTTCGCGTAAGCGTGTTTATTCTTGATCCCTGGTTGAGCGATTCAGTATGACCTATTAGGTGCTATAAAAGAATTAGGTAAGTTGCTTGCTCTCTTTATAAAAATACATATGAAAATTACTTCAGTGTTCGATAAATATAGAGTTCATATAAATATTACATACGAATTTTACAGTATAATCTTTGAAAAACACATCAGCATGTGAAATTTACTTAGATGGTAGAAATTTTATCTTATGAAGCAAATTTGCCTGTAAAATTGTAGGCAACTTTGTTACCAACGATTTTACATGTAATTTTACTGCAACTTTTTTTACAGTGTGTGCGAATACTTTTATTACAGAAGTCACATATTTTAAAATTTTTAATCACTGTTTTAATATTTGTATCACCTAACTCCGGATCACTATCTTAACCAGACGCGCCATCATAGCATCAATATAAGTGCTATCGATAATTGCTTTCTGAGAAACTTTTTTCAAATTACTGAAATTTGCTGACAAATTTCCTCAAAGTCTAAATGGTGTCTCTCATTTTATTGAAAGAAGAACAAGCCGATTATTACTTTTTTTAAAGCATATTGGTGAAAGTTTTAAAACTAATTGTTTATGTTAATTTGCGAACAACTCGACACATCCTCAATGTCAAACCTAAATGAATTAGATTTTAAATTTGCAAGATTTGCGTCTGGAAATATGCCGCAGCACTAATATGCTTTTAAAAAATTGATTTCAAGTTTTTCGATATAACTATTTCTGTAATTCGGAATGATCCTATAGTGCTCGATATGCTTCAAGCAAGGTTTGTCTCCCAGGCTATTTACATCTGCATACATATTAAGTTCCATTTTGTTTCTTTTGCTTCAAGCTACTTATGTACTGCTATATTGTATATTAAATGGCTGACTAAGTCGGTTAAGATGTAAATGTGGTCTCGATTAATAAAACTAATACCAGTCGCCTACTAGGCTGAGTTTTCAACTTGAGCTTTTAGGCTGTTCCTCGAACCCGAGCTTTTAGCCTAAGCTTTCAGCTTAAGCTTTTAGGATGAGGTTTTAGATTGAGGTTTTAAGCCGAGCTTTCAGCTTAATCGTTTGGGCTAAGCTTTTAGCCCGAGCTTTTAGATTGAGCTTTTAGGCTGGACTTTTAGGCTGAGAGTCTGCGCTGAGATTTTAGGCTGATCCTCTAAGCTGAGCTTTCAGCTTAAGCTTTTAGGCTGAGGTTTTAGATTGAGGTTTTAGACCGATCTTTCAGCTTAATCGTTTAGGCTAAGCTTTTAGCCAGAGCTTTTAGATTGAATTTTTAGGCTGAACTTTAGCTGTACTTTTAGGCTGAGAGTCTACGCTGAGATTTTAGGCTGAGCTTTCAGCGTAAGGTTTAGGCCGAGCTTGTAGGGTGAACTTTTAGACTGAGCTTTCAGGCCGAACTTTTAGACTGAGCTTTCAGGCTGAACTTTTAGACCGAGCTTTTAGTATCAGCTTTCAGGCTGAACGTTTAGATTGAGCTTCAGCCTAAGCTTTTAGACTGAATTTTCAGCCTAAGCTTTTAGGCTGAGCTTTCACGTCGAATGTTTAGGCTGAGCTTTCAGGCTGAACGTTTAGATTGAGCTTCAGCCTAAGCTTTTAGGTTGAACTTTCACGTCGAATTTGTAGGCTGAGCTTTCAGTCTAAGTTTTAGACTGAGCTTTCAACCCAACCTTTTAGGCTGAGCTTTCAGGCCGAGCTTTTATATTGAGTTTTTATGCTGAAGTTTGAGCTTTCAATCTAAGTTTTTAGACTAAACTTTTAGGCCGAGGTTTTAGGCTGAACTTTCGGCCTTAACTTCTAGACTGAGCTTGCTGCAAGAGCCTTCAGGCCGAATTTATTTGAATTGGCGTATATAATTTAACAAACATATGTATGAAATGTTTCGTACGAAATTAAAGTTACCTGATTTAAACTAAGATTAGATCAAAAAACGAATAACACATATGTCAGTTATTTTGTACTTTTTATTCGTCATTAAAGTATTTTTTCCCATTTAACTGACTTTGTATGTCTTTCACATACCCAGATAACAATAAATTATTATTAAAGCTTGTAAAAAAGTTAATTAAACAATATTTACATGCAGTTTTGCAACTTGTTTTGTCACGAACCTATTAAGTAAGATACAGATTAGTAATTACCATCAGACATTACGTTTGTGTGAATTTATGTTCCGCGAAATCAGGAAACGCTACTTAACCCTGCATTTATGCAAGTGTTACAGTCGATCGCAAAGAGCTGTCGCACAATTTAATAATTGCACAATCGAATTAACAGTAACTACTTTGATTGTACAAGGTTAGGAGCACTGAAAGGACATGAGTAATGTTGCTTATTGACGGGAAAGAGTTTGTGTTGTATAGTGTTGTTTAATTGGAGAGCTATATGAAGGAGCAGCGGATTACATCAGACTCTTATATCGTAAATCTTCCGTACGATTAGATAGATGTCCGCCGTAAATATTCTACGTTGCGATAGTTAATCGGATATGGCCAGGCGGCACTTTATAAATAATTAATTGAAATTATAGGTCCTGGAGAATAACAAATCGTAGCTAATCAATAATTGTTACGCGTGGATACGTGTTTGGAGTAGGTACAAGGTGGGATTACCAAAAATGGTCAGTAGGAAGTAATCATTTACAACTATTGCGCATTGTGAACATAGGTAGATATGCACAAGAACGTTTTTCAATTCAGCTTGTATAAATACATGTTTACATAGTTGTTGGTCTAGTACCTTTGACATTTTGATTTGGTATTAATTCAAGATAATATCAAAATGTAATGAAAAGGAGTATGTTGTCTACAGCAGAATACATTTCAAGCTGGTACTGCAATGTAAGGTTTATATAGAAATATATACTAATATATAATAATTTTTGAAAAAATTTTGTATTTGTAGTTTCAAGTATTAACCTTTGCAAACTTTCCGCAGATTTTATTATTTTCTATTGTAGTGTTTTTAATTGTTTTTAGCACTTATATTTCTTTCTGTAATGTTTTAAACGGTTAAGGTACTATATAAGCTTGAGGTATTTATTTTTATTGGTTTATGCTTACACTGCAATTGAAAATATACCAATCGGAATATTTTTGAATAGTTTTAAAAAACTTTATAAATATATGTATTTCGAAAACTCACACAGAAAAAAATGTTTGAAAAATACCGACAATTATGATGATAATTCCTACAAATTCGTATAAGATGATAACGATAAAGTCAAGTCAAAGATAATGCCTTACAATTATGTAGAAATAATTTTAATATATTGTAAGTTTTAATTTTAGATTAGTAATATAAGCAAAATTCAATTTGGAATAAGCACGTACTATTACGTATTTTAAACATTGAATATTGATTATGACTTTACTCATTTTCCAAAATTTTGTATAGCTTACAAAATATATCCACATGAAATAAGTTTTATAATAACATCTTTAGCACTAAGTAAATATGGATCATAGTTACGTAGATCCTCAAAAGCTATAACACCAGCTAGAGGTTTAGCCGTAATTTGTATAGTCTGTCCATAGATATAACGATTTGACTAATGATGTTCACCGAGAATTATCTACTACCTGCTCCGGCATAAACATTTCTTTTCTGACGTTCGAGTGCTAGTGATTAAATCAAGTTTTTATATCTATGGATAGACTACACCCGCCGCAGCAGGTAGTGGATAATCGCCGGTAATACTCATTAGTCAAATCGTTATATATATGGACAGACTATACTTATACACACTGAAGTATATTCACGCCGGTTAAAATTAACGGTTATATTTAATTTATACAAAAACAAGATGTTTTTCTTGTTTTAAGAGATTATCCTGAATCTTGCCATTAATAACGCATTTTCATCATGCTCTATTTACTTGAAATTTGGCGAGAAAATTAGTGATGGTTATTTTTATTTTCGACCAAGGTGATATGCAAAAAAACCAATGAAAGAAACATACATACATAGAAAATACATTTAGACAATGAATTATAAAATAATACAATAAGAGATAAAGAACGCATTCTAACAGTAAATAATGCATAAAATAGTTTGTTTCGGAAAATATAAGTTGATAGTTGATTTGGTATTGTTTAATAATACAGTATTTTTTTGAAGTCCTGGTGATTTCATTTGTCACATACTGGTTTAAATGTCTTGTCTCAGGAGGGAGAGCATTGCAATTCACTGAAATTTCAACTTAATTTTGGATATAAAAATAAATGAAAATTGTCAATCATAGTAATTGAACTTATAATTGCCCATGAGATTTTTAAGATTTTAAGGTGCACAAAAATTAAAACTAATCAAATAAAAACTTTAAGCGGTTATAACTTGAATAATTTAAACAGAACGCCATTATTTTTAACTTGCCAACAATTGTATGACTTTAGAGGTAAAGTTAATGAATGGTTTCGCTAATACTTAGCTGATCGCCGCCAATATGTGGGATTGAAAGTCGATAAACGACTTCATTAATCCAAAAGTTAGCAGAATCGTATGTGGTGTACCGCAGGGCTCGATGCTGGGGCCAACATTATTTTTAATATTTATTAATGACCTGGCACATGTTGCCCACCAATCACAAACGATTCTCTTCGCTGACGATATTTCCCTTATGTGGCATGCTTCTAATCATGAGGATTTCGAAAATTTAATAAATACTGACTTCTCTAAAAACTGCGAGTGGATTGGTGCAAATATGATTATCCTTAACACAAATAAAACTGAACTATTTCTTTATAAATATCAAATTAATATTAAGATATTTATTAATAACAGTCTCTACTAATATGGTTTAGTGAAGAACAAATGTATCCTCTAGTTTTAAAATACTTTCTAAATTGTGGTTTCTAATATCTTTCCTAATAATATTTTAAGAACTGATGAAACTAGTTGTTCTGGTTTATGGAGAATGTGCTTTCAGTTGACGCAAATAAGGGCCTAATTTACAGAAGAACTTTTGCCTAGAAATCCGGATAAAATGAACAATTTCTAACAGCTTTTAAAACGTTACTGGATACCAAAACAGCACTTTATATATATATATACTGACTTTTCGCAGAAAAATCTTAAATCTAACTCTGTGAACTTAAAAGATTAGAGAACTACGAGTGAAAGTAATTAATTGTTATGTATGCACTGCTTTATCGGAATATTAATTACAAAACGCATTTACTATTTGACACGCGAGAATCGATAGATATGCATACCTTGATCGAAAAGATATTAATAAAATAGGAATTCCGAGCTATTTTTAGGAATCCCGTGTCAAAAGCCACATCAATTGACTACCTAGCTTCAACGTCTGATGCACGAAACAACCAACTTTTATATAGGCACGCACGAAATCAGCGCAATTAACTAACCAAAGATTCTTTACGACCTTTCGATTATATCTCATTAATTTATATTTATATAACTATATGTATAATCATGTATCTATCTAGTTATGTATGTATTTCCACATCTACCTGTTGAATAACAAATCATTACGGAATAGTGAAGGGATAAGCGAGGCAAAATAAATGCGATTGTGTAAATTCTTCCGTTATGTGCTTCTGGGACGCTGGAGATTTATATCCGAAGAGAGGTTTAATTGCGCTTAGGTCGAGATGGATAGGTAATCAGTTTTTATTGTACGCTAGTTTCGTTGGCTCGCGCATAATGAACAGGTGTTGCTGTTTGTCATTCTTTTATGCGCTTGAAATTGATATGCGTAACTGGAGTTCAATGGTCATTGGGTTTAAATTGCGGTTCATATTGTAGAAATAATCGTTTTCTATTAACCTCTCACGACATTAAAAGTTGTTCGTTTCGTGAAACAAACGCAACACTTTCAATACAGTTAATTTGAAAACTTGGTTGTTGGTGTATTATAATTACTGATGAGAGTTCTCGAGAACTTGGTGTAAAGTTCGTAACTTTTAGTTGTCTTTCGCTTTAGTAATACATTGCTTTAGTTCAAATTTGTTACAAGTTTTCAATTTTTATAGTCCTAAAATGCACGCAATAGCCAACAATCTGGACGATAAATATTCTATAGATATTGTACAAATAGTAAAGTGGTACAGCCGCTGACATTAATATTTAGCACCATCAAAGCGTCCAGTCAATGGTTCGAGTGCTAAATATTAATGTCGGCGATTGTACAAGAATGGAAGATTATTCTCCCAGAAACGATACTTGCCACGTACATGCTTTTCTTTCTTATTCACCACGTTTAAATTATAAATAATCTTAAAATTATGAATATTCAATACAAAATGCATTATTGCAATAGTCTTTTAGGCGGCCCAAACGGAGAACAGAAAATACATTCAATGAAAACTGTTGATGAATGTTGTTACAATCAGTAATAATAATAATAATATCAATTCATCAACTCCAATATAGCGAACCTTGGAGATGTATCGAAAATCGTTACAGCTGAGCAATTGTTATAGCCTAGGTGTAGCGTGTTTATGTTGTGAAAGAGGTAGTTGCTGTGGCGACAAAGTTTGCAATGCTGTTGCATTTAGTGGCAACAATATTAACTCCATGCAATTGAGATTAACGATTTTTGTATGTACTGGACAGTTACCAATCAAGAGTAAAATCTTTCACTTAACCTTGATGAGTTCTTTATACTAGTTCCTCAAAAGTTTTTCAAAAATTTTCTTAAGGTAATCCCTGCCCGATTATCGGAAAAAATGTCACAGGAAGATTATGAACATTTTTTAAGCATCTCAATGAAGCCGCCTTACCAATAACGCGTCTTCTCTTCTCAGGTCCATTCATGTTTGCACAGTAATACGATTTTTAGCCATTCTTCATCCCAAGCACTTTTCCCCACTAAACGATAAAGTTTTATCGGGCGTCATCTTAAAAAACAGCCAAGTTTCTTCGCCATTAAAAATATTACCCTCATCATATTTTTGCTTAAGACTTGGCTAAATTTTTGTTAACCACTGATTTGTGAATTCTAAATTTACATTAGCAGATTTACCGTGGATGTTAAATCTTCTTTTGCATTGGTTAATTCATCCTCTCGAACATCTAGTTTCCCTCGTTGAAGATTCTGGTGTCTGATTTTTATGGAGCCTTTTAAATTCTGAAGCTTTAGCCAATTTCCAAAATTCTATTGGAGATTGTAATAATTTATGGTACATCTTCAATGCTAGGTCCTTCTGGATTTTTATTAAACCCATCTCACCGACTGGTTTATCAGTAGCTAAATACTTGGGAAGTGCGAAGTCGTCGCTAATTATGTCAATTTTTTTAGCTATTCTTCATCCTGAGCACTTTTCCCCGCAAAATGATAAAGTTTTATCGGGCGCCATCTTAAAAAAATAGCCAAGTTTCATCACCATTAAAAATATTACCCTCATCATATTTTTGCTTAAGACTTGGCTAAATTTTTGTTAACCACTGATTTGTAAATTCTAAATATACACTAGCAGATTTACCGTGGATGTTAAATTTTCGTTTGAATTGGTTAATTCATCCTCTCGAACATCTAGTTTCTCTCGTTGAAGATTCTGGTGTCTGATTTTTATGGAGCCTTTTAAATTCTGAAGCTTTAGCCAATTTCCAAAATTCTATTGGAGATTGTAATAATTTATGGTACATCTTCAATGCTAGGTTCTCCTGGATTTTTATTAAACCCATCTCACCGACTGGTTTATCAGTAACTAAATACTTGGGAAGTGCGAAGTCGTCGCTAATTATGTCAATTTTTTTAGCCATTCTTCATCCTGAGCACTTTTCCCCGCCAAATGATAAAGTTTTATCGGGCGCCATCTTAAAAAAAATAGCCAAGTTTCATCACCATTAAAAATATTACCCTCATCATATTTTTGCTTAAGACTTGGCTAAATTTTTGTTAACCACTGATTTGTAAATTCTAAATATACACTAGCAGATTTACCGTGGATGTTAAATCTTCTTTTGAATTGGTTAATTCATCCTCTCGAACATCTAGTTTCCCTCGTTGAAGATTCTGGTGTCTGATTTTTATGAAGTCTTTTAAATTCTGAAGCTTTAGCCAATTTCCAAAATTCTATTGGAGATTGTAATAATTTATGGTACATCTTCAATGCTAGGTCCTCCTGAATTTCTATTAAACCCATCTGACCGACTGGTTTATCAGTAAGTAAATACTTGGGAAGTGCGAAGTCGTCGCTAATTATGTCAATTTCAGATGGATTTACAAGAAGTTGATACAAGATTTAAAATTGTTTAAATCTGCAAATCTTCCATCAATTACTGTAACTTGGTTTTATATTCTGGAAGCTTTATATCCTTGAGTTGTGATTTTTTACTTTTTTGCTGAGGAAAGTGTTTTTTTGTTAACCCTGTAATTCTAGTTAAGTGATTGTAAGTGTTCCATTATATCAATCAAAAACATTAAATCTTGTTTCCAGTGATTATCTTCTAACGGGAATACTATCCCAAATATAGCTAATTTTAAACTAACTCGGAACAAACTTATTCCAAAAGTTTTTATTTATTTTGGTGGTAAAAATCTAGCGTTGAATTTTAAATTTATGTATATAACAAAAATTACTTAAGGCTTTTGCTTTGATTCCTTAGTGGCCTGGTTTGCACCTTCAGTTTTGGATCTTTTAGAGTCACGGCGACGTGGTTTATACGTGGATAATTCTCTGAATCTTTTTATTAATCTTCAAAAAGAAGCAAAACCGTCACTAACAAAACTGTCCTTATATTATTTTATTAATCCTTTTTCCTTATCTAAATATAAGTTTCATCCGAATAAAGTATATTTAGTAAAAGAATTAAATGAAGATGGTCCTCATAGAAGGACGCATTTTGTCAGGAAATGGTGGATAAGGGGGCGTAATGGAACTAAAGATATTAATACCCAATGGTTTATTTTAATATCTCAAGCCGTATACCCACCAAAGCCGTATATGATTGTGATTCTTGGAGTCTATTCGAAAATGTGAAAAGGTACAGGGTGATCCATTTACTAAAACTACTGATGACGTCATATCTCGAAACATATGATAGTTGTTGGAAATCAAAATATGTTGAAAACTACACTGAGAGAAATGAAATGGTTGTTTTAACATTTTTCGTAGTGTTACGAATTTGAGCATTGATTTAACCATGTTGCATTTAAGTGAATCATATGCACCTATTTAAAACAAACATATTTATATTGTTGCACACTTTAGAGTTAATTTAACAAGATTATAGTATTCAGGCGTAACCAATATTTTATCTTGTTGGTTTAATCCCATAAATTGTCGATTTGACATTTGAAAAAGGTGTTCTTTAAATATTTACTATCGGTGTTAACTCAATGAAATGTAATATTTAATACTATTACATATAGGTGATCGCACATGTGTATAGTCAGTCAGTATCCAACCTCCGTAGCAATAAGACCTATGTTTGTAAGTTTCTGTAACATTAATATTGAATAATAAAGATAATCAAAACCCATCGCGCAGTATATATATATATATAACATGGCGCAGTCAGAATAAAAAACAAACAAAATACAAAGAAAAAATCAGCGAAAGGAAGAAAAAGTGCAACAAATTATAAAAAAAAGTGTCAGAAAGGAACAAAACAAAATGGAGAATATATCTCAACCCGAGAACATGAAAATGGAAGGCGACCTAGCAAAAAAATGGAGGCAATTCAAAGAAGATCGAGAATTATATTCTACCGCGAGTGGTTGCAGTGTGAAAACAGCCGAAATACAAGCAGCGACGCTGTTACACTGTATAGGAAAGGAAGTTCGAGAAATTTTAAATAACATTGAAATTATGCTGGAAAACACATCGATCGACAGCCGGATGCAGGAGCAAGACCGAACACACGTTTCACCCAAGGGCCGCACAAGGATGGAAGATCATTGGAAAGAGGTGTCCGGCAAATTCAAATAAGATCGTTTGTAACGGATTCGAACAATTCTAGAACAGGTCGGTGTACACGTTGTAATTTTACGCATGCGCAAAACAGTTGTCCAGCTTATGGTAAAATATGTGATAAATGTAATCATAAAAATCATTTTGCCTCTAATTGTTTAAGGAAATCGATTAATATGATAAAAACCAATTCCGTTGAAAATAATGATTATTTGGTGGGTAGTATTACGAAATCGGTAAATGCTGATAACGAATTTTGGTTAAGTGTTGTTATTAATGATTTATTATGAAACGTTAAATTGTACTTTCCTTTCAAATATATGAATAAAATCTTTATAATTTTTTAGTTATGTTATTAAGCTAATATAAGTTTAGCCGTAAATGTTTTTCTCTATTACCTACTACAGTCTTCGTAATTAGGCAATATATAGCTGTGCTTTGCTATCAATGGACTAATTGCTGAATGTGGGAGCGGATTTTTAATTTCATCGATAGATCCATCGATTACAGTATATCTCTGTTTAATACATTAATGATACAGTAATCGATGGATCCATCGATGAAATTAAAAACTCGCCCGATCAGTAACGTGATTTTAAGCAAAATCGAAAATGGTTACACTAACAAGAAAATCTTTTTCGCATAACCACCTAAAGGTGTTGAATTACATGCAAATAGGCATTCGATGAATGCTACAGGTAGGTTAAATGAAACAATATAAGTTTTGAATCAACATTTTATAGTGCTAAACCAATATTATAAAATTATAGAGACAATGATTACTTCGTGTGTCTACGACAAGTAACTGTGTTGGGATAATGTTGTTGAATTATTCAATTAGCAGGTAGAAATTGTTAATGGAAAATTAAGTACATGTTCAAAGAATCACGCGTAGTCTGTTTCTTATAGCATTTATTATTATTCAGTTAACTAACGCAATTTAACATTTTTTTAGGTATTGCATTAACACTAAAATACCATTGCTCATATTGAAAAAGAAAAAAGTGTTCAATACACCATTTTATTAGTTAATACAACATTTTTTTTCTCTCAGTGTAGAAAAAAATACTACAAAAACTTTTCTTAAGGTTAGTTTATAATAAAATTCATAATTCAGCAAAAAATCTGCCTTGCCTGACCCTGTATATACCTACATGTGTAGATGTCTGTGTCTGGACCTACAACGAGGAAGGAATAAAACGATTTTATTATATTTGAAAACAATAAAATCCGACCGAGAATCGCGTTTACGGATTGCAATTACGTTTAATGTATTTGAGAGGCAATCATGGCGAACTTAATTATCCCGAACCTGAACGAGTAAAGCGGACATTGCGGGTGTCGAAAGTACCGTTGAACTGTCATAACAAATTAAAGTGTGTCGTTTGGTCGAGTGCGTTGCCGCAGAGTCCGTTTCCTGTTTTCTGCACAGAATCGTGACAACACATGATTCAGTTTTGGACTTTAATTATCCGACGTTTCTGGAGCACACACGAATATAAAACAGTTACGCAACCGCTGCTGGCGCTGGCGGCCAGCGCGAGCTCCGTGTCTTTGCGCTGGCCGGGTACAATCGAAGAACCATCGGCCACAGCTGTTCCCGTATATTGGCAACGTCCTTTTAAAAATACGCGGATATACGAATGCAGCTTGTTGCGACTAATAGATTGTCAAATGTAAAACAACTCTCGCACCGCGATATTAATGTTTCCTTTTGATAGTGCCGTGCCTCTTGGTTGCCCAAAGTAATGTTTCCTGTTTAAATGTACGCATTCGCTTGGTCGACGCGGTTTTATCTAAGCGCTTGGAGAATTTATGTGCCCTACGTTAAAAATTCTTCGGCGTTGTTGGATTTTTCTTTCGTAGTTACAATATAGAAAGAGTACAAAAACAGTATAACAAATAATAGCGAATTTAAAATCTAGTATAAGTACAATAAAGTTAACCTAAGAATTTATATCATTCATATATTCATTTAATGCAGTGGTTCTCAAACTTATTTAGACACTGTACCCCTTTTAACCCACAAAACATTTTAGGTACCCCTTCTCAGTTACCGGTATTAAGTAAACTATAATTAAAATATTAAACAAATCTTAAAGCCTTTTATGTAGCATACAAGTATAGTGTTAACCTTTGAAACTGAATTACGTATCATGTTTAAATAAAAACAAAGAGATATTGTTTACAAACATTTTTATTACATTAAAAACAAACACACACAAAATTTAAAGAACAAAAAGCGCTTACTTTCAAAGAGATTAGTGAGAAGGGTGAGCTTGTTTCCCTTTGCACAGTTTATCAAAATCGGGTTTTAACTTGGTTCAATACAATCTTAAATCATCTTCAACATTTAATTTGTTTCTAGATTTATTTTTAAGATAGGTTAAACTTGAGAAACCCTTTTCACATAAATAAGTGGTGGAAAACCCAACAAGAAATTTAACAGCAGTGCTTGACAGTTCTTTGTATTCCTTCCCAATACCGATCCAGAAATCTAACAATGTAGTACCAGCAGTCAAATATTTGTTTTTCAACGTGGGATCACATGATACTTCAATGAGGTGTTCCTTTTGAAAGATAGTCAGGTTAGTGTCCATAGCATCAGCATTAAAGGGGTCACGTATCCAGTTATACTGTTTCTCCAAAGGTGGAAAGTACTCTCTTATGCGGATCTTCAATGCATTCAAATGCTGGCCCATTTGAGTCTTGAGTTCAGTTATATCAGATATGTTTTTCTCATTATCTTGCAAAAATGTAAGTAATCTTTCAAACGGCTCGCAGTTGTTATTTTCTATTTGTTTTTCCCAGAGAATGATCTTTTTTACCATTGCATCAGTTTCTTTTCTATATTAAAAATATCAGAAACACTGCCTTGCATGGATAAATTCCAGATGTGAGTTTTCCAAAATATCACTTAAATAAGCCTACTTCAAAAGCCAATCAAAATCAGTAAGTACATAAGACAGATGGGATTTGTGTTCGGTAAAAAAATTATGTAATTCTTTGAGGAGTTCAAATACACGGGACAAAACATTTCCCCGAGAAAGCCATCGTACCACAGTATGTAGCAATAAGTTCTCATGGAGGCTCCCCATATCCTGGCATAGAATTTTAAAGTAACGAGATTTTAGGCGCCTAGTTTTTATGAAGTTCACAATTTCACACTCTGATCAAGGACACTCTTTAAGTTCATCAGGGAGGTGCTTAGCCACAAAGCCTCTCGGTGAAGAACACAATGAGTGAACTTACACTCAGTTGAAACCATTTTAATATGGCCTACCAGCCCTGTGATGTGGCGCTCATAGCCTTAGCACCATCCATACACACACTGACACACAGTTTTTCCACTCGAGCTGGTTTCTCGGAAAAAAAGAATCTAACAAATTGAAAATATCTTCACTTTTTGTCGATGTTTTAAGTGTCTTGCAAAATAAAATATCTTCAAATATTTCATCTTGAAAATGCCACGTACAAAAACGATCAGTTGAGCTAGGCCAGCGACATCCGTGGTTTCATCGAGTTGTATACAAAAGCAAGGACTAGCTCGAATTGCTCCAAACAAGTTGTTCTTTTGTGTCATACGCCATATCACTAATTCTCCTTGAAACTGTATCATTTGATAATGGAATTGCTGTAATTCTTTTTGCCTCGTTCTCTCCAAACATACAAGAAACAATTTCTGCTGCGGCAGGGAGGATTAGGTTTTCGCCAATAGTATGGCTTTACCAGACTTCGCAATTAAATGACTAACTTTGTAAGAAGCTTTTAGAGCACTTTCATTTTGTTCTGCACCAGAAAAGTGTTTTATCGTGTTTTTCCTACTTTTGAAATCTTCCAAAAGACGTTCAAAGTACCGTAACTTCTTTTTTACTAAGTTCTCATGTTTGCTCTCAAAATGGCGTTTTAAAAAAGAAGGTTTCATAGAATTGTTTGATAAAATTTCTGAACAAACAACGCATTGTGGATTAGGCTCGTCTGAGCTTCCAGTCCAAGTAAAACCTAATTTTAAGTACAACTGGTCATATTTTCTCTTTTTACTTTTATATTCATTTGCCAGTTTTTCGGGTTTTTTTATTTTTTCCTTGAGCTGCTCATTAGTAACAAGACGTTCAGGTCTACTTTCATTTTGTGAAGCTGATGGCCCAGAATTTTGATCAGATCTTCATGAGGCCTTTTCTTTAGGAGCCATTTATCCATTGTTAATTTTTATTATAAAATTCACTTACGTGGTACCTGACTCAGTTTTCAAACAGATGTCCGTAAACGTGTTTCAACAGGATTGAGTGTCCGCAGAATAACACAACACACCACAAAAATAACACAATACTGAGAGCGAGCTTGTAATAACAGGCAATGCTACTGCAGTGCAGTGACACGAGTGATTTGCCGGCCACACAGCTCCACTCTGATGACTAAGCCCTTAGTGGCGCGCGCACGTCAACGTGTCCATACGTGTCCCGGGTTGTTTTGTTTTATTGTTGGCCGGCCGCGTACCCCCTAAAAATTTTGGTACCACAGTTTGAGAACCACTTATTTAATGAATAGTAACTCTTATCAAGCAGCATCTTTTTTAGTCTGTTTTTAAATAACTGCAGTGGCAACTGTTTGAAGCTATTGGGCACAGACTGTAAATGAGCAAAATAGCACATACGTAAAACCTCGAGACCAACTTGGCCTCTTAGTTTCGTCAACAAAAAACAGACGCTGCCCAACCTCTTACACAGCTCATCGATGTGGCCCCTCCAATCACAACGTGTATCCAACGTAATACCCAAGAATTTTACAGAGTCTACCTGTGCTATACTTTTTCTGTCCACCTTCATATAATGAGAATACTCACGGTCAAGAGCATTTAATTTAAAATTCCATGAATACAGCTTTACTAGTACATATTTAAATGCAAGCTATTTTGTTTGAAATATTCACTAATTGTAGTTAAGGTGTTATTTAGGGTTGTTCTAGCTTGACTTATATTGCTGCTGGATACAATGAAAGAAGTATCATCCGCAAACATTACTGCATCACTCAACGGAAAATATTTGACGTAAATAAGATAAAGCAATGGTCCAAGGACACTGCCTTGTGGAACACCACGGTGAGCTGCCAAATATAGTTACACATTTTAATATATTGTTCATTCATTGAAGATATATTTTTTTTATTTCAGTACCCTGTGTATCAATGATGTTTATTTACAACTACTATTGTAAAATAAGTTACACATGACTTTGTTAAGTTTGCAAACATATTTGTAAGTTTTTACTTGCACTTTTGTAAGTTGTTTATAAGTTTTGCGTACAATTTACAGACATGGTTGCAAGACCGGGTTTTGTGAAATTTACAACACTGAAATCTTGTAAGTTTTACAACAATTCCTTGTGGATCTTTTTGTGCAAATGATGTTGCAAAAGTTTACAATTTTTTTCTTACTGTGTACAGTCTATAAATTGTGTTTTCTTTTATTTATTTAAATGCGTTTGGATTTATTGGGTCAATCGCAGAAAAATAGCAAACAAAAAGCCTCCAATTACAATTCACTATTGGAGAGGAAACACGACTCTTTCCGCTCCAAACTACTTCTGCATTTCGAAGACATTTCACAGTTAATTATGCTTATAACGCGGGTCACCTACTTATAGATTATGAGAGGAACTTACGTTAATGATGAAGGTAATAAGACCGTTTAAATTTTTACCGAATCCTTTTGTTTGGCTAACAATGGGAACAATGCCCCTGAGATGAAGAACGTTATTCAATGATGAAGCACCGGAAAGAAAAAAAATAGGAGAAAGAAGTGCGTGCGATCAAATCCGCTTTCCACATATTGTTTCTCTTCCCCTGCGTCAGTTTCACATATCCGGTCCGTCCGTGTGTAATTAACACCGTGAACCCGTGAATTCGGAACACGCAACCCGTGTACTGTGTAATGGAATAATTAATATGTGATGTAGGTGTCGAATCACAGACTAACAAAACTAATTAGCTCCCATGTCTTAATAATGAAGCCGCTACGAGTTCCTATCTCCGTATGCTTGTGTGAGAAAGAGAGCTGGGAGTACATTCTCGGACGTGGATGTTTATGTAACGGCTTAATTATAGATTTTCGTGCATGTCGGAAATTTTTTTTTGATTAGAAACGGATTTTGTGAGATGTATCTGACGAGCGGAGAAGTTATCTGTTAAATCCTATTTCTATGGGATAAATCGTTCGACTTATGAATTATTAATGATATGATTGGATGCACTTAATAAGGTCAACGTAATCTGGTAATAATATATTACTACTGTGTGAACAATCATGCAGGTTACAATAATTAGGTAGCAAAGATAAAAATTCCTTTTCTTTCTTTCTTTCTTGTGTATAAATCATTGCATTTACGCTAAAATGGTTTGCATGTACTATAGTAGTTCTGTTAGACTTGGGTAAATAAAATACACTCTCAAAAATTCGAAAATACTATGACAAAGTTGTTAAAACAAAACTAATGTTCGTTACAACAATTACATATTTCGTTGAGCCAATCAAGTTACCATTTCATTTTGAATGATCATTAATATAATAAATGGTTTATTACTTAATGAATTCCTTTGTCATTTAATAAAACCTTTTTCATTGATTCAATGAAGTTGTTCTTTTGATCAATTTTAATGCATTGTTTTATGTGAACAATGATTTCTTTCATTGTTTCAAGACCCATTTTTGTTCAGTGTAATTTATTTGTAATTTGATATTTCACAAATGTTGGCTTCTAGAAATTGTAGTAGATGCTACATAAATTCCATTTCAATTAAACTTGTTACTCCTTCAGTTATAACGCTTTTCGAAATTTTATGTGAAACCCCAAATTCCTTTTCATTCTTTTCTTCTTTAGATATTGTTTATGAGCTCTGTCAGTGACATTTATAGTTTACATTATCTGATGCTTCAATATAAAAATAAATATGAATGGGAAAGAGGCATGCATGGATTTTACTTATCAAATGAGTATTGTCTTATTTTATTATTATTTCCTTTTTCACTAATACGAATGTAATGTTGTGGTCTCGTGCGTTGGTACGCCTACAGCTGAAGTCCTTCTCATTTCCAGCTGCCTAGAATGCAATCCACAGCTTGCAACTTTCCACCCTGTATATATGTAATATAGTTAGTAAATTGCTGTTTTCTTCTTCTGTTTCTAATAAAATAGTGTCTCAAACATTTATAAATTAAAAAAAGTGCAAAATCAGTTGCAATGACGTGAAAGAGTTTTGAGAAATATTGACATTCATTTGACAAAAGAGGAAAAGCTAAAGAAAAACACTACTTTTTTTTTGTGAGGGAAAAGTCTTCTATAGACACTCAGCAGTCCGTAGCACTGAGTAGGGTCGGATTTTTATCGACTAAAAAACCCCTCTCATTCGAAGAGATATTCTTCCCCCCGGAACCACATAAGCATATTACATCAGGGGGAATTGGATAAGTTGGTCGGACTGTCACACTTAATTATCTTATTCTGTCTTTAATCACTAATAGATTTTAAATTAAATACCAGAACAATATGTACAGCAATACCTTAATCATCCATTTCCCTCTTCTTATTCATTAGCAAATATTTAATATAGGCAGTTATTAATTCCCAATTTTCAGGATTTTCAAGCATCACAGCCACAATATTTTGAGGAGTAAGGGGTCCCACCTGTCTACAAATGGATTCCCTATGAAGATGCCACCACTCGCATTCAAAAAATGTATGAAATACATCATCACTTGGTGAATCCAGATAAAGACATACAGGGCTCTCTACTTTTTCTATCCGGTACAAGTATTCTTTAAAATACCCTTGTCCGGTAAGGAACTGCGTGATATAGTAATTAATTTCAGCATGCGTGCAATCTACCCATACTGAAATATCAGGCATTAGTCTTGCTGTCCATCTGCCGACAGTTTCCGAAGTCCAACGCCTCTGCCATTTTTGTCTTATCACTTTATAAGCCTATCTCTTTCCTGTAACTACTTCTCTTTGTAATTTTCTCTCATATATCGCCTTTCTCTCCTGAGCCAACAGTTCTATGGGGGTCACACCCGCTATCACCAGAACTGCAGCTTCAGACACAGTTCTATATGAACTAGCTATTCGCAGTGCAGTGCTCCTCTGCCAAAATCTTTCGATATTTTCGATAATTTAAAGTAGAATAGAATCTACTACAGCCATTAAGATACGACAGATAAGCTGTCACTATGTTGTTTGCGTTTTAGAAACAGAAGATAAATGATGCCAAAAAGTCAACTTTCTATCTAAATAAATTTAAAAAATATTTCACGGCCAATTTAGCAGTCATGGTCTCACTTTTTATTTTAAAATCAGGATGAGGATCAATTCTTTTTTTTTTGTTAGAAGGACAACTTCCGTCTTATGTGTGGCTAATTTTAAACCTCTTTCCTTCATCCAACTAATGACTCGTCTCATTACCTGGTTTAACTTTATCTGAGCAACTTCCTCATTCCCACCAGTGATTACGGCTGCAAGATCATCCGCATATCCAACTAAATAACAATTATCCGGTAATTCAAGACGAAGCACTCCATCATACTGCATGTTTCAAAGAATCGATTCTTGGGCAACTCCCCCAGTAACCTTCCTCGATCTCCATCCTTCAATGGTTTGATATTTTAATTCGGGATCTCGTAAATAAAGATAAACTGGTAAATTGAAATTATCTCTTAGAGTTCCAAGAATCATACCCCATCTAGCCGTGGTAAAAGCATTTTTAACATCCAGTGTAACTAACATCACCATACCTCGTGTGTTGCTCAATCTGAAACGTATTCACTACCTCATGCACAGCACTGATGGTAGAGTGCCCTTTTCTGAACCCATGTTGGTATGGCGAGAGACCTCCAGCATCCTTTATACTAACTTGTAAACGAATTTTGAACAAAATAATTTACCAGCTGTATCCAACATGCAGAGAGGCCTATAAGACGATGGAAGCTTAGGATCTCCTTTATTTTTACTTACACTAAAGAAAAACACTATAACTAAAAACCAGTTTATATCGATCATCAACTGAATAAATCGTTTTCAACTATACTTGCAATTATTTCACTGTGTAACCGTCGAATCATCTTTGTTCCGGAGTACCTAACTATTTATACCGTTCAATATTTATGGTCGAGAGCGACCAGGTGGGCCTTTACTTCCAATATGCAATGAATAATAAACACAATAATATCGGCTCACTTATATTTATGTCTGTGAGCATCTAAGTTTGGCTCGGGCCGCCCAGAACGAGGTGATTGACGTGTCGTACGAAATCCGATTCCTGTGTGATTCAATGAGGATACAATGAGGCGCATTTGCATTCAGAAATGACTTGCTCAGTCGCACTATATTACGCAGTGCAATCGTCTATCGGGTGGGCGGTAGGCATATAAGTAGAATTAATTAGTTTTAACGTAAAATGCGTATTGTGTGCTGTGGATTTGTAGAGGTCAATGTTATTTTTAGAATGGGAAAGCATACAGTCTGCAATATTACACGTTCGTTTCTTCCCTTGAGAGGTAATTTAACTTTAAAACCTCATTGTGTGTGTGTGTGTGTTCTTTTTTTTCGTTTTGCGTTGTGTGGAAGAACTGATTAGAATTTCAGAGTTCGATTTGCGATCTAAAACTTGTTTTACCATTGGGTATGAAATTACCGAAAATGTCCAATCTCTCAGTTTTGTTTCGATGGCAAATGAAATTCTCCAAGAAATATTTTTTTTTTAATTCCCTAGACATTTATAGAAAATTTCCCTAAATTTCCTTACTTTTCCTTTACATTTAAAGATAGGGCTACTTAGTCTGTTTAACAAAAGGTCGCTCATATCTCAAAATCTATTAAAGATAGGTATAGGGAATGCTCATATAAAGGGATGAGAGGATTATATTTACTTCCTAAATTCCGATTAAAATCACAGGGTATCATTAAAAAAAAATGAGTTGTTCTGACATTGAAAATATGTCATTTGTTCCTTCAGTTTTGAACACCCTGTAGGTTAGAAGTAAAGTGTGCTTACCGTTTCTTAGAGTAATATCTACATTCATAACTTAGCAAATTTGGAGTCTCTACTTGCAGTATTAACCGAGATATTAATTTCTCAATGATGCAATGATTATGACTAAAAAAAAGGAAAACTTAAATAACTCAAAAACGGCAACATGTAGCTATAGGAATAGCTAATGAAAACTGACGTATTTATAGTTGTAGAATCCAAAACTGAATAAAAAAATTATATCATTCTATTAAAATAAGAAAGTTGACATACCATTCCGTCGAACCCGGAAAGTGATATTTTAGTTAAGGTATTTACATTTTATAGTTCCAATCGAAACAGATACTGGTGCCAGAATCTCAAATATAAGTAAATAATAGAACATCATAAACTTTTAATGAACCAGTTACGTGGAATAGCCTGTATACTAGAAATATTGTGGCATAGCATAATTCCCTAGATTATAGCCTTATTTCGTAAAAATTCCCTTTTTCCCTAGCGGCGACCTAAATTCCCTAGGTCTAGGGAAATTTCCCAAGCTCTGGCAACAGTGACTGCGAGGGAACTCCATTCTGAAGTATTTTCGGGTGTATGCAAGCTGATGTTCGAGGTATTTCGTTAAATTAAAATTTTTGTATTAAATACAGATTGATCACTTACATGAACAACGACATTCTAACATTTATATTACGTTCCACATTATATCACCAATCTAGACTCGATTGCATTTAATTATTAGGTCGTCTTAAGCTTTGTGCAATGATTTGTCTGTATTTGGAAATATGACTTGGGATCCAAAATTGCAAAAACTAGTACCAAATGATTACTTTCATCGTTGCGAAAATCAAAAGTGACATTCCACTAGTTAGTTCAGCTTCGACTTGACAATGCCAGTAACTAACCCGAAAACCAAATAAGTAGGTTATGCGTATAAGGTTTTATAAGCTTTGCTATTAAAATGCTTGCGAACAATCAGATTAGCATATAAATCTCTTCTTTTTTTACAAAACACGATTGAATACGTTCTCAATATTTCCAATCCACACAGCCGTCAGCGTAAAACGATATGCGATAGGTTTAATTGTGTAATAAATGACCCATTAAGTTATTACATCGCTTTTTCTGCGTACCGCTAAATGTATGTACAGATATTAATTGGGCCGGGAATTCGAAATACAAGTGCAATATATCATTTTTCAGTTGGCGACTAAAAGCAAATTATTACCGCTATTAGTAAAAGAGCGTATACCGACAGAATAATTAACGTTCTTATCATACGTTATATTTAATAACAGCTGCCATTGTGCAAATACGCCGGCGTAAACTTATTTCTACCTGCGATTTAATAAATCTGCAATATTTTATGTTCACGTTAATACTTATGTTGCTGTATTTAATTGCCATTCAAGGCATTTTTTTTTTTTTGATATTACAAAAAGAAGTTTATTGGAATGCAGTGACTATTAGAATGGTCAACTTTCGTCTGCGCGCCAGGTCAGTACTAAGTTTCATATATATGATATTAACGTTTAATACAAGTATACAGTACAGTGTCGGGAAAGAGCTAACTAAAGCTAATTTAACTACAGATATTATATATAAGCCTCTTACCTTATTTAAGTAGCAGAAATGGTATATGATTACTGAAAGTTCATAGCATTAAGTGTTTCAAGATTTTTCTCACTAAACCGCTTTCGTCACGATGATAAAATATGCTTATATTTTGAAAAAAGATCGTTCAACATCTCCGGATGTAACACACGCATAATTAAAATAATCTTTATAGGTAGATAACGGATCAGATGCACCACCACCAATGTGTAGTCTGATTTGTGCCAGCACAATAAGTGTTTATCACACACTGTGCAAACTATTTTGGCACCACCATCATGTAAATCCTGGAATTCACCGATATACTTTGCTATATTATGAAGCAAGGTAGTCTTCTGGGATTTTCTACACCCGACATTGCATTACATTTACAATACGTAAAACGTTAATTGAGAATTGTACTGTCTCGCATAAAGACTCGACTAATACTGATACTAGATACACGAATCGGAGGGCGTGCCTTGCAGATATACTATAGTGTGAGCTGAGTGCGGTCCGTATAAGCAGACACGTCCGACTACTTGTGATTATACACATGGAAAAACTTGTACTAAAATTTACGATAATTGTGGTATGCTTTTGTAGAGTTTTCACTTCTTGTGAGATTGTTGTATCGTTTTAAACTATTTATTTGGTAGAACCAGGACTAACAGCTTACACTTTACAACTAGGTTTCAATATTTGTTACGCTATACTTATATTTTAAATATGTTTTAAGCTCGTGATACCGCGATATTAGGTATAATACGTTTGTTAACGACGCTTACACCATTACGCGCGAAAAACCTTATAGGTTATGTCTCACACAGTCATGCGCGATAAATGTATTTTTGTTTTCCGAGATCACAACGGCTAAAGACGAATTCATCAAACAAAACCAACTGTCAACTGTTGTCAATAATGATTTAAGATTAAGAGAATATTTAAGGGAAATACACACAAATGAAAGAATTGAAATTTCTAAATGCAAACACCAATAAAACTAAATTAAAATTTAAAAACATGTGTACAAGTACATATAAACCTTAACAGCTTTACTATTATGACATAGATTTTAAGCCTATGCAGCAGATATGAAAGCTGCCAACCAAAATATACTGGATATTTGGAATTTATACAATTCTACTGTATACTGTTTAGTAGTGATGTCCAAAATGACTATTTTGCATTAGCAGCTACAACTTGTACGATTTTTTGTAACGATTTTCCCACACATACGGATATCCTTATCTAAAACTGTTCCTATTTATCTATTGTTTATTTGTTGGAGATTTAAGTTTGAAATACTTTACCCGTATTTGGCTACACGGATCATTTACATCATTATCCATATCCATGTAAATTGTCTGGCAGTTAGTTTTAATTTTAATCTGTTGTTTTGTGTGTCTCATTTGTTTTGCCGTGTGATTTTTAAATGTCTATTTTTGAATTTATAGTTTTTAGATTTCGTAACATTTTAAGACCTTAGGATGGCATTTGTGGACCGAAACATGTTGTCTTAAATATATTTTAAAAACTTATGATGTTTTATCCTTGTTAGTCCTCCTATATTGCTGTATGTATAAAAAAAAACTTTGGTGAATGTAAGGACCTTTTCCTCCTTTTTATTATTTATTATGTACTACATTCATGGATTTCAACATACAAGATTCTCTTTGTTTCAAACCACTTATGATGCGTATTGCTTTCTTTTGTAAAAGAATAAGTATTGATTTTTAAATTAGCATTTGTACCTCAGAACAACAAACCATAATTTTCGTAGACGTTAAAGTATGAAAAAGAAATAGTTCCTGAAGTGATTGTATCCCAAATTTTCTGCATTTTTCTTATAACATAGAGGGATTTGTTTAATTTAAATGTTACTGCCGATAAGTGCCAATCCTATTTCAAGGTGCTTTCAAGGGTTAATCTCAATCGCCTGCACTTCTTGAAATTATCAAGCGCCATAGCTGTCTGAATTAGTGCTAAATTATAGCTTTTAGCATAGTTGGGGTATATAAATAGATATTTAAAGTATAAGTCTTTAATTTAATTGCTATTGCTTGGAACAATTAGGATTAAATAATTGTTAAATAGTAGAATAGGTAGTGTTGTTGCTTTACTTGTTTTTAGATCACTACACTGGTTTATCATGTTTCAATTTGATATTCATGATCTGTGAAAGACGGAGCAGCTATCTGAAGACGGCCTGGCTGTTGGAGTTTGGAGGACGTGAAGGCTGCTTCTTCCAAACTCGGAAAGATAATAATCATTTGCCAGCATCAGCAAGGTCTGGGACTTCTTTTCAGATCCTGCTCCCAGATTAAAGTGTTTCCATGCTTTTCCCTTATTCCTTGCCGAATGCTGAGAGTTAACTTAAGTCGTTCCATAGGTGCAAACATAGTAACAACTGATAGCTACCCGATTTACAGCTGACTAGCGATTATGTGAGCTAATCACATTTTTGGTTGTTTGCATGTTTCATCGTTTCACCTAAAGCAGTATTCACATAATTGCGAGTCTTCTGTATTATATTTTTGTAATTATTATTAATAGTCATATTATTTAGTTAGAATAGCAACATTCAATTGTTATGGAATCCATATAGTACTTCACTGTGTAGTAACTTTAGGTGGAGCACGGGGTTTAGGGTGATTGTAATTATTTAGCTCTTCATAAATAAAGTGTCCGCTTAGGTTTTACAGTTTTACTTGACTCACAAGATTCACGCTTATTTAAATAAAATTTGCCACCGTCTAAAAGTATTTCTAACAGCATCTCGTGACACACTTCAAGTGTGTTAACCTTCCCAGAGGCGATAAATCATCTCGGAGATTAAGCCGTGACCGTAAATAACGAATTTTAACAGGTATTTTGCGGACGTCCCGTCATTCGGATTTAAATTGTGCCGAGCGCCGAAGCATCATACGGCTGATGCCGCTTCCCTATAATATAATACATATTCATTAAGCCGCCGAACTCGCTGTTAAAAGTTGGCGGATATTATAGACGAACGTTTTGATGTTCTGCCGTCTTTAGAGTTTTGTTTCAGGGAGTAGTCGGTCGTTTTGTTTGTCGACTGCCTTCAGGAATTTTTTGGGAAGGATAAGGAGGGGAGAGCTGAAAGCGACGACGGTAGATTTCGCAACTGTTCGCGCGGAAAATTGATGAGTGTTTCTTAGTGCGGCGAACAAAAGTTTTGCTCCTCTTCTGACTTTCCATGAAGGATGAGCTATTTCGCTAAAGTAAACACGTCCATTGAAGATGTGTACTTTAAAAGATTAGATATTTCAGTTTCTCGTTCCCAGTGCTCCAGTTCCGTACATTTTCAAATGCATATAGGTGCCGATAAACACATTTTTGCTTCATGCTTTTTGGTGGTTTTGGTTGTTTGAGTTTTTAAAACGTATTTTTAAACTTATTGCTAGCGAGTCAAACATTGAAGATTGAAAAAGGAATAACTGTTAAACTTAATGTTTAGAAGGTTAGAATAACAATTGTATTGACTCTACTTACCCTACTCTTCTTTCGCTATAATTGTATGATTACACTTCCTTTCTTTCTTAGGTATGCCAGTGTTTTGTCCAATTTAAATTAAAAAGACGTTTTACGTTTCGGAAATTTAATTTTTTCCTTTTTCAAAATTACATTTTTTTGTCCTACAGTACATAAAATTTAATGTTTGATTTGAAATTTCTTATTTAATGTGATCTTTTTTAATAAAGTTTTTGAATATAATTAAAATACACTATTAAACTTAATTAGTTATTTTCATTTTAGTACATTAACACAGTAAACGAACAAATACATATATATGTGAGAAGACGCACTAAATTTGTTTTCCACTCTGCATTCGCAAAAATGTGACACTTTTTATTATAACAGTATGCTATTTTCGACCTTAAAATTTATTATAAAATACAGTAAATGTTAGTAAAGATAAACGTTTTATACAATTGAATAATAACGATACTATCGTCAAGCATTTCAACAATTTTGGCAAGCAAAATGATATAAATTTCGTACCGCCTTTAGCAAATAATAGTAATACATATCTCTTTCCAATGGATGTTAATGAAATCTATAACATTATCATAAATATTCCTGCCAAAATGTCAGCTGGTATGGATGAAATACCTGCCGGTATTATCAGGTATGTAGCTGAGTTCATTAAACATCCTTTGGTTCATTTGGTCAATTTATCACTTGCTTAAGGTACACTGCCCGACTTAATTAATGTCGTCAACTACAGCGCGGTGACTATCAAAACTGACCATGTGGACAGATGCGCTTTCGGCTGGCGTCCACTGTTCTAGGTAAATGATTTATTGAGGTATACAGTTGCAAAACGCTTCACAATTATGCAAATCAGGTAGAAAATTTAAGATTATTTAATATCGCAAGAAAACCTTTAATATTATGGTTTGAACGTAGTTTGAATTAAAATACCTGTTTTACATCTTGGGGCCAAAACTGAAGCTCTTATTTTACGTTTAAAAACAATCAAATCAATGTATAGATAACAAATTGAGTTGTATCAATTACTGGCTTATTTATATTAAATTGTATTTATTAATTAATTTATTGTTAATATAGGAAATGTAATAGGAAACAAGAGAGTAACTTCATTCAAATACTTTTATTTTCATAAAGAAAGTGGAAAAGCAGCGGAAAATCTTATAAGACAGGTGTATAGTGTTTGGGACAGATTACAGGGCAGTCAATATTGTCCAACTCCAGTTGACTCGATGAATGAAAGACTGCAAGAGTGTATTGAAAATAACGCGTACTACATCAGATACTGATAAAATATTATGTTTGCCATCATTCTTTAAAATTGCTTTTTTGTTTATATATTTTTTTGATTTTTTTAGAGTATATTGAATTTTTTATTTTTGCAGAATGATATTTTTTTTCTGGTTAGGTTTTACATTATTATTTAATTTGTATATTTAATGACAGTTAATGTAATTACATTTTTATTTTTAGAATTCCCTTTTTTTTGTTAATATTTCAGAGTTATATTAATTTTCTTATGAACAGCAATTGTAAAATTGCTGTAAAGCGTTTAAATATAGTTTCATCAAGTCTTTCTCTGTTGTTTGCTATTTCCTACGTTTTTACCACAATTAATACACAAGGTTTACTATGAATGCCAAACAATGTTTATTTGTGTGAGTGTTTAAGTTTTAAGTGTCAATTGGACCCAAGTTATAAAAGAGATATTTCAATTTAAAGCCCGTTCAAACCGCAATATACAACGTTTACTTGTAATATTAAATAATTCAATTTTTATACCTGATTTGCATAATTGCGAAGCGTTTCACAAGTGTATACCCCAATAAATTATTTACCTGGAACAGCGGATGCCAGTCGAACGCGTACCTATCCAAATGGTGAGTAGTTTTGATAGTCACCGCGCTGTAGTTGACGACATTAATTAAGTCGGACAGTGTACCTTTCCATCACGTCTTAAATTAGCTAAAGTATGCCCAGTTTTTAAAGAAGGTGATTCACAGAATATCGCTAATTACCATCCCATATCAATTTTACCAGTGTTTTCCAAAATTTTTGAAAAAGGAATGTATTCGCGTTTATTCGATTATTTTCAATATTTTTCTTTATTTTCACCATGTGAGTTTGGCTATGTAAAAACAAAATCTGTACATGATGCTTTATATCACGTTGTTCAAAATATTTACAATAAGGTGGATAATAAATTGAGAGTTGTTATCTTTATGTTCGATTTATCTAAAGCATTTGACTCGATGAATCACAAAATCTTATTAAAAAAACTTGAACAGTACGGAATTAAAGGGCCGTGCTTGGGATGAATCGAGTCATATCTGAAGGATGTGTGGCAGTCAGAACAACAGAACAGTATTTTGAAAAAAACAATAAATAATACCGGTCTACCACAAGGGTCAGTGCTAGGTCCCTTATTATTTTTAATATTTGCAAATGATCTTTATCATAATTTCAATAACAGTGAGGTTTGTCAATTTGCCGATAATACTTCAACTGTTTTTTCAGCGGAAGTTTTATCTGAACTGTCTGCAAAAGGTATTGACTGTGCCAATTCAATGCTAAGGTGGACGCAACAGAACTGTTTAATATTGAATGTTGAGAAAATAAACTTGATTGTTTTTGACTGTCACAAACGGAGCGATTCTACTCTACTTCTGCGTATGAATGGACTGTCGGTGCCGAAATGTGCTACTATAAAATTTCTGGTATGCGTGTTGGATAAGTCCTTATCATGGACTGAACAAGTAGATTATATTTGTGGGTTAGTCGCATCATCTATATTTGCCATTCGGATACTTATATCTAATGCGACAACCGAGGTAGTTATTACTTATTATAAATCATGCATGGAATCACGACTGAGATATGGGATAATGGTATGGGGTGGATCAATAAAGTTTAAAAGATTGTTTACTCTTCACAAAAGCTTTTTGGGGAGAAATGGTATTCTGCCATTGGCTTTGACACATAAATTTAACTGATTTTGCTGCAAATGGCCATTTCATTTCGGCTACGCGAGGTATCGGTAACCTTAGTATACCATCACATAACACGGCACAGTTTGAGCGGTTTCCCCTTTATAATAATATAAAAATTTATAATATCATTATTATGTTTGATTTTTATTGTATTGAATGCATGTACAAGGCACATATTTGCTTTTGAAAATCCGCATGCCAAATAACTACAACTAAACCGCTTCGTGTGCCAAATAACTACAACATGTTTGCTTCGGCGGTTTCAATAGGTCTTCAATGACAATCAACTATTTAAGAGTAAGTAAGACCTGTTTCGTCTTACTTACTCTTAAATAGTTGATTGTCATTGAAGACCTATTGAAACCGCCGAAGCAAACATGTTGACTCCGTGTGAAAGAGTTCATATCAGTATGCTCCTTGACAATCGTCCGTTCAACTAGTGGAATCAAGTAATCGGCTCGTTTAAAAGTCGAAAATAGTATACTGTTATAATAAACCTGTCGGATTTTTGCGAATGCAGAGTGGAAAACACATTTAGTATGTCCTCTCACATATATATTTGTTCGTTTACTGTGTTAATGCACGGTCGTTATTTACAAATGATTTATGTTTAAATGTTATACTTATGTAATAAAATGAAACCTTTTGATAACACCGCTAAGGTGGAATAAGATAAGAAAATGGAAATTACTAATGTAGGCTTAATAGTGTATTTATATAAGTAGTAGTATTTTATATAAGTTGAATATAATCCCATTCCTATTATTGATAAATATGTTAATGTTCTCTTTTTAGTAAATGATAATAACAACATTTCAACAATTTCTTTATAAATAACATGTAAAAGTACCTGCATACCTAGAGAATATTATCATTTCATTACGCATATTACTGCGTTCTTGTTTTTAACAGTCTATCCAATAATACAGATGTGAATCAAATCTGTTTTCCAAATGGCTATTTTCCTTTAACTGTTTTTCTGACCAATCTGCCTCTAATGTATCTATTAGTTGGCTTTCAACAAATACTATTAATAATACCAGCATGTCCGTAGATTACTATTGGGTGACTGTGCTATAAGCAAGTGGAAGCCCTTAGATAAAATATGAAATGGAACTTTACGACCTAGTTTTATAGTGACTCATTAAAAACAAATATATTTTTATGCTTTTACAAGTAGTTTTTCGAAAGGCGATACGAGTTTATTGGAAAACATCTAGACAAGAGCAGAGAGTAAACTCTGGCTATTTGATAATCTTAAAAGCTACGATTTATCGTTGGTTACGCTTAGTGAATAATAAAATCGATATCGAATATACATGCTTAGTTTCCCTGTGTAAAATATAAATATACTGGGTGAGTTTTTTATATGTTTTTGAGACAACGGAATATCTCTAAAACACTGCATCAAATCAAAAAAAGATCTTAATAAGATTTGTTATAATGTAGGGGGCTCACTGAATGCTGCCGAAATCGATCATGTTTAATGTTGATTGTAAGCAAAGAAAGCAAAGTGAAAAAGACAATTTTGTAGTTTACCATAGAAAACTATTTAAGTACCTATACATATGTCTTTTTAGGAATACTATTTGTATCATCGAAAATAGTTTTGGACCGTATGTTACGCATACCATAAGCAATTGAGGCAATTGTTTAAAATAGTGCTGCATTATTTATATTGTTCCAAAATTATTACAAAATAATCTATCTGTACAGCAAACATTACATGAACAATATTTGTATTATTGGTAGGTTTTGCTTTTAATACCAAGTAAATTATATGAAAGAGATGAGAATAGCAAAAATAGTGATTATGCTACAAAGACAATAAAATACTTGCTTAGCACAATGGAAAGTTTTCTTTTTTACAAAATTTAAACTCCAATTATAATGTCTTAAAAGCAGGTGCCATTTGAAATTTTTAGTAATCGGCTTTACTTAATTTTGATGTACAGGCTGTCCACCGAAGACTTGGTTCTTACAGCTGTATTTTTGATTTTAGAGAAAATCTTCTGCACAAAAGTTTTACAGAACTCAGTGCTGCATAACCTAAAAATATTTTTGACTATACAGGATGTTCCAAAAGTAGGAAAATGCATACCTACTCCGCTATTTTAAATGGAGCACCCTATATATTATTCTATTTTTAAATTTTATATAGAAAAATAAAATCACTTTATACAAGCTACTACAAGCTGTAAAAAAAGTTGCAGTAAAATTACATGTAAAATCGTTGCTAACAAAGTTGCCTACAATTTTACAGGTAAATTTGCTTCATAAGGTAAAATTTCTACCATCTACGAAAATTCACATGCTGATATGTTTTTTAAAGATTGTACTGTAAAATTCGTATGTAATACTTATATGAACTCTATATTTACCGAACACTGAAGTAATTTTTATGTATTTTTATAAAGAGAGCAAACAACTTACCTAATTCTTTTATAGCACCTAATAGGTCATACTGAATCGCTCAACCAGGGATCAAGAATGAACACGCTTACGCGAAACCTACGATTGTTTGTGACGTACATGATATCATTGAACCAATAATAAGTTCGACAAACGAATAGCGCACAGATAAATAATCCATTGCGGCGTATGAATTTCGTATTTTCCATGATATCTATAGTTTTACCTGAAAATTCAAGTAAAAACAAATAAATATAAAGGATCCTCATATTTTTACGGACAAATTAATAGTTCACTAGTAAAATTACGTTTAAGGTGCACTAAATACCCAAAACAAAATGTCAATTTTACGCTTTTAAGTAAATTTTGAGAGTAAACATAAAATTGTACATGTTTTTTTTCTGTATTTTCCTTTCAAATTTTTATTACATCTTAAACTTACATGAAAAAGCTATAAATTTTACCGAAATCTTTTTTCCATGTTAAATATCCTAGGAAAATCAAGTAAAACAAAATTTACATGATTTATTGTGGTAAATTCACAAGTTATTACATGTAATATTCCTAATTTACCATGGCAAAATTACTGTAATTTTTTACAGTGTAGAAGACGTTTTCTTTGCCGGTAATAAAATTTCTTTGAATGTGGTATACTAATAACAATATGGTGGGAAAATTATTGCATTTATTGATGTATTTTACATAGAAATTGATTTACAAGGCAAAATTACCCATGTTTTAGGATAATACGCAAATTGCACCATTTTTTAGTGCTGTATTTCAGATGTTTTTCTCACTCACTACCATTTTTTGGAGTGTAGATTTATACGTAACATTTATAATACCTCATGCAGAAGTTTGTAGATAATTAATGATTTTAAAGAAATTATTTATTCCTGGCAGGGTAGGACTTCATCTTATGTAGTTCTATATTTCCTTAATCAATGGATAAGGGACTAATTTATACAGAATAAATATGAAGTTGCTGAAGTATTCTCCCAAGCATCTATTCTTTTCTATCTTGTATGGGTACTTATATTTAGAGACTCATTCAACTCCTACATGCAAATAAAATGTAACATTTTCTTAACACAAACGATCGTAAATATAGAGGAATGCATCAAACGTTTATTTTTGACAAACATCGAACACAAATACAGACATACATCGAAAATAGCAGTGAATCCGGTAAATAATTCACTTTGCTGGATTAAATTAGATGTTTTGCTTTTATTTTTATAGTTGGCGCCGTTACAACCAAATCCTACATTCCAAATTCCACAATTCTCCAATCATTTTTACATGCTGAAATTTCCCAAACATTGACAAGCAAATATTCTGTTTTCTCTGCGTCAATTTTAATTAATTTTCTCTTTTCGTTTCAGGTAAATACCATTCAAAACACCACAACAACGCTTCCCTATACATATATAAATGCTTCCTGTAAGTATAAATGCGTTCAGGTATTTGTATATATTATATTATAAATATTATCTGCGTAATTTATTAGGCGTGTTTAAAATTGTTTTGAAATTTCTGACAACCGTTAGGCGCACCTTGACGGGAAGTTTTATTGGCGTCCCAGTTTATATAATAACCCTTGAATGTAGATGTACACACCTCTTTTGCATGCATATTTACATTTTTAATATTTATAAGGGATCGGTGCCTTATTTAGCTAGAATATTACACAATAAAACGTGAATTATAGTAATTTGTAATTATAAATCTTTATGCTCGCGAACAAAAGGTCGCCTGGAAACTGTTCTTGGAAATTTTTCTGTAGATGGAAACAACAGCTTTTTTTTACAATTTGATCCATATAAGAAATATAACACACGTCCTACGTGCTTTTTAGTAAACAGTTTTTAAATGTCTTTTATAATGATGACCCTCAGTAAATGTTTTTTTTTCTGTTATTAAAAAATATTACTAATCAATAGAATAGTGAAGAATGATTCCGGAGGTATGTTTAATGCCTTATAGTACTGTCGTTATCTATGATGAAGATTTGGAAAGAAATTCAAGAGGGTTTTAAATCAAGACAATAGTATCACTGAAACATAAACGAAATACAGTTGTATTGATATTATATTTGATAGTGTATAGATTTGAATAAAAATAAAAAGATTTATTAAAATTATTGCATGGGCTTAATATTTTCAGAAGAAAATATCAAGCCCATACAGTAAATAATCTAAACTCTCCTAATGTAATCAATCTTTTCAGGCCATTGTAGACTGAAAGGACACCTGAGTAAGCTTGGATTGGAAAAAGATCCTGAATGCAGATTTTGTGGGGAACAGGATGAAACATTCATCCACCTCCTCTCAAACTGCGTAGCACTGTGCAACCCGAGGGCACTGTACCTGGGTGCATGTGAAATCGAAGAGGGAGACTGTTTGGATGCATACTTGATGCATAAATACAATATGCTTTGAAAAAACAAAAATTATTAATTAATTGAGTGTTTTATATGTCATGAGTTAAAAGTGTTGATTTTTGTCATTTGGATTAAATAATACCTAAATTGATCCGTGCGTATTAATTTTTGGTCGAATCATAAAAACAAGTGCGGAGCATCACCCTACTGTCCATTTTTCAAGCAAATCCCGCTCCGCACATCGGTCGTATCATTGACCGCAACATTTTGGTCCTTCGAGCCGGATACAAACCAGAGACCTATGGATACACAATCGTCATTGAGAGTACTTAAATATTCAAGGGGCCGCGCCAAAGCTGTATTAACTAAAAGTAATTCGTATCTGGAGTCAATAAATCATGATGAAATTAATATATGTCAAGCTACTGAAAGGTTGTCAAAATTGAAGGCATCATGGGCCGAATTTCATAATATACAAACGAAAATAATCGAATTGGAGGATGATGAAAGCAACGATTGTGAAGCAGATTTATTTGAGGAAACTATTTCAATGTTGTGGGTAAGTTTGACCATTATTACAAACATATGCTCAACGAAAATCAGATAGCAATCTGCAAAATGAGCAATCTAATGGCAGCAATTCGTCCTTTAATGAGCAATTCGTAAATTACAATAATTGCATGCCTAAAATCTCATTGCCCACCTTTTCTGGCGATTTAGAAGAATGGATGCCCTTCTATCAAATGTTTCAATCAGTAATAGAATCAAATAAAACGTTAGCGACAATACAAAAATTTCACTTCTTAAAATCAGCACTAAAAGGCGATGCAGCTGAGTGCATTCAAGATTTAGCTATTATTGCAGAAAATTACGACAGCGCATGGGCCATTCTAAAAGGACGGTATGACAATAAGAGATTCCACATTAAAAAAACATATATTGGGGATTGAAGAATTGCCTCAATATAATAGCGGAAATACATCAGCTTTAAAACAAATCGTTAATGGTTTACAAAATCATGTAAGAGCACTGAAAGCACTAGGTTGTCCTACAGAACATTGGGACGATTGGTTAGTTTGTGTTGTCGGTAACAAATTTGATTACGCAACTAATTTGGAATGGGAGTCACTTTTCAAAATCGATCAAATTCCGACATTTGCAGAATTGACAGATTTTCTGACACATAAATTGGCTACGTTAGAATCAGCTAAATCAGAACTAAAGACCAAATCGAACAGGTATATAAAATCAACATCTTCAGCTTACTACTCCTCTAATGCAGGTAAGACCTGTTACATATGCAAAGGAGAGCATTATATTTATCGCTGTCAAAAATTCTTAAAGATGCCGGTGAAGCAAAGAATTAATCACGTTAAAAGCGCCAAGCTGTGTTTAAATTGCTTAAAACCGGGACATCGATCCAACAAATGCAGATCAAGTAATTGCAAGAAGTGTGATTCCAAGCATAATACTTTATTGCATATAAATCGACTAGCAGATTCAAACGATTCAAATTCATCAGAATCAGTCCTAGAGCCGCCTTCTGAACCTGTTGCTGTGCATTCAACACATCTGCAGCCCCAAGCAGTTTTGCTTTCCACGGCTCGAATTTTGGTTAGGGATACAAAAGGAAATTTCTATCCATGTAATGCATTACTTGATTCGGGATCACAATCAAATTTTATAACACGGTCGCTCGTTACTAAACTTGGAGTCAAGCTTCAATCGGTAAATGTACCGGTGTATGGAATCAATCAAGTATGCATCCAAACAGAGACTTACCTAGACTGGGGCCCTCTGACATCCTACGCTTTTTAAAAGGAATAGGATTGGAAGGCCAGCTGTAAAGCAGCAAGAATAGGGGACACAATAGATCTTTTAGGTCGTAGTGTAACACCACCCTTCTATTACATACATACATACATACATACATACAATGTAATCAATCAAACGATTTGCTAATAAAATTATTGCATACAGTTAATGATTTATGATATTTATTTATTGAAGAATAAATGTAAAGTACATACCATATTTTCACTCATAACTAGAGATCGGATTATATGCAAAGAAAAACTGGAATATATGCCCATATATATGCATCGATTTTTGAGAAAATATGCATAAACCTGGGCATATATGCAAAAAATATGCGACAATAAGAAAATTTTTACATAAAATAAATAAGAGCAGAAATTTAAACATTAACTTTATTGCACAAAATTTTTTCACAACATATTTCTAAAACAATTTATAATTAAATGTTTTTCAAAATTGTGTAAAAGAAAGTTTTGTCTTCTATCAGAATACATATGTTTCGAAATAGAAAAATTTCTTTCAACATCCACAGATGTACTTGGTGCATTTTTTAACTTTGCAATATATTCTAAACTAATATTAAAGTCGAAATCGTTTATTGTTTCACCTTCCAAAATTTTATTAACTTTCTTCAATTCCAAATACCTCGCATTTTTATTTATCACTTTTTTAAATTTATCGTATATAGAATTACCTATTGTACCCTTAACCTTCTTACATAGCATATCAAATTCATCTACTATTTCGACTGATTTCGAGAGCGGCATCCGTTGCGTTTCTAGTTTACGAATGGAACTTGAAACAAAGCTATAATTTGACTTAATGTACAAAAGGTTTTGTAGCAATTCTGTTGATGTTACTATCTTTGTACAGTTTTCTAGAGCAATGCAGTCAGCAGTGATTTCAAGAATTACATTTTTTATTCCTTCAAAATTATCGGCAAAAAAAATTGTAGCCTCTAACCATGTACCCCATCTCGTAATAATCGGTTCAGGAGCCAACTTAACACCGGGAAGTCGCTCCTTATAAAATTGGATTCGTAAAGGTGCTTTTAAAAATACTTTTTTGACATTGCTAATTAAATCATTAATCAAAGGGAATTGATTCCTAATATCTTCGGCTACACGATTGAACCCATGAGCTAAACAAGTGGTATGAATAATGTTACTATAAAAAAAAATTAAATTTTGCGCGCCTTTTATCATGTATGTGGCAGCGTCGGACGACATTAGTAAAATTTTTTCACAAGGTATACTTCCAGGTAAAAAGAAATTTGATAAACCTTCTTGAACGAATTGAACAATTGTCACATTATTTGTTTTTTGAAGTTCTTTACAATAAATTAAATATGATATACCTACACCTATGTCTTCATGAAGAATTCCTATTAATAAATGGGCAATATAACGGCCACACTTATTCGTACTTTCCCCTACCATGATATAAATAAAATCATTCCCTACCAATTGTTGAATTTCTGCTATTGTTTGCTGGTAACAAGATGTGACATAATTTTTTTGTAAGGTACTTTCGTCAGGTATATCATGTTTGCAGAAATGATTTCAAATTAATATTGTTTAATCTTGCTAATGGTATGTTAGACGAAATTAATGCGTTACACAGATCCGTATTATATTCTTCTTGTTCTGAGTTTCGTGAAGTTGATGCTACACATTGGCGTATAGATTGCTGCACACATGCGGATCGCTTTAGTTTTTCACATTTTCCAATATGTGATGGAGTTTTAGCGTGTTGATCAATCAGGTATTTTCTCTCAGAAGACACCTACAACAACAATTGTCATTTTATATCAAAAGTTAAAGAATTTAAAAATAATTGTAAAGCTTTTAGTAAAATTAAACTTACCAGTTTACTGCAGGCTCGACAAAATATTTTGTCGCCATCCTTTACCAGTTGAGGGTATGGCTTAATCCATAAAGAAATTTTGTTCGCTATACTCATCGTATGTACGCACAGTATTTAAAAACGTAACACAATTACATGCTGTTTCGCTCAAAGATATTCAATGAATGAATAGTTTATTTGGGAATTAATAATAATAAAACGTATTTACCACATCCCTTCTGCTAGGCGAAATTAAACACTTGCAGTTCTTGGAAAAAAGTATTAGAGAAACCAATGTAAAAGATTTATCGTTCTGAGAATTGTCGATCTACATTAGGAATTACTAGGACTTTTTACTAATAAAAAGGATAAGAAAAAGCTTAAATATGCAATATATGCAACTTTTGTAAAAATATGCATAGAAATGCCTAAATATGCAATATGTGCAATCACTAATTAGCGCTAATTAACTTCAATTAGTGTAATCGCTAGACTAAGAACTGTTAGAAAATTTAACACTTTTTGACTAATTTTAATAGTCAGGAGAGGTCCACACTCTTTTCGTGTTATTTTGTCGAGAACTATAGAAAGTTTAAATTTGACGAACAAAGATAGTCAAGTATGTCCTATTCTTATTTTGTCCAACTAACACGTGAAAGTATGAATATATTCTAGTCACATTTTATTTGATCTAGACTAGACAAAATTACTAGCTGTTTAACTAAAATGAATCGAATCTATTGGATGATTTACACACCCGTTTTCCTAAACACAACGTCTTTTATATGCAACCCCTATTTCTTAGTGCATAAATATTCTCTCTTAAGACGGTTTCTCAATTATAAATATCAGAACCACTCATTCAAAAGTTTTGGTTCAAGTAAACGTACTAATTTTAAAATGATTTTTTGAGAACCATTATAAAATTAAGTGAATGTTTATGCTATTCATGCAAATCTGAACTAATTACGTAAATAGTTGTTCCCAATACATCTTTAAGATGTTGAAAATTTTATGCCCACTGGAATTAACGTTTAATAACACAAGGTTACATTTTGGCAGGTCAGTCACAATTGGTGGTTTGCTTGGATATGTTAATACGCAGAACAAACTCAAAACAGATAACACGTGCAGTGCAGGTGGTGCGTAAATGCAATACTGTATTAGATTAGTGGTGTTTTCCTAATATTTCTATTCGAGGGAAAAAATTCTGATTGGTTGAAGCTTCTCAATGTCAAGAGAAAATAGTAAATCCTCATATCTGAAACAAAGATTCACATCAAATCTCTAGTAATTCTGTTCTTACTAAAAACATGTATCAATTCGTCTGCAAAGTTGTTATAAATCAATATATATTTCGATCGAAACTTTCGACCGAATTTCTCATTTTTCGGAAAGTCTTCGCATTCTCGGATACCCCTCGGTCCAGTCCGACCCGCTTGACCCACCCTTCGCAATTTTATGAACGCCAAGTCCGTAGCGTCTTCAGATCCTTTAGCGTAGAAATTTTTTTCACCGATTTACACGAGTTAAAAGGAGCACGCCACTGTAGTTGTTAGAAAGAGAAGTATCAAACTTTATATAATGTAAAAATAATGGAAAATCCTTCGTAATTTATATTCCAAAGTGTCTATCCAATTACTCTTCGTGATATTAAAGGTCGAGGTTAAGTAATTATATGACCGTGAATACATACAAGGAACTTAAATAAACCGGTGATGTTTGTTTTTAATATAAAGTATTATTTACCTTCTTATCACTATACACGCCCATTTATATTATTTGTTCTTTCTAAACTAATCAATTATTTATTTGAAATACACACTCTGACATATTTATTATCTATTACATTCCCTGTAAAAAAAAAAACTACAATGTAATTATACATTTGTTACTTTATTATAACTATGAATACGCTTAACGACAAGGCCTCTGCAATAAATATGGAAAGAAATCAAGAGAAAATGTAGAATTCTGATGATGTAACTTGACCATTAGAATTTAATAAGGAAAACTTTGCAAAATGAAGGTTATTATTAATTCATGTTGGGTCAATGAACTGTCGCATCTTATGAAATTTGAATTCAAATATTTCCGCCAAAGCTATTATTTAATTCCCCTTTATTTTCAGAATACAACTACATAATATAAAACAAATTGCCTGATTGTATAGATACAAACGATTTAGGTTCTATATCTATGTAATTCCTTATATGCAGTGTAATAAACATAAAGACAATGACAGTGCTTGAACTTGGCGCCTACTAATTCATTTATTGACGATTTCCTCTCATGAATAATTTATGTTTTTATGCGTTTTAGTGGTATAAGGTAATTGTTGGAGATAAGATGCGAAAATACCTGGATAAGTTGAAGTTGAGTTAGTTGTCATTCTATTAGTCATAGAATTTATTTGTGAATAATTGATGCTGAAAGAAGTTGTGTGTTTCGAATGTTAAGTAAAAATTGTAATATTATTACGAAGAAAACTAGAAGAACAATAAGCAAGGGCTTGCATTGAAACATTCTGACAGTGTTGAATTGAAGATGCCCAATAATTTGGGTAATCTTAGTTTGTGAAGAATACCGAAAAAGAGATAACTTATAAATATTGACCAAAAATTTAGGTAATTTTTGTCGCAGTGACCACCCTAGCACTCTAGCAGTGTCGTTAAAGAAATCGTTCTTTTCAATGGCGATGACTCCGATATCAGATATATTGTTCCTAGTAAATATACCAGAATTAGTAATGTTACCATCGTAGTTTCCAGCCTATTTTGTGCAAAATATTTATCTATTACTGGAATGAGATAGGAGATGCACCATCTAATGCAACAATTTCTCTCTACACATAAGTATTATCTGCTATCGCTGTACTTATATGGGGAGAAAACTGCTATAACGAAAATAAAATGCCAAATTTATTTTTTACCTCCATGTAAAATTTAAGTTAAATTAATAAATATGCCTAGCTTCAAATAAATCTCTACTAAATAATTTGTGTGATTGAATACAGGATTATTTTTAGTATCCCTAAGATTATCAATAAATTTAGTTAACTGTAACTAAATGCAATGAAAAATGGTTGAAAACAACAAGATCTTTTTCCCGTGTATAATAGTTTTAAAACCTTCAAACATTATACACTGCTGTAAAGTTCCTTGGCTTATAGGTAAATCAGCATTAACTGAAAAGATTCCAATTATCTCTGAAATTTTCTTAAACCTGCGCGAAAATATTCACTTTTGTTCATTATTGTTTGTGTATCTGAGACTTATGCACGTGAGAACAAGAATAAAACTACAATACTTCCGCGTAAAAAAGTACTCAGCTTGAATACAGGTGCTTGCATTTTCCGTTAAAAGGCAAAAGTTTTAAATCAATGTATACATGTGTGTTCAAGCAAGTAAACCAAAACGTACGGCTTTTTTATTTAAAATACTGTTTATAATTCAATAATACTTAAAACAAACTAAAATATAACTAACAGGAAATACCAATCAAACTTCAGTCTCACAAATTCTTTAATCTTCAAAAACACAATGTACATTTCGTTAGCTAAGCTAACATCTTCAGGTGTACACACAAGTGTATTGTCAAATACTATTTAAACTAAAATATGTTGTAAATATTTTAATATGTAATGTGTATTGTCTTATTTAAATAGAAGTTATAAAGGAATTATAAATTATTAATCAAAACTAAGGTGCATTCCATTTAATTACTTTTACTTTTCGTCTAAAAGCATGTACTTAAGAAGAAAATGGTCTCCGGCAAAACAACACGCTACTTTCAATTAAAATAAACACTTTTCTGAGAAAAGGTATTCTTTTCGTTGAACATGATAAAAACCAAAAATTATAAAACTTTTCATTTAATGCATTTTGTCTGTTTTCTTAGTGTACTTTTTTGACGTGTCATTTTCACTAATGTCTTGGGTTTAACAAATTTCTCGTTTAATAATAAACCGTAATTTAACCCTCTATAATAATCGCTTAGCGATTTCCCTGTTTCGAAATTAGGTTTTACGTGTTCTATAAAACGTCGCATTGTGTTGTTACTTTTACAGCATTTTGCAGTTTTAGTTTTGTAACATGGGTCGATAATACTACCTCTTCCTTCAGAAAAGAAATTGTCTTCCTCACATTCTGCTATATCTTCCACAAACTGTGTCTGATACAATTCTTTTAATTGTTTAAAATCTAATCCAGTTACATGTTCAAAAGAGAACGTGTCCTCGTACTGAGTGCACTTACAATCATATCTTTTTTAGAAGAGGATTTATACTTTAAATCAAACAAATTCTTTTTGCAATTAGTGCCGTAACCATACCATTTATTCCACTAGTGCCGTAATAGGGTCTATTACAGCACTAGTTGCGTAATAGAAATGGAACATTTAAGCAGATTTATTTTAGCTGGCACATTGCAACAGAAATGGAGATGTCAATTATAATTTGGAAGCAAGTTGAGGTTATTATATTAGAAATTCATTGTAAGATTTGATATTTTAATTAATTTTTGAAATACAACTATTATAAAATTTATATTAACGTTTTGAATTATTTTCGAAGTGATAGTGATACCGGTTGGCAGTAGAAACATTCTGTTGAAAATTATCGTTTCTCTGCGATAGTTGATATTGCTTCTGTTGGAGTACTCAAACTGTGAAACATTCCAGAAGTTCAAGGTAGATTAACATTTATTTTCCTGTGCAAACATATTTCAACATCAATTTTATTTTTCATAGAGAGGAACTAACCTTCAGCAACAGCGCGTGCTTTTCCAGCCACCAATCGTTTAATATAGTTAAATATCAACCTCCGTATTTGCTATATGTGTCGCACTGGATCTTCTAAACACAATGTCCTGTATAAAGATGAGATCTGTAAATGAAGAAAACTGGCAATTGTTTAGGAACTTTCCCATGGTGTTAATACCGATAGGGTATTAATTAAGAGCCATGACGATAAGTAGGAAAAAACGTTTGTGAGTTAACTTTTTATAGCGCAGATATTATATTTTTTATAAGTTCGATGCAGTTTACATCAGTCACTGCGAAACATTCTGGGTACATTGTTTTTCTGTTTAGGTATGTTACTATAATGGATCGGAATTTAATTGAAGATCTTCCACACATATATAATTAATTCTTCTCGCTACAGGCTCCATTATATCCTATTATCAAAATAATCTAGAATATAAAGAATTTACAAAAAGTAACGAAATAAAAATCAACACTAACCTTTTATAGCTAAGTATATTTATCATCGGCTTGTTAAAAAATCTATGAATATCTTCTTCTTCTAAATTTTAGATTTTTGTTTGATAACCTTTAGATAGCCGTTTAATAATGCTTGAAGTTCATATTTTTGATATATCCACATTTCTATGTACATTAAACACGATCTTAACATCGAATAAATCGACCATAATGATGACGATTTATATAATCTTTACGTAGTTTCAAATAAGCAATAAGACCGTTCTCAAATATAAGAATTTCCTTTTCTCTTGCACCATCTTTTCAAAAATTTTTGTATCGCTTTGATACATATTGTACGATTTCTCCGGAAGTAAATTATTAATGGTTTTTTCAGCAATTTCGGTATTTCAGCGGAGTGCATGAAAAAAGTTGTAGAACTCATTCATTAAATATTATAATATAGTTACTTTAGTAATATAATGTATAATAAATTTCAAAAATGTGTCAATTTTAAATTAACTTGTCAATTTAAATCTTGTGCCAAACCAAGGTGACAACTGGTGACAACCGCCACAAAATTTCCCTAGATTGTCAAATTTTTCTCGTTTTGCTTTTACAAAAGAGAAATTTTAAACTAATTGCAAAAATAGCATAAAAGACACGTTTCATTTGACATTAAAGCACTCATTCAGTTAAGAAACTCGTGGCTACGCCACTCGTTTTAAACTCTGAATTCGTACTTTGAAACGTCAAAATGAAACTTGTCTTTTAATATACTATTACAGCATTCTGCAGTTTTAGTTTTGTAATATAGGTCAATAATACTCTTCCTCCTTCAGAAAAGAAATTATCTTCTTCACCTTCCGCTATATCTTCCACAAACTGTGCCTGATACAATTCTTTTAATTGTTTAAAGTCTAATCCAGTTACATGTAAAAAAATAGAACCTGTCCTCGTACTGAGAGCACTTACAATCATATCTGCTTTAGAAGAGGATTTGTACTTTGAATCAAACAAATTCTTTATGTGATAATGAGGTAAAATCGCCTTTGTTCCAAGAAAGAAAATGTATTGTTAACTTTATTGAAAACTACCCATGCTGTTAAGCTGAATTATATTTTCCTTAATGGAAGAAAGCTATATTTAGCATAGTCCAATAAACCTTAACCACCATTAGTTATTTACGACAGAAATTGAACATAAATGATTGAGTGGTTGTCGAACAACAAAAGTCGTATTGATCGTCAAATCCCCGACCAATTGAAAGCAGATAAAGGCGTGCTCGATGCCATTTGCCCCAAAAATCGGAAACGCGAATAAAATCTAACGAAACTGCGCATTCGGCACACGCACGCCGTTCACGCAAGAAAAGCAAGAGGGTCGCCAGGCCGACGGGTAGGTTGTATAACCCAGATTTCACGGTTTCGATGTGGCAGGTTGGGAAATAGGTCGATCGATAGTACATTTAGCACGCGGTCGTTTCCGCATGCACTTGGATTCTGCCGCTGGACGCATTTCGCCAGGTAACGTACGATTACTTCCGTCGACGGAGCGATTACAGTTTTATTTATTGACATAGAATAAACTTTGAAGCCGCAAAATTTCTATACAAATCTCCCATTTAATATTAGATCGACGACAGACCCGTTAGCAAGTTTATTTATTCACATATACAGGAGATTATCTGCGATAGTTTTGTTGGTGTTATAATGATTATTGCAACAAAAGGAAGTTGGCCAATAGAGGCAGGAAACGACTCTTCTCTTAAATATTGTAAATTGCCCAGAAATTTACGTCACAGGATATTGGAAAGCATAAACTATGACAGTATGGATAAGATACTCTTAAATATCTGTGTGTGTAAACATGTATATGAAGTATTAATGAATAACTTACTTTTTCAGCTAATGTAGAAGCCCTGATGAGTCAGGTTGATGAAAGAGAATGATGAAAATGTGAAAGAGGTAGCCGAAAGAATTCGTGCGACCCAGATGGTTTAGATTTAGATCACTTATAGCTGCATAGAAGTGAAAATTAAATACAAAATGTGAAGAATGCAGTTGATGATGAGAATACATGAAGTAAAGTGTTACATGTCATAAGGTATTAGATACAATAAAATGCAATAAAACAGAATACGGTGCGAAACCAACCATGTATTGGATGTAATGGAATGATGTACTCGATATTATTTAAATGTAAAGTTACTATTTTACTTAGTTATATTTTAAAACTAATTAGAATAACAGAAAAGGATTTAAATTGTAGCAGCAGACAGCAGACGATGTCCAAGTGATGTAGGAAATCTCTGCATTTGGCAAGTCCTTCAAGGCATTTTCCTTCAGAATATTCCCGTCAGGAAATATAGGTGATCAGCAGTGATATACCTACACATCGAAATAGAATACAAACAGAGTTTGAATAGTATATTTTTACAATAGATATTGACAGATCAAAGTTGAATCCAAGTTCATTTCAAATGAACATTTTTTATTTTTTTTACAGTGTATTTATTTCATTTAAACTTAGTCTAATAATGTTTTTATATGCATTGGCAGTCCAATTGCATTGATATGTCAACAGAAGACATGGAAAATTTCTGGAGATTGGGTTTCGTCACAATTTTATGTGTATAAATAGTTGCCTACTTTTTGTACAGTAATTAATTTTAAGATTGTTAATTTTACATAGTAATAAGTGTTAAAAATTTTTAGATGTATTTTTCTGGTGATCCAGAGACACCTACCTTTATCATATTTTAATTGTAAGGTGATCCCAGAATCTTGCAATAATTATTTATTTTCATTTCGTTTAAACATTCGATAGTCCATTCGGTCACATGGGTATTCTCATGTATAAAACAATGTATATTCCCCTCACTTCGGTGAAATTAACCGACTTTCTGAGACAGTTGTACTCCTTGTCGAAGACAATCGCCCTCAATTCGGTTATAGTTTCTCAATTCGAAACATTTCAACAGCCAACCTTCGTCCGAGGCAAACGTGTCTCAATTTGTTTCGTAAAATTTTTAACGGCTATTTTGATAAAATCTAATTTTATTTTAAGTACAACTTAAAAATAATTGTTAATTGTTATTAAAGGTTATCACATAAATATTATCCAAATTATTTATTACCTTTGGGTAATTTTCTCCAACGACGATTTTCCCGACTAATGTTCCTGTCCTGATTGAGCCATGCTCCGTGATTTGAAGGATGAAGGCCCCCATTTAGATGTCCCGTTCCGACCTGACCACCTGAATGCCCGCCGTTTTCTCTTCTCCAAGAGCAGAGCACACTTATGTTTTAAAACTAATGAATATAGATGACACTGGGATGTTGAAAATTTGATTTTTACTAATTTAATTAATGTATCATTTTTAAAATTTATTTTTTCTTATACCGGGCTGTATGCTAATCTGTAGCGTTACAGTACATTTATATATAAATTATTTCGATAACAGCTTTTCGATTGTCTAATTTTTCCATGTCCACACAATTGTTCCTTCTTTCCCTTAAATTAATTTTGTTCTTTTTTTTCCAATTCTGGAAAAAAGCCAAAGTCACTATCATACCAGAAGCAGAGGGGAAGGTTCCTACACACCCGAATCTCAAAGATCTATCAGCTGTTCATTATTATTTTTCAAAACTAAAGGGAAAGGCTATGGGACAGCTATATCAGAACAGTTATCTTGGGGTGGGTCAAGAAGATAGTTAGTTCAAAGCGGTATTTAGCAAAGTGCAGCAAAACCTTGGGCGAAGAATAAGGAAACATAAGAAGTCTTTGGGAATCCGTCTGCATAAGATCCCAGTACTATATTTAAATTTTATTGCCTAAAATCTGTTTACAGAAAAGGGCTGGTGCCGAAATGAATATTTTCGAAAGATATCAACTTGCAACCGAATGTACATGGTACGAAAGATCTCCATAAGAATAAACTATCAATTTATGAATGCTTCCACCTTAAGAAAATTTATTTTTGTGCAAATATATGTAGAATAATAGGTATTTAGTGCAACTTTAAACCACTATACTCTGCCCAATTGGATTGCCGTCTTGTTTCAAAAATATACACACGTTTGCTAAAAGGTTTCAGTTAATATAATACTGTTCTAGTGTACGTATCTGTGATTAAAATATGTGAGAAAGATCAAAACGGAGTTTCGTCTGGCTATATTTCACTACTCTCCATGATAACAAAGTCAAATATGATATTTGCAAAGTAGATTTATACTATAGCGGCAGTGCTATATGTAATTCAAGAAAACATTTAAAAAGCATCAACTATCGGTGCTGAAGACCCGTTTCGAAGCAAGAAGGGAAAATAAAATAACAAGAAACGACAGAACCAAATCCAGAACTCGCAGGATGTTATTCAGCCAATATCCATTACACGCCAAAAAATACTGAGTTTGATGCTTAACATAATCATTAAAGATCTTTTCTAACCATTTACATAAGTTAAATATAGAGGATTTCAAGAATTGTGGCAGGACTTGACTTCTTGTTATAAATTATCCGTCAAAAACCATATTTAGTAGATCTTGATTTCCCCGAAAATGTGACGGTATTCAAGCAGAAATTAAAACCAAATGGATTACTTTAGCGACTGTTATAAGGACATTGACAACAATGGGAAACTACATGGCCATTGAAATGCATTTTTTAGATAGAAAATGACAAATCAATTTTTTTTCCGCTAGACTATTTTAATTTTGTAGAAAAACACACTGCAGAAAATATTAGGAATAAGCCCCTGGAAATATTCAATTTATCCCAAAATCTTCATGTAGTTGCCGCAGATAATGCACGTAATATCACAGCAGCAGTACGTTTGAAAAGTTAGAAACATCTATCTTGCTTGGCGTACAAGTTAATCTTAATAATTGTTCAGAACGCACTTAAATTAATTTCATGATTGTACGCAAAAGTTAAAACTACAGTCGAATATTTTCATGAAAGGGTAACAAATAATCAGAAATTAATGGAATTTTAAAGACATCAAATCGTCAAAGGAAACCTTTAAACGACGTCGTAACACCATGGAATTCCACTTACATGATTGAAAGGTTGAGTAAGGTGCAAATGTCTTGAAGCTCGCGTAGGAGTTCTCCATAATCCAGTAGAAGCCCTCTCTATAGAACAGAGGGATATCTTGGAAGAACTGTGTATACTTCTGAAGCAATTTGAACAGATAATTATAGAACTTAGTTTTCAAGTACATATCTAAGGTAATACCAATAATGCGAGCTTTCACCGTCCATTATAGAATAATATAATTGGTGGCAGAGGAAACATGCTTAGAAATGCCTTACTGTAAGGTATTGCTAAGCATTGTAATAGATTAGCGCACAACCATTATTGGCAAAATCAATCTTGCTAAGCAATACACGTTTTAAACAAACTGGTTTTCTTGATAGTGATGCTCTAAAACAAACTGACGAACAGTTAAGTTTAGAAATGGCGGCTGTTATTTCACCAGAGAACGAAGAAAATTTCTGAGAATATAATATGGTGTAAACTTGATGCCAACATATCCACTTACAAATCACGCCCTTGTCCTTGTCTTCTTCTTTAATTAAACTTCGACAGTATTCGGAGGAAATGGATATAAGAAGAAAATAAATAAAATAAATTGGTGGACGACTAGGGAATTGGTATAGGTATCCTAGATTTGCGAAATTAGTCAAAAAATATTAGATGGCGATGTCGGTTCCAAGCGAACAAGTTTTTTTTTCTCCAAAAGTGGCCAAATTATATCTTATATTAAAAGAAGCCGCTCAAGAGCAAATTGTGTGAGATAATTATTAAATGCAAATATGTTTTGTTTAAATTTAGAAATACAAAAATCTGTTTTTGTCTATGATCTATGCATTTCTTTTTATTTTGCGATTTAAATTCATTCGTTTTTAATAACATTAAATATACAGTGCGTTTATGATGAAAGAAACACATTTGTTTAAAATTCAAGTAATTATTTTTCAGAAAAACGCCCAGACACATCGATTAGTATCTTTAGTTGCGAATTTTTGTATATAAGAAAATTGTATACAGAGTGTCTATGTAATAATGTATATATATTTGCAGGGAGATACTACATTGCGACCTAAATATCTATTGTGTCCCTTGTTCTTGCTGTTTTACAGCTGGCCTTCCAATCCTATTCCTTTCAGAAAGTGTAGGATATCAGAAGGCCCCAGGTTAGGTAAGTCTCCCTCTTCGATTTCACGTGCTCGTAGGTGCAACGCGTTTGAGTTGCACAGTGCTACGCAATTTGAGCGGGGATGAATGCAAATTTGTTCTCCAATCTGCTCCAGTCGTTTTGCTTTTTCTCTTTATTCCTTGCTTGTGAGGTACTCTCACTTTGGAAGGCTTCTTATGGAGGTCCTGCTCCAATTCCTGTCTTCTGGTCTTCTATTCAGCCACGCATCCCATCAGCCTAGTCCGCCACCTTAGGATTTAAGTTTTTGTTGAGGTTGTCTCCTCTCGGTCCGTGCTGTTAAGCCAAGACCCCCTATCCCTTTCGGGACCTGGTTTAACAGTTGGGCTTTCGGTAGCCGAAAGCAACAACTGGCATCGTTGTAGAACCCTGTGTAAGCCCTTAGCTACGACACGACAGCTCGGGCGAGGGGGGAATGGTTCACGGCAACGGTCTTCATTCACCCTGCTTCGGTTTTAAGCAGAGAGGACGAACTTATAGCCGCCACTAACCATCTCGTCTTGAACGAACCCTGACAAGATGGCCTTTCCCCTATCCACCACCCCGGGGACGCGCCTGGTAGGTACTCTCAACCCCCTAGTACAGAGTGTCTAAAGAAGACCATATGCAGCAATAATTGTTTTTATGCCATTTTTGAATTGTACCTGAACACACAAATTCTGAACACTTTTTGTTATATCATACAATAACTCTAAAATGAGCAGTTCTCACAATAATGACGTTTGAAATGTGATAAATTAAGATACAAACAAGCAATGAAATAAAATTATTAAATTGAACTTTGGATATTTGTTTAAAAGTCAACAGAAACAACCTGATATGGCAAATTTTATTTTCAACAAAAAACTCTTCTTCGAATTAATCGATTTTCATTCCTTGACCACTAGACCATTTTGTTTTGGTATTTTGTGGCAATAAAAATCAAACTATCACCGGCTTTTAGTTTGTCAGTATTGTTTTGCCAGTTTTATGTGTCATTTTAAAATTACTTTCAACTGTGCAAGAACGTATTGAACTGGTATTGAACTTCTTATTATTGTGTAATTTATTTAATGCGAGAAAGTATCGAATACAAAGTATTGAGTACCAAAAAGAAACTTTCGTGCAGTAGAGCAATTATTTTTTTTTTTTGGGCTGTATTGTAGAAATGTAGCCGGCAGTACGGCTGAGAAGGAAGGGTGCATCATTGCCAATCTTGAAAGTCAAGCAGCAATATGCGGTACCGGTTGTTGGTTGGGTCACCATTCGGACAACACTTCTCAGTGGCTCGGTGTGTTCCGGCACTCTAGCCAAGGGCCTTCAAGGCCTGTAGTGCTGAGTTATTATTATTATTGTAGAAATGTATTTGAAAAATTTGTTAGAAAAGAAAGAAGAACAAGGTCAGCAAGGAAATGTTAGGTATGGAAGCCAAAATTTAGGCGAAGGAAATAGGTTATCTGCGGAAAAGGTTAACATGCGAACAACGACGTCCATTTCGTCTATCTTGTAGTTTGAAATATACCTTCACGCTTACACGAACACCCTACTTTTTCTTATATTATCTACTATTCCCTGAAATTGCAAAATCTTTGTTTTTGTTAGTATATAGCAAAGTAACACTATAGAATTCTCAATTAACCGAACTAATCCATCCAAGCATCCTTAATATCCAATAAACAAGGGACTTTATTCACCTGCGCATAATATAGGAGCAAAAGTATCAAACATAAACACAGGAGGTCACTTTGCGACTTCGATAACATCGGCGAACGGGTAGGAAAAAAAAAAAAAAAAAGGAAAACTACAGACCGAGATCGTGTTTATACTTCGCTTGATTGATCCCGAGAAATACACCGGTCCGTCGCTAATGGCTATGAAATATGGATGGAATGGCAGTCGTGAACGTTCAGAATCGATGGGGCCGTATGGAATGATTGATACGGTGCATTGCGGCGAAGATTTTAGATAATGATGTGATGTATTTCGCTTATTACCTCCTTGATTTCGTGGACGATTCGAGGTAATAACGTTTGTTTAGCCGTAATGGACGTGGTGATGTTGTGGCGAACTGATGAGGATAATGTTATGTATGTACAGAATTATTCGGAATAGTATTGAAGATTTGCAATATTTGCACTGACTTTTTAGGTCAGATGTGGGTATGTAAATGGAAAAAATATCTTCTTATCCGTTCAATATTTATACTTCGTATCATCGCTATGATAAAATTATAATACACAGATACTCAGATTACTTTACATAAACAAATTCATATTTTGATGCTGGTACAATTTTGTAGGGATCTTCTAAAGGTATGTTCTGACTAGCAAACATTTTGCTGCAAATTTATTGCAGCAAACCATTTTTGCAAGTGTGAACTGCTCAAAAAACATATTGCAGCAAAAAGATTATGTTTGTGCAAGTCATTGCAGCAATATTGTCGCGACTTTCACTAACTGTCGCGCCCCTTTGCGTAAGTTGGGGGTTGAAGCTACTCGCTTCTTTAAAATATAAATATATAGACTACCACAAAGTACTACCGTGGAACTGCAGATGAGGTTGTTAAATATTAAAACACACTTTATACTATATCACTCATTTATTAATACAAACCACGTTCTTCGAGATCACAACCTGAATTGCCAATACCTCGTCGCCATCCTCGATCCGTACTACGAACGCGGTAAGCTCGTATAATCAGTGCTCGCCCACATCTTTTCTTAAATCTAACTTATTTCTATGTAGTGGAACTTTCCGTGGCATTACCCCCTCTTCCAAAAAAATATGCTCCAGCATATTTGAGCCTTAATTTTTCGGGTGCAGCCACCAAAGTTCCACTATTTGCTTATACCTAACTTAACGACTTATCCGCAACAGAACATAAACATTTAATTTCCTACCTAAATGAGGAAAAAACTTTAGTGAGTGGAAAGCAGCAATTAGGAGAGGTATTGAAAGACATTTCGGAACTTGAAAAAGTCAAACATAAAACTGCAGAACATTACGCAGAAAAAAAACAGTTCTGTACATTATAGCTATTTCTTTGTTGCTAGTAAGTATATATATTGTAATGAAACGTATTAGAAACAAAAGACGTCAGACTGTGTCTGTACTTTACAGCAAAGGAAAAGTGGATTTGAAAACTTACGAGGAAGGTACCTTCGTTCTTCCCGATGGAAGATGTTGCAAAGTCAACCTAAAATAAAATTCATAGGACCCACGTACGACGAAGATGCCCGATTTCGATTAGCAACAAAACGGCAAGCGGTAAATCAATCCATTCGGGATTATTTCTTTGATTGTAATTGATTTATGTGATGAAGTGGACAGCGAAATGTCTGAGGAAGGTCCGATGTTTCCCAGGTAACCAATGATGTTCACAGTACGTAAAATACTGTTATTTCAATAAAATGAAGAAAAGATGTTATTGGGATCGTATGCCTCAAGATGTTAAACGATATATTCAAGGATGTCCCGATTGTCAAACTAGAAAAGGACCAACAAACAGAAAACCCACCGGTCTCTTGCATCCTATAGAAGTAGGTCAACTATTTGAAAAAGTTGGAATTGATCTGCTAGGACCTTTTCGCCGAAGTTCACCAGGCAAAACCTTTATAATAGTATCAACAGATTATGCTACCCGTTGGGTAGAAGCAAAAGCAATATGTAGTGGTAAAGCAGAACCAGTTGCTAAATTTATTGTAGAAAATATTATCTGTCGTCATGGATCGCCTAAAATCCGCTCGTGAGGGGATTGGCGACGAGGTATTGGCAATTCAGGTTGTGATCTCCGAACACATCTTTTTCTTAAATCTAACTTATTTCTATGTAGTGGAACTTTCCGTGGCAATATATCTTGCGTAGGTGTGAACAGATAGCTTTTGATTGCTCGTACTGTTTGCATGCTTGCGATGGTCGATTGCACGTGTCAGTCGCAAGAGAGTGTTTGTACGAGATGACCAAATTTGCGTGGACAAAAGAGTTGACCCAAAAATCAATAGCAATTTATGAATCTAATCCCGAATTATTGGAGGTATCAAATGTGGATTACAAAAATCGCAATAGGAAACAATGCATTATTGAAACGATATCAAAGGAGCTAAACATTTGTGAAAATGAAATACAAAAAAAAATCATAATAAAAAAAAAGTGGACAGGGAACTAGTGATAATTATGAAAGTAAGTAGGAATTTTTTGAATCATTAAAATTTATTTCTACAAACATAGAATGCTCGCCCACTATAAACAATCTGGTAAGTTGGTGGTTGTGAACAAGTAGTAAATAAGTAAATTAAATGTGTTCGTATTGTCAGTAAACTTCTCCTTCAGTAGATAGAAATAATCTCTGAACTCATCGCGGACATCTTCTGCTATGATTCTCATGAAATTTACAAAACTGCGGGCATCTTCATTTCTCAGTTCTTGTAGAAGTTTATTATGGAAACCCAATTCTTTTCTTTGGAGTATCCATTCTCTTACCCATATTTTCCTTCCCTTATTTTTACTTGTTTTATTCCTTTTCCTTTTTAATAAAAGCATTACTGCCGCATCAGCGATTCCTTTTACGGACGACATATCAACTTAACTGTTAGTTAGTTTAAGTTTCAAATCAAACTGATGCAAGAAACATGAATAGCTACGCAATATTTTGCAGCAAGTAGGGCCACAGAAAATTGCATAAGTCGTGCGATTCACTTGCAGCAACATTTGCATTTATTTTTTTTTGCACAAGTGTGAACAGAGCTGCAAATACTTGTCGCAAATGATTGCACAAATTGTTTGCTAGTCAGAACAAGGCTTAATGGTGAACAGTGGAAAAATGTAATCCAATCATATAAAATATACGTATTGAACGTATAAGAACCTATTTTATTTCGATATTGCACACATGTATATATCATTGTTTGGATAAAACACATCAGAAAATCAAATAATCAACTACGTGGAATTATTTACGAATGCTGCATACACAGCACTTGAAACTCTCACATCAAATGTTGATGCAGGTAGCAGTTTATATATTTAGTAACATCACCATCGTTTTACAAGAAATAAACACCAACTTCGTAGAGGTGGATGTATGTACACCTGCTGTTATGAGTAGGGCGAAGCATTTTATATTTTATGCGACGATTATTTTCAATTCGCAGTGGCGTAGAGCGATTCAGGATTTTTTTTACATACATACATATGCATAAACATCAGTTATCGCAGGGCAATAAGCATCTGTGTGGTGTCTGAGATGTTAGTAGAATTAATTTTGGAAGTGTCTATCAACAGTAGACGTGTCTTCCGATTATTTCTGTTATGTATATGCATATGTGTGTATGAATATATTATTGTCAAGCGGGATATTGTTGGTTCAGCTACAGTATAAACCTTATCCAGTAATTTCACTAAGTGTCGGCACCTTTGATGTTTTGTCTATCAATTTAAGGAAATTCGCGATGGCGTTTGGCGGCTATATTTGCAACTAATAATTGCAAAGTGGGTACGAAAATAACCTATATGCTCAAACAGACTGACAATTGACAGAAAATCGTACAACATCAATATCACTCCTATAACAAAATGACAGAATGGAACGGCTTTGTAGGTTAGATTTTTGCTTGTAAACAAATTCAAATAGTTTTAGTTACAATTTCACCCACCTATGCGACACCGCGAATTTCCTTGGTTGCCATGTTTGAAACCCATGTTACCGGCGATGTGAAGCTATTGGATATACATATATACTGTGGTTCAGCGAAGAGATAAGACAAGAAGCGACACTTGTCTTTTTTGAGGAGTTCACATGTACGACTTTCGCGTTCTGACAGCACTGTCAATTTACAGAGAGGGCACCACTGCAGTCATCATTCTGACAGTTATCTTAACGGTCTTTAGGAGTAATTGAGAATAATATTAAATGTTATCCTTGAAATAATTCTACCGCTTTTTTAATTCAACTTATTGTTATTTTGATTGTTTCTTACTGTATTGTTATTTAACAATAACACTAATAATGTCGCTTATTACTAATTGAATTCCGTAAAAGATGTACTTATGCACGTTTGACGCAACAAGTGACAGTAGATGACAAATACCGGCCATTTTGAGATGGGATTGTATTTCCCTCTCTGACACACGCTCTTAATGATTGGTGTAAAAGAACAGGAAGACAACTGATGCACTTGGTGCTAAAATAATAAAGTAGCGCTGGAAGTCATATTTCCAGCGTCAAAACTCCAAAACATCAAAGTTGCCGACCACAAATGGCGCTTCTTGTTTTATCTGTTCGCTGGTTGGTTTCTAACATTTTTTCTTTTGGTTTGTAAAACTTCCGAAGTTTTTCGTTTAATTTATAATTGTTCAAAGGTGATTGCATGGATTGCAGAGTATGGAGAATGTTAAAAAAAAAACGGATCATGCTCCACTAAACAGCTGTGATATGTAAAGATTTTTTCTGTGTTTAAAAATATCCTACAACCTAATAGATGTAGTTTACCACAGATAATTTAGAAATAATATTAGTTGTCAAAGTTGATCATACATTTGAAAGTTCACAAGATTAACAACGAACACATGCATACAAAAAACACATACATACTGCTGTGAACTGGCTGAATTAAATGAAAATGAAAAATGCAAAACTGAAATTTTAAAATGAAAAATAAAAATAAAATTACCTAGCTCAACAGGTAAAATTTTAAAGAACGCAAAAGAACTAAAAACCTCAGAGTTACCCTCGCGAATTAAATCTAACCACGAAAAGTAAATTGTGAGTGTATGAAATCTAACTTTCTTAAATACCCGAAAAATTGAAAAGGTTTAAATAAAAATAAAATAACAGAATTTTTAACCCAACGACGCAAATTAACAATCAAATTTATTTTTCAAAAAGGGTTAAATTACAAAGGTGCAGAAAAAAACCTTGAACTGATGGTTCTAGTCTAAAATAAAAACTGCACTTGACTCCAAATTAAAATAGGACAATGCTATTTCCTATGCAAAGCAAAAGTTTTGTTTGTTCAGGAAAGATAATCCTAAATATTTCAATTTCAATCCAAGTGGTTTCAAATTAAAATAAATTAAGCGTGGACAATTTCTAAAAAATTACAAAAAAGAAAAACTAAATTTAAGAATAAAGCTTCTACTCACCCAATCGAGGTGACAGATAATTAAAAATGAAACAGCAAAATTTGAAAAACGGAAAAATTAACCCTTTAAACTAAAATGAGAAAAAATAAACTAAAATGTATCTTCCCAAACAAAAATAATAAATGATCTTATATCTATAATATGCACACCTCAATATATTAACAATTATTACAAAATGAATTCCTTGATTGGCTATATTAAAGACAATTAATGCGAAATTTACAATATCAAAATGAAATACAAAATGGTAACAAAGATATACAAAAATACGTCTACTCACGTCAATAGTCGAACAAGGAAGTCCTTAACAAAACTCTACAATTGTTTTTCTTACAAAAATCCCTCTCTCAAAATCGTACAACGCAGTCGTATAACAATTCAACGACAACATTCAATAGAATCCGCATTAAAACAGCACACGCAAATAATAGACATTTAAATGAATGGAATTAATTTAAACAAAAAAAAAACTAAACATTAAATTAAATAAATCATACAATTAACTCTTAAACTAAACTTATATAAAATAAACATAACTCAAAATACACTCAGCAAACTTGGGTTGTCTATACCACAGCAATACGTATATATAATATTGAATAAATTTACCTACATATGTATATTGGGAATAATATTGTTAAGAATAGTAGCTACGCCAATGGAGATTTCCCGTAAATTAGAGTTCTGTCAACCGTCGAATACAAGATGTTTATTTTGCTTTGATGCATACTTGTACGATAGCGATCTTTTTTGCGGTTTATAGTAACTTACTATAGTTACTATGTAGCGGCATTTTAAAAAGTATATAAAAAATATGAATACTGCATTTATATTTTGTTTGTCGCTCTCCCATGAAAACATGTTTTGGTTCGCCCTAGTTATGAGTTTAGATTTAAAGAATATGGGTGTTAAAATCTACAATCTTTTACCCCCTGAAATTAAAGAACAAAGGCACTTCATAGTTTTTGTAACAGGATTAGTGATTTTTTTTTGGTTACAACTTTTATGACTTATTCGAATATTTTGCGCTGGGCACTTCATGATTGCATTTTCTACCACTTGAGTTTCATCTATGTCTTATTTTCTATGAGTAATATTGTTTAATTTAGTTTAAGGATTGTAATTTTACACTGAACCAAAAAATAAGGCCTGAAACAATGGAAGAAATCATTGTTCACATGAAATAATGCATTAAAATTTGACCAAGGAACGAGTTCATTGTTTTCATAAGAAATTGTTTGTATGTACTATTATTGTTGTATCTACTTTGCTAATAATGAGCTGATAATAGTCAGGTTATACATTGTAAAGCCTTAACAGTTTATTTTGAAATCGATTAGGTCATCGTTTTGTGCGTTGAAACTATACAAATCCTATGATAATTAACCGGAAATGTTCAAGGTAGTGCGTTAACGAATATGCATATGATTACTTGGACATATATGGATTACAAAACTACTTAATACTAATATACATGATACCTGGGAGACTGCTGGATTTTAAATAAGTCAGACACAAAAGTATGTAGCTGAAATTGAAATTTCTGTTATTGTTAAAAGTTTTACGTATTCTTCTTGTAGTAAAAATTTATGTCAAAATTGAATAATGAGGCGATGCGCAACTTTAGTTTCAAGTTATTTTCAGTGTTTCCTATTATTTTATTTTCAAGAAGATGTAGGTATATTTTTTCTATGGTTCTGTTAGATAATCATTCATAACGCAGACGTATATATATCCATTGAAGTTTTGTGGAAATAATTCTGCCATGCGGATTTTCATGAGTTGAATGCAAACTCTATAATTTCATGTCAGGAGAACTTTGTTTCATCAGTAAATATTATATTGATATTAATATCTGAATTATTTGCAATCAATCTAAAAAATCATTACGGAGGAAATGTCAGTTTTTAACAAAACCACTATCCGTTGAATGCCTACGGATACAATCAATTTTCTTTTAGATAACGCTTTTGTAACTAATACTCAATGGTTTGGCAATCTTTCTTGTGTTACTGTTGTTGGATCATCTTCAAATTCGGAATTTCCTCCAATATCTGGTTTTCCAACGCAGTTTTATGATTTTAGGAAAGTTCAATTTTCTTGTAAATGAAAACGTAATCTGATAAACATTTCAGCTTAGCCCCTAAAGCATTCCCATTGTCTAATCCGTATAAAAAACGGTGTTTATTCGCTATTTTACCATCAATAAACGTAGTCACCACCAAAAAGTTATTATTGCGAAATTGTGTTTGGCACATTGTGGGAATAATTACATAGTTAGTAACTAATCAAAAATTCAGAAAAGGTACTAGTAAACACCTAATAACAAAAACATAGTTTTTTTTAGTAATTTTGGTTTAAGAAGTGAATAAAATTTTAAAATAAATAATTAAAAGAGTACTACGCTGTAATATACCGCACACTTGCTTATAATAATTTTTCGTCATAAAAAAATTAATAATGCTTTAGCAATGATAGTATTTCAGATCATTTTAGAAACTCTCTGTAATATGTATAATTTTTTCCTCCAAAATGTTACTACATTATCAATTTTGTTGGTGTCCGTATGGGAAATATTGTTATAGCTGCATTTTTAGATTGTCGTCAGAGTATTTGAAACAGTTGATAGAAAACCCTTAATAAAGAAATATGTGGTATTTGTAATGGAGTTAGGTGCTGGTTTTATTTATATTTAAATAATAAAACACGTGAAGTGAAATTTAATAACACGGTATGTAGTTTAAATAGAAATACCTAGTGGTTTTCCACAAGGGACGATGTTAGATCTCTTATTCTTTAATTCGTATGTTAATGACATATTATCGACAGTGACAAGTTGAATTATGTGTACATTTTCTAGTGATACTGCGTTGTATATACGTAGCAATAATATTAATCCGATAATGATCACCATAAACAGCCAATTATGTTATTTTAGTAGTTATTGTCTGCAATAGACTATGTCTTATAGTGTCTAATAAATCTATATAATTTATGTTCATAGTTAGGGTGCATAAGTAAAACAATTACTAACCGAAATTTAGAAAACCTATTAGAAATCATGAAACACTTTAGAGTTATTTTAGATATTCTTTTATTATTCGAAGGGTATGCAAAATATGTACTGCTGACAAACTGGCGAAAAAAGTATAATTTCGGAATAGAATTAGCAAATATTGTTGCACCATGTACTGAATTTTGTTTCACCATCGTACTTCTCAATTTAAACATGAATAAGGTACAACAAATTGAAAAAGAATGTATAACGTCCACTTAATTTAAATATATTACCTAATTAGCGTCCATCAAAGAATTTTATTCTATTCCATACACCATTGTAATGAACATATTAAACGATCTCATGTGATATAATAATTTACCATGTGACTTTAAAATAATAATATTAATATCTTTTTAGTACTGCTGTTAATTGATTGTAAATTAGACTACTTTCCTAATACTAGGTAAGCTATATAGCTTTTATCATTTGCTAAACAAAGTATTTATGGAAAGTAGTAGTATTTAGTGTATAAGAGTACATGAATTTACCTTCATATTTTTGTGAATGGCTCATTTAAATGATTTGTCATGCATTACTGGAATTCTATAAGGTCAAACAAAGCCTACACTACACAATTCGAATGTTACAAGTTTTACGTGCGGCTATGCATTGCACGGAAACTCCATTCCAGCAGATAAGGCAATAATAATTAGTTTCAGTGGTGCTTCGTAAGTCATGTTTATAAGAAACTGCTGACAAATTTAATGATAACCGTAAATCAGAGCCTTGTTTCAGATAATAATATTATCTTGAATACCCCATTTAGGTGCTGTCTTAACTTAAATTTATTGAATCTATAAAATAAAAATCGAAGCTTGTTTCTTGATATGTTTTTCTACAATCTTTTATTTATGTATATTGCTTGAAGAAATATCAATTAGTTTGGTATGAGTTATAATGGCAAAATAATTGAAAAAGAACGACTACTAACGATTAAGTTCTTGAAAATATTATGCTAATGATGTCATAATGCACAGTTTTAAAAATGTTGGTATGTATATAATACATTGCATATATAAATTAATCCTAACTGCCTTCACAAGTGCACAATAATTAATATTTTTTTTCACAAGGTTAACGTTGATATAAACAAGGCTGTTAAGGTGCCTTATCATTTCATCTTAATCGGCCAGTACTTATAACCTATTATTATTGTATTTAACAGAAACTCGCATGATTTTTGGAGTCTTATCTTTCATCTAATGTTGTGTTTGCTGTTAACCAGAAAACCTCAAAATTATTGTATATCCCCTATAAGGATTCTGCTTTTATTGATGTTATTTTTAGAAATAGAAGGAGTTGTGTGGCCTTTATACAGGTGACGTTGGCAACTCTGATTTCATGATCCTCGAGGTAAATTTACTTTGAAAGGTAAATTGCCCTTTTTATTTTCATTCACTAAGTTAAAATTATGATGACTCAGAAAAATAGAACAGGCTTCAAAGAAAAAAGTTAAATAAAATCAAACAAAAATGTACATCTTTTTTTTAGAAACAAATGTATTTTTATATGTGCGTCTAGTAATTTTATTAAATTGATAGTACAATTCTGATAGGTGGTATGTTTCTACATTTTTAAATATTACATACCATAGGACGTAAATTCACCACGATTTCTTACAGTGTATGCTTATATAATAATAATAATAATAATAATAATAAGTTTACTGATCCAAACCTAAATACAAAAAAAAAAAGTAAAATAAAAAAAAGAACAAATACATAATCAGTAAAGATCAAATGGAAGAGAATGTCAGTCTCCAGCATGATGCTGTTGACTGGTTTTCAATCTCTCCAAAATAAACTAAAACATAAAAAAAAGTTGAGGATACTTAGTTAATGTAAGTACATCTCTTTGACATAATCTATGACAACTTTGTTAGGATTACACACAAATGTTTGATATAAAACAATGATAGCATTTTTTTTAAAAAGTTTTAATGATAATATATGCTTTCAAACATTTTCCTGATTAGAGTAGGCCATGCTTATTTTTAATGGTTGGATTAATTATTTTTTTAATGGTTGGATACAGTACACGCACGCACTAATCATTTTGACAGTTTGTATGTTGCCAAAATGTGTGCAAAAAATATTAAAATGAATATTTTAAGTTAAAAAGATAATAGTACTAAAGGTGATGCTGAAAATCTTGTCCATTATTTTGAGGACGCAGTCAAACTCTCTGTTTCATGTTCTCAAAACCATTTATGAGGAGTCGTGGAGTTATGTCGGCTCAGAAATCTATAATAACATTGTGAAGCTCTTCGATTGTGTGATGTGTGGTGTTAAAAATGGTAGAATAGAATATAATAGAATAATTTATTGCTTTGTTGATTACAAATGGAAAATTACAAACAAAAAAGCAGAAAAGAAAACAAAGTAAATTAGTTGCATTAATTAAATAATCAAATTCAAAGTAGAATAAAGAAAAATAAATAATTATAAATACAATAAGTGTAAACTAAGTAATTAATTTAATAAACCTTATTAAATGTATGCAAAATACACCTGCAAAGAGTAAGGCTCTATTTGACTGAGTAATTGCTTCTACGCTTGTTTAAACAAGTTTAAATTACTTATTTCTTTGATACGGCTTAGTAAGTTATTATAAAACTTCGATGCTGCGTAAGTAAGGCCATTTCAACTGAATCCCAGTTGATAGTAATTAACTCTTATGTCGTTAGCGTGTAGCCATTCTCCATATTTTTAACATAAATACGTTCTGTATCGCAAATTTCGCCCATGCAATTGCCCTTTAATAAAATTGTAGTAGCTATCATTAGCATAGTTAATTGTTAATTGATTTAAGGGATTTGGAATATTGTATAAATCATTAAAGTATATTATAAATAAAAAAGGACCGAGTACACTACCATGCGGCACATTTTGTCTAATGATCTTATCATTTAAATAAGCTGTTTTGTTATCAGTTTGTATGAGTGTAGTTTGTTTACGGTTGAGAGCTAGGCTGTCCCGCGGATACCGTCATATTCAGGTTTTTTTAAAAGTATTTGAGGGGTTTATACTATCGAAGAAGTTACTGAGATCTAATAGAACACCACAGCATGCTTCCTTGTTTTCAAAGTAGCCAATATACTGTCGACAAGGTCATTCTTTAAATATGGGAAAATAAAATAATCTAAAACTGTCAAGTCCGGAGGCCTTGCTGGAAAATGAATAATCTTGTATTGAAAAATTGTTCCAAGAAAACTATTGTTCGTTGAGATTTGTGTGCTGGTGCTTTCATCTTGCTGAAAAAATCTTTCTGTAAGTTCGTCACTATGAAGTTCAATGACAAATGGCTGTAATAATTCGTTTCGATATCTTTCAGCAGTTATTGTTTTGTTAAAAAATATAGGCCCAATAATTCGTCTCCTTGCAACTCTTAGCCAGACGTCAATTTATTGCGGATGTAATGAAATTTCTGAAGGGACGATACTAACAAAAAGTCATCAATGTCTGTATGTGGTAATAATAGCGCGAAGCAAACAACAGTTGGAACAAGTAACGACACGGTTTCTGGAAACAGCAGGAAAAAAGGGAATAGGGATAAATAAATGCAGCTAAGAGTGAATAATAAGAACAAAGACGGAGGAAAATTTAGTATTAATATCGAAGGAGGAGAGACAATGGGGTTTGAGGAAGTGGATAGTTTTATGTACTTGGGGGCGCTAATAAGTGACAGAGGCAACGAAGATTTATCAAAGAATAGCTAAAAGCAATAGGTGCGCGGGGAGCCTGCATAACATATTAACTTCGAAACAAACCTCTAGAAAAACAAAAATAAGAATATATAAGACCATCTTAAGACTGCTATATGGCTGCCAAACGTGGGTTATGAATAAAAAAATGCAAAACAAGATCGAGGCGTGGGAAAGGAAAATATTACGCAGAATCTATGGAGGAAAGCGGAGCGATTTAGGATGGTAGAGGCGTGCAAACGAGGAAATATACCGATTGTTTGGCGAACCAATAATTAGTAAGGTAGTTAAGGCAAACAGATTGAAGTGGGCATGACATCTAGTGAGACTGGGCGAGGAGAGAGCGGTAGAAGTGGTAGCATGGAAGGAGCCAGCGGGAAAGAAGAGAAGGAGAAGACCCAGGAAGAAGTGGAGAGAGGCGATAATTGAGGACCTGAAGGGAAAACAAATACTAAACTAGAGGGAAAAGGCAAAGGACAGAAGAATCTGAAAAGAAGTAATAAAGCTATGTATGTAATGAAGTTTCTACGAATTCGTAAGGGTTTGTTTATCGACCACATTTTCATATTTTGTTTATTTAAGTAACTATAAATATAGAATCAAGGCTCTCAAAAAAAAGAAACATTTATTGAGAACGTTGACATTAAGTATGTTCTGTAAAAACCATTGACAGTACTGTGTTCTTGTATTAAAATTTACCTGTGTCAGTTCATGAACTATACTTGAATTTTATACGGAAATATATTTAAGTCCTTTGTAACTACATGACATGTTCCCAGTAACGAACTATAAAAAAACAGTTCCCACTGACAACTGAATTTCTTAAGAACGCTTTGGAATAGATTTTTTAGATGTGTTATCCATTGACGTCGAATATCCTCTTCGCAATTTGCGGTTCTTTTTTAGGTGAACTACCGCCAGGTTTACGAGTGACTGCCTCAGTTACATGAAATTTGTCAATACAAGCATGAAAATGACTTAAAAGCTGTATGTAAGTAACTGCTAGATTAGGAAACTGTTGCCGAAAATTCTGCATGTATTGATTACTGAAATGAACTCATTCTCCATTATCCAATTTCCGACCAGATTTAAAGTAACTTTATAATTAATGTTTTGCGTTGTAATAATTCTAACATGTTGTAATAAAATAATAGATACAATCAAATGTAAAGTTTTCTAATTTATCACTGACAGCTGTCATAAATTTGAAGTACAATTTAAGAGTAGCTTAGTGTCGCCAATCTTACTAAAGAATTTGTTTAATATAACAGCCCATTCTAACAGAGTACACCGAGTAAGGACAAGAGATGAGTTATAGCGGTCCAAATTTCTAAACCTAAATTCACACAAACAAGAGCTTCCCAAAATGGCAGTTTGTTATTGTTTACATTCGTATCTATATAAATTAGTTTACTCATCCGTTTAATCTACGTGATTTACTTGTTTTATTTATTTATTTTACGCATTTTATTAGTTTTGAATTACCGCTGTAGTTTTAAAAACATTTAATGAACTATGATATTCTTGTGTAAAAGGTAAGATCGGTGGCCATAACATTTACATACTTTTTTATATGTTATATTGTTAGGTTTAAGTGAAATAACTCAAATAACCGTGAAAGAAGACACCAATGGGTATCATGTTGTAGTGCCAGTCACTCTCGCAAGATAAATTGTGATGCTAACGATTGTTGCAGTTTCTTGGGATTTCCGAATGAATCTAATATATATCACACGACAAAAATTAAGAAAGTACATGAATAAGAAGAACTATTATCGTTGTGCAGAGATTCCTAGGTTACATTAAATCAATTTATTTGTTAGATACACATTTTAAGCTAGATTGCTATTTATCGCAATAACTAACTTAATTCATTTTATGTTCACTTTTTAAAATAATGTGATTTTGGTTTGAACTGCATTATACTGGTGTAAATTTTAATCGCATTCATTATAGACAATTCGATATTATATAGTCTACGTTTGAACTGTATCCACTTGTGCACCCCCGGTCATTACTGTTGACAAACCATGGTAAGGTCGGATGTTAGAAATGAAGTAGTCGAATAAAAAGGAATAATCTTTGTATCGCACAGAACGATATAGTCATAACTCTTGAACCCTAATTAAAAGTTATTGTGTATTAGTAGTGTCAGAAATTTGAAAGTTCCCTCCACCGATGCTGTTGCATTTTTATTAATTTATTTGAGAGAGAACCACAACATATTTATTCCTGGAAGAATATTTTACACTATAAAAATATAAACAAAGATTTATTTCACAAAGAGGAAAGAATATGAACATAATTTATCGTAAAACACTTGCAAATATATGTATCACTTAATCAAACATTATTTTACTGGAATCGTGTTTTTTATTACTATAAACTGTTCATAAATATTTGCAACAAAATCAGAATAAAAAACGCATTAATTTGTGTATTTTTTTAATGTATCTTCCTTTAAAATATAAATTATTCTACACGTTTGAAAATTCCCGGCAACAGCTTTACAAAATGGCAGCTGGGCTTGAAGGTTATTCAAAACAGACCACTCAAGAACAATGGATTTTTGCGAGCATATCCTTAGTGTAATATACTGTGATTCTAATCAGGAAAGCATTTGACAGCATGGTATGTAATATTATTTGTTAGGGAATAAAAATTTATAAGGCGCAACTTTACGTAAACTAAAATGTAAAACATAGTAATACTGACGGCATTAGTCTAATACTACAGCTTTTTGATTGACAGGAAGGTGTATTAACTTAATAATATGTAAATATCTGCATACAACTCTTCGTTCTGTCACTCACGCAGGTGCATTTTGGTCAATTACGTTCATTGTACTTGCAAACTGTAATTAGGAAGACATATCTGCTCTTTGTCTGCTACATACGCTTTAATTATGCAAAATATACGCGGCGTGACCCAAATACTTTGATTGTTTGTTTAAAAACGCCAGATGCACAAAACGTCGAACGAGACATGATTACTGCTATTGCTTTAAAGTAAGCGCGTATAAATTACAGGTTCCCCTGCGTTGTAATTATAAACGCTTTATTCATTAGCGGATTTATTGGCGAATTACGAGCAATAAACGCCGATTAGAAGTAGTAAATGTACGTTTCTTTCCCGGAATACGTCCATACTAATTTTATTAAGTAATAAAGTTGCAAGGATGTATTAAATTGCATTCACTTTTGTTCATCTCTCGGTTAAAACATTTGTGAATTGGATTAGAATTGTCCTGATTTATGGAGATCGTTTTAGAGGTCATAAAAGTTTTGTTCAGTTTTATGCAGGTATAATCAGTATGTTGGTAGTGTAATTAATGATGATGAATCGCGATTTATGCTGAGGTTTCTTGAAACATTGCCTTGTCGATGTTAGATGCTGGCTATGGTAGTTATTTTGAAAGCTGTGTAATTAAGCTGTTAGGATTTAAATTGCAGTGGTGGCGCTTGGGTTAAGGATAGAAGTGGGATTGACTGACAAAGTTTTTTTTTTTGTGAAGTGGTCAATCATGCTGGCACAAAAAGAGATAATTTTCAAAAAAAAAAAGATTCCTCAAGAATATGTTATTTTATAGAAAAAGAAATATTATTTATGCTTTGTTCAAACTACTTTGTCCTGTCTTCATCTAGCTCTAGTATTCAAAATACTAAATTTACTGTGAAGGAGTGAAACACCACTTCGAAAATTGTCAGATTTTCAATTTATTCGATATAACTCCACTACAGATACAGTAAGAAGGTCGGTGTAAACAAAATGGTTTTTATATTTCTGGGTTTGGGGATATCCTAGGTAAGAGTTATTTACTTAACTTGAACAGCAAACTTTTTGTCAATATTAGAAATTGCTCTTTATAAACGGCTGTTACTTATATTTTGAAAGGTTGGAAGATAATTTGAAAGTAATAACAATTAAATAAAATAAATATTTCTGCCTTAGGGAATGGTATATTTCAAACCAAGGGAGGAAAGTGCAATTACAAACCTCGCCTTCGGGTCGGTTTATAATATTTGCCCGCGGCCTGCAATAGCACTTTCCTCACGTGGTTTGAATACTATTTTTTCCCCAGCCAGTCCAATTTTAACTAAATGTATAAAAATAATAAAGACATACCTAGTGAGTGACATGATAGGCTTAATCTGTCAAATATTTTTTGAGAACTGTCAAGTTAGCGTCGTTTTAAAAGTGTTTAATAACAGTTTAATTGAAATTTAATACCTAATAATTTAGCAATTATCTCATAAATGAGCTCAGGCTGGGTCGACTGTACTAATGTCATCTATTAATAATGTCACATATTATAAGATGTACAGTTTTATCATGTCAATGTCACTTACTTTCTGCCCTAGGAGGAAAAGTACAACTTTCCTCCCTAGGTAGGAAAAGTACAAGTTTGTGTACTCTTACCTCCCTGCTGGGAAAAAAAGAGTTTTTATGCATTAAATCTAGATTTGCTTACTTACAACAATGCACTTATTATTATTAGAAGGCAAAATACTATTTATTAATAATAAAGAAACCAGTAGTTAAGAAAACTCTATCAAAGGTACAGGTCGTTATATTGGTTGACATATTTCGGCTTAACAGTCATCTTCAGAGTCGCCAGTCAATATAACTATGTGTAACTTTGATTTTCTTACCTACTGGTTTCTTTATCATTAAATATAACTCAATTTGAACATAAACGAAAGCACAACGTTATATCCCAGCCCCAACATGGATTTAGAACTGGCAAATCTACAGTTTCTGCATTGCTAGAAATTTATAATTGTGTGTTACTGAACCTGGGATCTACAACTTATCCTGTCGCTGGCAGCATTTGATTGTGTTAGTTCTGAACTTCTACGTGAAAAGTTTTACTCTTTAGGATTACCCGGTAAAGTGTTGGAGTAGATTACCTCATATCTCTCTGACAGAGTACGGTTCGCGGAAATAAATGTCAGTGACGCTAAAACGAGCTACAAGGTGACATCACCCTTATTGCCCAATAATATAGCTGTCCCACGGGGTTTGCACTTGGTCCACTGCTGTTTTTAATGTATTTAAACAACATTATTCAATATCTTTGTGATTTCATGGTTGCCTGCTATACTGATGATATCACCGTAATAATTTCGGAAAATGAAAGCAATATTGAAGGTCTTACAAATATTATGCTGGACAAAATTTTTGCCTGGTTTTGTGCTAATAAGTTACCATTACCAAAAAAAAAAACAAAATATATATTTTTTTCATAGTTGGATATACGTTTACGATACACATTAATAATAAGCAATTAAAATCCTCTGAATCGGTAACCCTTTTGGGTTAAACACCCACCCTAATTTGGGATAGTCATTGCCGATCATTAATATTGACCTGGAATAAATCTATTTTTAAACTTAGATCACTTAAAAATATAGTAGAGCCACCTATCTTGAAGCAAGTATATTATGCAGAATTTCATTCTCATCTACTCTACGGACTTTGGGGATCTTGTGCCTCTGCGAAAAAAGGTATTTTTTAAACAAAAAGCGACGGTTAGATGTCTGCCGGGTGTTACTCAATGGACGTCATGTAGGCCTTATTTCGTTTCCTTGAAAATATTAACACTGTGTAAATTATACATATTGGAAAGTAGCTGCTATGTACATAAACAAACAAAGAAGCACTTTTATTAACAAAAGCAATAACGAGCATAAATTTAATTCAAATTTATAACTATTTGCCTAACAATTGGAAAGCTTTAACCTCTAAAAAAATTAAACAACTGTTAAATTTTGGCTGCATACTGAATGCTTCTATACAGTCACAGAATTGTTTGAATTCAATAGCTTTTTTTACTTCTAAGCACACCACACTGGAGTTTGTGATTAATGATTTTTTTGTAAGTTTTTGTGACGCATTTCATACCTTTTCTTGGAAATCAAGTTTGCATTATTATTATTATTATAACTATGCACCCATTGTTAAAATATCTATTTACATTAATTACTGAATAAATTCAATACCTTGGTATTTTTCATTTCTGGTTGTATGTGGTATTCATAACAGGCTTTCTGATTAAAAACTCGGCGTAATTGTCAACCCAATGATTGGTAATGTCGCGTTAATTATTCGAAACGGTTTGCTCCTACTCCAACTTGTTCTATCCTGTCCGATATTCACAGTGCATAATATGGATATCTAACTAACACGCAACAGCCCAGAACGTTCACATCTAAGAGCAACTCGGGGTTTATATTGCTACAGTAAACTATTGGAACCAAATTCCCAACTTGTGCCCTAATATAAAAATTATTATAGCACAGCGATCCGCCTATATAGTTTAGCAAGTACATGGTATAAGTACAAAAATTATTGTAAAGGTGGCAGTTCTTTTATTTCACTACAGTAACATATTTGGTACAAATTGCATATATGGTAGACAGAACCATGAAATATTTAATTATTTGGTTAGTTTAATTTGTGTGAGGAAACCTCTTTATCTTTTATTTACCGTTTATTCTTCAATTTATTAATAGTTTTGTTGGGTATATTGCAGGAGGAATGTTAAAAGATTTTATAAAATGTTTAACACATGATTTATTTATGTTTCGGATCCTTTAAATCCCTTTAAAGTATTCTGTCTACAATGAATTTTTTATTTACTGAGTAAATATCTCATAGGAACTGTAATCGTCAAAACGGCCACTGTCATCACATATCATTTTTTTTTGTGGGGCAATGGCTTTGACTGTATCTAACCTCATAATATTTGTGGACTTACTGTTTAGTCAACTTTTAACACCCATAATTTTGCACTTATACAGGATGTATCAAATATAGAGGTAAATATAATAATATGTAGCAGCTGTAATCATATACAATTAAAAAGTCTTAATGCACAGGGGGTGCATCTGTAAGCATTAACGAGAAAAAAAAATATTTTATATATGCCGTGGGCTAGAGCCGCACCTGTGCCCAACCTAAATGCTGTCCCGAGTATACCCCCACATACCACTATCATTTAGCCATTACCGCTGTTAGTTTTGTGTGGATCGCCGCTTGGAGTGCAAGCAACTTCAAACATTTTATTTAAATTCTTCCCGTCTCGAAAAAACGATCCTTTTCAGGACCATCATGATTTCATATAAAGAAAATCGAAGCTTGGTGTATCGGCAAAAGCGCGGGAATGTATAGATTCATTTTCGCGCGACATCATAGTAAAAAGGCGTGTTTGCAAATTTTCTGTATCTATATTTATTTCTGTATAATTCGATTCAATTCATTTTGCGTTATATGATTAAATAAATCCAAAAGAAATAATTCAGATTCATGTGGTACCGATTATTAACAACTAACTCTCGATTTGACAAAGCAAAATAAAAATATTTACTTTTTTTGTAACTACTGAAGTCGCATATCCGGTGAAACTCGAACGTCTTATCAGGATATTAAAAATAATACTTTGTAGACTTACGTAGAATGCTCTTAACAAAAAAGGAATGTTTATTTTATAAAAAGAAGAAATCTAAAATGCCTCAGTTTTTCTATTTTTACAAGGGCCTTTATTTATTCAGAATGACGTTAAATGAACTTACGGCATACCATTAAGAATAATACTAAATGAATTCAATGTATTTATACATAATACCACGTTTAGCGCGTGCTTAACATGACGTTTCCTTGAATCAGGCCCGGACTAAGGAATCTTAGGCCTTAAATTTTACTTTTTTTTTATTCTTTAATGATGAAATCCGGTTTCGGTGGGTTTGTGCTTTATATGTCGTGTAGTTAACACCCAAGCAAAATTTACTTTTTTATTTGATACACCCTGTATATGTGTATATATGCTTAATGAAACACTTTATTTCGGCCAAATAAATAACTTATTAAATCAAAGAGTGTTTCTTTATAAGAAACAAAAATATTTTGCAATTAATAAACCATTAATTTCAAATACGTTTCATACAATCAAGTATATATTTATTTCAATGTTAAATGTGAAGTTTACTATTCCAATAAAAATTTCAATTTTGCGACTATCATTTGTTTTGAAGTCAAAATTGTATTTTTTTTTATAAAGAAGAAATATGCTTGTTAGATTACCTACTATTTGCTTCAAATGTTTTTTTTTTCTTACCACCTAATACATAAAATAAATAAATTGTTCGCCACTATTTAAAAATAATTTATTTGGATTAGTACGTATTTATTCCCGATAAAAAATTCCTTTTCTAGGTGTATGCAAGGAGTCCCAATTTTCCAATAATTCATTAAACTGATTTTCAATGGATTAAATAATTAGTGTGAAGCTGTCTGCTTTGAAGGAATATATGCTTTATACCCAAAATTTTAAACAGATATTTTTGAAAAATTAAACTACAATTTTGTGTTTCAGGTACGTAACCAGATGTTATTAACTACACCCTCCTGTGCAATCGGATGACGTAAAGCGAGTAAGAATAGCTATCTACCTGATTCTGGATAGTTAAAAAAATATCTATCCGAAATACATCACTTAACAGTGTTTCTGCTGATGATGATAGCTTTGCTATCGAAACGTACGTCCAGTTTAGTGCAGTTTGTGGTGAGGGGTCTAGGAGAAGTTTACAGCATTACTAGTACCACAGTTTCGAGTATTTTTGTTATCACTTAACTGATTTGTAATTGCGCAATTACAAGATGAAAGTAATAATTCGAGGAATTTGGCCATTAAAATTATTAGGTTTTTGTGATTTTCAATTCATCTTTTATCGTTATTATGATGTTATTCGACCCAACCTATCTTCTTGCAGATTTTGAGCTCACGAACAGAAATTGTGTATTTATAAACTTTTTTTCTAATTACATTATGCCTTTCGTTCATAATTTATCCCAGTTTCGCTTTAATTAAGATGATATTGCATCAACCACTATAATTTCCACAATACAAATTCCTTTAAAAGCGTACAGAAGTGTATTTAAACCCGAAATGAAGACATTAAATATTACATATATATAAAAATTTTAAAAGGCAAACAAAAACCTAAAAGCAACCTCCTTATCGTATCGACTTTCACGTAAATTCCACTTTAGGTAATTGAAGTTCTACAGTAAAGGACGTTTTAATGGTTTATCTTTTCCACGCGGATATCTCTATATACGAGCCTCTTCCTGTAAAGTGTGCTTTTATGTCGCCCAACGAGATAACGCGGATGAAGACCGGACCTAAAAAAAAAAAAAATGGGATTAAATTTCGTTTACGCTGTAACACGATACCGATTGTTTCTGCAATAGCAAACACCGGTTTTTACAACAGCTATAAGATCATAACTTTACGACTTTGCGATGATTGCCCTATCCACGGGAGATTTTATTTGAGGCATCGAGCAGATATTCGATTGTATTCCTAATATTTTATCCGCTATATAATCAGTGAGTGGGTATATCCGACTAGGAGTGTCTATATCTTAATTACAACCCAGACCTATAACATGTAATGGAAAATCTATGTAACCGAATGAAAGAAAGCTAATGATATATTCTTTTCGGTACGACAATATATTCTTTTTTATCGTAAGTGGTTCTTGATTAGCATACATTTTTTTATCGATATTACAAAAAGAAGAATTTATTTTAATTCTTATTAAACTATTATAGCACTTACAATAGAAACATTCTAAGTGTTTCACTTCAATACATGAGAAAGTGGAGGATCCTACATACTGCGCTGAGAAATTGTTTTGATTTTGACTAAATATAAAATTCTGACTGTAGAAAATTAAACTTTTATTGATGTTTCGCTTATGTTAACGTTGCCTTTTTCAAAATTGTCCAACAATTATAAATAAATCTGTAAATAATAGTTATTTTAGTATTTCAAATTTTATAAGTTTTATTATTACATAACAGGACAAATTGAAAATGAACTTATATTTTTGTAATCTTATCTTAATTAATTAAAAAAAAAAAATCAAATATATTCATCTTATTTGTAATCAACTTGAATTTTATGTAACTGATAGTACTGATAGCATCCATAATTTGACTCTGTGTGAGTAGTATATATAGGAAAAAAAACAAGAAAAAGGTCTTGATCCTTACAAAATTCTTTAATATATCACACGACCGGTTTCGCTCTAACCGAGCATCTTCAGGTCAGAATCTATAATCAGTTCCAATTTTACTTATGTTTTTAAATCTTGACTACTTTTAAATTGATTATAGATTCTGACCTGAAGATGCTCGGTTAGAGCGAAACGGTCGTGTGATATATTAAAGAATTTTGTGAGGATCAAGACCTTTTTCTTGTTTTTTTTTCCCTGTTTTAGTATTAATAGCCACAAATATTCTAATAACATCACAGCTCTAAAAAAACACATAAATAACAACAACCATTCATTTAATTTCAATAAAATTATTATAAAGAACAATACTGGAAATGATATAAGTTAAAAAACATAACAATTTTGTTAATAAAATCCATATTTGGCTCTGTGTTAGTTTTTTAATACAGGGAAAAAGAAATCAAACAAAACTCTAGTTCCTCACAAAATTTTAATAGCACACCACCCGTTTCGCTCTATCATATAATAAGAGTGTGCAACAATTATTGGCAAAATAGTATTGTATAAAATTGAAAAGAAAAAAAATTAATTAGGGAGTAAAGTCAAATGGTAAAAGAATTTAAAAAAAACTTACAATTTAAAAACAGTTAAGAATGGTGAAAATTTAAAATTACAAAGTAGATAGACAAACTTATCCCAAGTAGCACAAAAATATTAAATAAATATAAAAATTAAATATTTTTTTTCATATCATAAACGACAGTTTTTTAAATATTTTATGCATATTACTGTTTAATATGGGTTTAATATGATATTCTAATATTTCTTTTATATGTATTTTTTAATAGTTATTTTATATAATTTCCTAATATTTCTGTTAAGTTTTTCAAATATTCGTTATATTAGTAAATATTTTACAGCAACTACAGAAAGTGTTAATTTGTATAATAAACCTTGGATTGGATTTATCCAGTTCTAAGATTATATTGTATTTGAATTCTGATATAGATATTAAACACTTTTTTAGAAATTGCTATAAAATGAAAAAGGAAAGACATGTTTAAGATGTTATAATTTCACATTGGCGCATAGCGAAATACTTACATCTTAAAAACAAAGCCCAGTTGTAAATATATTTGGCTATTTCTAACATATCACGACCTAACCTTATCCATTACACAAATACCACCATAAACAAAAGCGAATGAATGTGTACGAAGAGCTGTGGCAACATTTGAAATATCTAAATATATATAAATTATATATTCCGATACAAATATTTTTTTTCAAATGTAAAATACATATTAAAGTAATATTTTATTTTTGAAAGAAACCAATGCAGCAAGTTAAGAATGCCGGTAAGAACAAAACTGAATATTAATACAGATTATTGGGGTGTATTAGAGTAAATCAAGGAAAAAATAAATAGTACAGTGACACATCTAAATTTGTAATATGAAATAAGTGTGGATAAAATATTCAAAACAAAATATTAGATTTATAATAATTATGTAATATTATTTTCCTATATGTAATATAAAAAAAAACATTGTATTATTAGTTTTATATTAGGCGAATATTGGTTATATATTATATATTATGTGCTACTTGAGATGTAAAAAAAACAGACATTATAAAGAATAAAACACACAAATCTAAACGAACACTTTAAAATTATTTAAAATAATTATTTAAAATAATTGTATATTTTAAATAATTTTAAAGTGTTCGTTTAGATTTGTGTGTTTTATTCTTTATTTAATGTCTGTTTTTTTACAAGTTTTACATCTCAAGTACTTGGAACTCAGGATATAAAATGATTCTGAAAAAGTTGAGATAAAATTTAAATAAAAGTAGGAAATTCCAGAAAAATACAATAAACTTGTGCTATCTATTATGGAAAAAAATAAACTAAAGTAATGTTGTGCTTTAGACATAGTAGAATACTTGAAAACCATATATGTAGAAGGTCATCTATCGAGTAAAATTTGAAGATGGGGGGTGCACTCGAAAATTAATTGTAAATTTAGTGAAAGGTCTCTACTAGTGAGCTGTAGCCTCAATATTTCCAATGCCTCTAAGTTGTTGAGGTAGGTACCTTTTTTGGCAGTATGTAATATTTGGAAATTGTGATTGATGCCAAAGTTGGGTTTTTGAATGTTTACCGAGCAAGGAATTTACAGTAGAATTGGGTTTTACGCTACATAAATGCTCTTTTATTCTAATTTCGAAATTTCAATATCAAAAAGAGCATCTCACTAAACACTAACCACTTTTAGGCAAGAATTAACTCATATGTCCATAGTTTACTCCAAATCAAACTAACAGCATTCTTTATTAGTTACCCTTTAAGATCAAATACTACAGCTTTGAAAAATAAACAAAAAATTTTGTGAAAAGTTATTCCAAAAATGTAATACTGACATTCCAAATATTAATTTCATTTGATATATTATTTTGAATACACTTTCTTTCTTTCTTGGGTATGCCGGTTTTTGTGTATATTATAAAGACGTTCTATTTTTTGAATGAACTAATTTCTTCCCTTCAATGTGGTTTTTATGAGAACATAACTAACTTGCTGCTATTTTTTCCACTTTTATTAATTACACTTATTCATATAATTTGCTATCCATATGTAAATACACTCAAATTTGAACAATAAAAATTTTTACGAAAGGGACAATGTAAATGAAATACAATTACTGCGTTAGTTCCAGTAAGAGGCATATTACATAAAAACAGGATTTTATTCGATTATCGACTCGTATTCCTTGGAACTTATACGATAGCACATACGCGTAAGAAAGAAGAAAATTAATTCTTGTCAAAAGCCAGAAAAAGCAGCAGCCGTATAATGGAAAATAATTGAACCCTGCGTTACTTGTATTTCTTTGCTGTGCTTGCCGATGCCGCTTCGTTTGACATTTTAAATGTCGATTATTTTATCCTTTTTATTACACGGTACGCGAAAATACCCTTTGGCGGATTTAAAGTTTATAGTCAATATGGTAATTTGTTAGTACATAGCAGTGTAGTATATTTTATCTTAAGAATCTAGTCTATAAATTTTAGAGAAGGGGAAACTAGTAGTTAAGATTTTGCAGCTATATTCTTATCCGTTTCTTATTATAATGGAAAATATTGGTAGTAGCGGATGTGTAATAAAACTCTTTCTTGATTACATAGTTTAATTTGAATTGACAAAACTTAAAGATAAAACCCCACTACAAAAGCAGACCCATATAGTGTACAAAATACCATGCAATAACTGTGATGGAGTATATATTGGTCAAACTAAGCAACATCTAACAGACAGATTAAATGGACATAAATATTCTACTAATATAACCTCTCACAAAAAACACATGTATAATAAACACCACACATTTAATTTCGACCACACTGAAGCATTAATAAAAGAAAAAAATTACAGGGCACGTATTAACATACTTGAAATGTTTCAAATAAAAAAGCATAATAACTCAATAAATGATCGTCAAGAGATTGCTGGTTTATCTAGTATTTATTTTTCTATAATAAAATAATCAAAATATTACCCCTATGTTTATCGTATCTTGCATATTTTAAAATCTTATACAAAATTTAATTCCCATCACTGTATGTATTTTATGTATGTGTGTATGTATACTATAAAACATATTTTTACAAACAAAAAAAAATCCACAGAAATATTGTAGCCACATCTTTTCATTTCGTATTTAATACTCTTGAAAAATGTCACATAAATTTAAAGAGAAGTTTTCGCTCCTTTAAAAATTTTAAACAATACAATTTAGAAAAATTATAATTTTCATTTATTACAAATCAATAATGTAAATGTTACTTTATATTTGATTTAGAAGAAAAAAAATTAAGGTAATCATTTGTTATTTAAATAAATCCATTCTCATCTCACCATAATAATTCAAAATGTTAGTTTTGATTTTTTTTTGTCTTTTCAATTCTTAGACATAACTTTACCATATATTAATTATTATCGTCTTGCATTTTAGTTGAAAAAGGCTATATGCATATAGCCGAAACGTCTAAATTTTAAAATTCAAATTAAACTATGTAAATCAAGAAAGAGTTTTATTATACATATCCGTTACTACCAAGAAAACAATTTCCATTATATAGTAGTTAAGATGTTCTTGTTTTAGCTTTTTTCTTTACTAGGGTAAAAATGTGTTACACCCTAAGATACCGTGGTGAATTTATACACTATTTTGGGAATGCATCACCGGTTATGGAATATTATGTAAGTACATTAGAGGTGAAGTATTTTGCCTGAGATGAGGTTCGCCACAACTTCTTACAGTTTATATTAAGAATTTCAACAATTTTTTTTAAATGGAAGATTGAATAGAGCTCGGTAACATAAAATGCCTCGTCAGCATATGCCGTGCATTATTCGTTAGTTCAATCGTGTAATCAAGTTTGCTAAATTACCAAACTTCCTGTTTGTAATTGGACATCACTATTCCAGTTAGTTTTCAGTTAACTGCATAATTGACGGAAATTGCTCTAGTATTTTTCGCGACAGGCGTGGAGCTAAGTATCCTTCGTTTTACACGCAAATGTTTCCTTTTATACCTATATACGTAGATTTTGCAAAAAAAAAAAAAATAAGAAGGAACCAACCAGAAGTTACGTTTTTATTACGATAACGGCACCAGTTAAGTCCTTGCATGAAGTATATTGTAGAGTTGACAAAGGTGAAGTTGTCATAAGCATATTGATTGATTTCGATAGTGTAAACTATGATATTTTAGAAAATAAACTAGAATGCGTTCGTATCAGAGGGAATGCGAAAGATTGGTTAATGTCATATGTAGAGAACAGCTCGTTAGAATTAAATCTGTACAGTCAGACAAAAAACATGTTCGGAGTGGCCTACCACAAGGATCTATCCTCAGGCCGCTATTATTTATTATCTATACTAATGGTTGCATATTGAAATCTTAACAGCAAGTGTATTCTATATGCCAATGATATTAGTCTAATAAATAGTAAGCTTACCACTGAAGTATTGATTATAAAGAAACATTTTTGGCTTTTGCTACAGAGACTCTTGCAAAAGCACTTTTAAAAATAACAATTTGTTGAGCAGCAGTGAGCAGCAGAGAGCATATCGATGACTTGAAGACTGGAGGGTAAGAATGGGCCATCTCAGATTGCAATGGGGCATAATAATATTGTGTATCCTGTAGAAGGTAATTTTTTGGCATTGAGATCAGACCACATAAATTTGATATATCTATTTAACAGAAAATTCGAGGTGAAAATTACGTATCGGATAAGTTGGAATCAATCAGAGACAGTTCGGGGAATTGATTTGCTTTACAGATGGATCAAAAATCGAAAACGGGACTGGAGGTGGAATCTATGGAAAGCTGAGAAGCACAATGATCACCTTTCCTTTAGGAAAATATGCCATGGTCTTTCAGGCAAAAGCATATGCAATATTGCAGCTGAAATCAATCAAAAGGCTTACAAAACACAAGCGGATCTGCATTGCAACAGACAGCCAAGCGATACTGAGGGCATTAATGAACATCAAAATACAATCAAAACTGGTTTGGAAATGCATTCGAGAACTGAATAGTCTGCCAGACCACCATAAAGTCTCTTTGCTGTGGCTGCCCGGGCATTCGGTAATCGTAGGAAACGAAAAGCCCAATGACTTAGCAAGGAAGGGATCTTCGGCTTCATATATACCCAGAACCTGTTCTAGAAGTATCCAAAAACGCAGCATGAGAGCAGGTAAGAAGTTGGGTAAAAGAAAAACACATAAAACATTGAGATAAAACAACTAGGCGAATTCATGGAAATAGAGGGCATATGTAGTTCGTGCGACAAATCGACATATGTCGATATCAGATTTGAAAAGCCGTCAGGACGGCGAATATGCAAAGATTGCAAGCTTGATATCGATTTGTTGCACGAACCTACATAGGCCTAGCTCAAATGGTAGAGCGCTCGTCCGGCAAACGAGAGTGTGTAGGTTCGAATCCTGTGTAAGGAAAATGTTTCCTGGGAAATTTTTTTCTTAATTATTACAATTATTAGCAGAAATACATTAACTCATTAATTATTTCGTACTGTAAAAAGCTTGCAATCTTTGAATATTAGTGTCAATTAAATTAGGTATTTATAACCAACAGAAACAATATAATAAACGAGATTGGAAATTGAAGTTGTTGACTTCCCACAAGCAGGTTGCAAAGACTTTATTAGGTTTCGCCTAATTATAAATTATATTATAACATAAAAAATCGGTACAATACTTTTATGGAATGTAAACAAAATTTTAGGTTAATTTCTAAAATAGTAAATTGCACGTACAACATGCACAGATCATATAATTCATATAAATAAATAAAAAAAAGAAACATACCGAGATAAAAATAAAACAAAACCATACCACTTAATTTACTTCATTTACTTCTCTCCAACACGTCTCCCATCATGAAACTGCTGATCGGATAAAAATAGATTATCCGAGAGTAAACGCTGTTAGTCATCGCCGACCACTTCTATAAATATAGAACGCGAGAAACGCCGCAGGCGTAAACTAATTGAATTAATAATCGGGTGTAAATATAACGGCTTAAAGGTGAATTGATTACGAATTTGAATGATTTCGAGTGCATCGGCAGTCAAGAGGTATATGCCGTGGCTTGAGTCTTGAGCGCACAGGTCTCATAGCGAGGAGAGTATGCTAATGCGATAATAGAATAGGGCAGGGAGTTTCTCTTACTTATGTTATGGACATATTGTACTGTATTGCGTTAATAATTTATGTCTGTCAATTTGCCGATGATATTTCAACTGTTTTTTCAGCAGAAGTATTATCTGAACTATCTGCAAAAGGTACTGACTTCAGAATGCGTAAAACGCGATCGAAATTGTTTACTTTTTAGTTTTAACAAATGTTACATTGAAAATTGAGTAACCTTGTGTTTTTGGGTATGCTGAATCTGAAATTATGCATAAAAAATCCGTATTTGTAAAACCTACCCTAAAATACAACCCTTAAATGCGAAAAATTGATATCACTTAATACAAGTACGAAAAATATTTTTTATACAAATTATACAGTTTAGTTTGCAAATTCCAAGTATTTGTTTGTCAAAAGCACCCCTTAATGCATTGAATTTGACATGTTTAAAAAATTAAGCCTTTTTGCTTCAGTAAAATGTTTTTATACATGAACAGCAACACCCTTAGTCAAAACAAAAATTGAAAAGAAACAATTACATTTTATATTTTGTGAATAATTAATGAGAATCGGAAAAATATTCAGATGATATATCCAGTGCAGTATCATCTTCCCCAATAACATTTACTAACTCTAAAATATCCGAATCAAATTGCCGTTTTCTAGAATCAGTTAAATGTTGTAAACTTAAATATGGATCAGAACTTAATATTAATCGACAAAAGAAGTCCTCATTTGTATGCTCCCTTGATAATTTTCTCGTAAAATGTGTACGAATTTTTTTCACATCATTGTTTTTTGCTTCCTGTGCTTCTTCTGACAATTCATCAATGGGTAAAATTGCGTTATTAATGACCGAAGTCCCATGAAACAAAATTTTATCTACTGAAGTAGACACATAATACCAATGTACAATTTAACGTATTTTTGTGCTGTATCTAAACAATCTAAAGGTGACATGGCATTTTGTTCTTCTTGTTCGGGACTCCTCCATTTTTCCATTATACGTTTGCCTCTAGTTGGTGTAGTTGAAGTACTTTCAATTATCAAATCGGCAGTACTTTTATCTCGACTTTCTCGTACTTTCATTGCAGTAGCATGTACAAGTTCCTCCACGGAAATACTTTTTCTGAGCTCCTCGGGTTTACGCCTTTTTACAACAACAGAACTTTCAGCAAAACTCTTTAAAGGACCACCTCGAATACCCGAAGTTGATGGTCGATCGCAGTAAACAGATTCAGGAAAAATAATTTCTTCTTGTAGCCAAACATTATGCGTTTCAATAAAAACACTTGATGTTCTATTGGACGATTTCCAATATTGAAAATATCTTGGAGAAAAGCCAATACAAAATATTTTTACTTTTAATAATTTTCTTCGGCAAGCCCGTATGTGTCAAGTATAAACCGATACATTGCTCGTTTTTTACTTTCAGTCGATTTATCGTCATCCTTCATAGCGACTTCGTGTAATACCAATCGACTTATTTTCTTCGCGTCCATTATGTTACAACTTTTCAAAAAAACTATTGCCACAAAAACACAATCTTTTACAACCACTCTAACGTCAGAAATTTCGAAAATAGCGCACAGAATAATCTGCATAAAGTTTCGACTCAAAGTTGAGTTTCAACTGATCGGGTACCAAGTGGGGTTTTCTTTTATATGTTCTGAATAGGCAAGTATTGGCAGCCAATTTTCTTGAATTTACAAAGCCAAATAGCTAATTTACACATAAATGAGATAATTACCATGTAGGGTTGTGTAGAACTAAACTTAGTCCTCTACTTAAGGCAAATTTTTATAATCCGATTACCTGTTACAATCAATTAATTTTCTTGTACCAGGTAAACATTATCCAATAATAAGTAATGCGACTTAATAATACCCTTAGCAATGTATAACAACATTATAATGACATCAATAAATAAGCGCATTTGCTTGTGGTACAGTCTTTTTAATTACACCCTAATTTCTATACGTAGAAACGTCTCAATTTTACTGAACTTTGAAAGCAAATATAGAAAAACTTATGTAAATAAGATGGATATTATTTACATCATCAAATAGAGCAACTATTCAAGATTAAATTACTGCAATTTTAACTTTGTAGGAAAAAGTTGAAAATATGATTTTCGATCGCGTTTTTCGCGTTCTGAATAACTGTGTGACTGTGCCAATTCAATGCTAAGGTGGACGCAACAGAACTGTTTAATATTGAATGTTGAGAAAACAAACTTGATTGTATTTGACTGTCACAAACGGAGCGATTCTTCGCTACTTCTGCGTGTGAATGGACTATTGGTGCCGGAATGTGCTATCTACTACAAAATTTGTGGGATGCGTGGTGGATAGGTCCTTATCATGGACTGAACTAATAGATTATATTTGTGGATCGGTCGCATCATGTATATTTGCCATTCGGGTACTTAAATTTAGTGTGACAACCGAGGTAGTTATTACTTATCATAAATCATGCATCAAATAACGGCTGAGATATGGGATAATGATATGAGGTAGATGAATAAAGTTTAAAAGATTGTTTTTTCCAGCAGAGGAAACTTTCCTCCCTCATTTGATTATATGTTTATAAAAATACTTTTTTTACTGGGAGCGTACTGACACTTCAAGATTTGCGTAGGCTCAAATACAACATCAGCATACACACACACACACACGGTGAATCAGTGTTTGTAACATTAGAACACTTGTATACATACATACATACCTCAGGTGTACGCGAAACCTACATGCGATGAATGCTAATCTTCTCACGATGCATGTGTCTTCCGTACCGGAAGAGTTATGCGAGACGCCACACTCGTTTGCTCGATCTTTCGTGTAAAATATTTTTAGAGAGCTATATTTGCAAGCAATAGCCAACACACCGGTATCTGAATACGGAAATCTAATGTTACACGTTCGATGCTCGTGAATGTGTTCTGTTTGCAATAGCGGGTGTAGCTACATGTGTTTGCCGTCGATGTTGATTGATATTAATTTCTGTATGGCGACCGTGATGCTTGAGCGGATCTGCTTCTGGTAGTTCGCAGCGTGTATCGGCGATTATGCGCTATTTTTAATGGTTCAGCATCGAATGCTGCTTTATCCCAATGAAGTTTCCACCGTAAGTTCAATAATAAAGACAGTCGTTTGAAAGAAATTTTATTTTACAATTTCGTACTTTATTTTATAAGTAACATGAACAGTATGTATGTCTCACATTTGTTTTTAAATAAAAGACATGGTGTAACGACGTTTTGTTTAATGGAGTTTTCGGTTCATTTGTCGCGGAAATATATAAGTATGAGTGTAGTACAGGGATTTAAGTTTAAGTTTTGACATACGCTGAGAAAATTCATATAAACAAAAACTTATCGGTTTATAATATGGAAATTAATCGGCATTAATTGAGGGTTTTAAATATACAAGGGGCATTAAATCGGCTAAAAATAATAAGAAAAAGATTTTACCTCGAAATTCTTGACTCTAGGCGCAAATTTTAGGTCGGCTAACTAACGTCATGTCACGCCTTAGGGGCGACTACGAACTATAGTTATATAGTATAGAAAAAAAGGAATTACAGAGATTACGCGTCGTGTCACGCTCGCGGGGCGACTATGGTCGGCAATCGAACGAGGGGTGGAGGATTGCGTCGTGCCACACTCGAGGGGCCACTACGAACTACAACCGAACCCGAGACAGACGATTACGCTGTGTCACTACACGACTATAATCTATGATCGAACGAAGGGCGAAGGGTTACGCCGTGCCACACCCAATGGGCGACTATGATCTATAACCAACCACCAGGCGGAGAAATTCGCGCCGTGTCACGCCCGCGGTGCGACTACGGTCTACAATCAGATAGGGGCGGAAACATTAACGTCGTATCACACCCGAAGGGCGACTATGATCCATGATCCTACAGGAACGATGAAACTATCGTCGTGTCACATCCGAAGGGCGACTACGGTTTATAGTTAGGTTGGGGAAGAGGATCAGGTCGGCGTTCGATCTGGCCTAGTTAGTTGCTGCAGTGCAGCTACTCACACCGTGTGACCGCATCATATGAGCAATTGTCATGTGCCAGTCGGTCAGTGCCTCGCATCCGAGTTACTATTTGCGCGGTTTTGCGAAATGATAGTAGCTCGTAAGCTGACGAGACATTACTGGCTACTGAAAAGCTGCGAGCTAGTTTTTTTGCAATTCTTATTTTCTAATTTTATTTATACTTAGTTCATTTTAATTTTTTAAGTATTTTTTTTAGTAGTATTGGTTTCTATTTTTGCTTGATATGAATGCGTTGCTGTACTTGGGTCTATCGCCTGTTGGAAAATAAAATACTATTACTATAGTTTAGTTTAGTTTAGTTTATTTTCATATTGCCAGTAACACTGGATACAATGTGTCAAAATACAAATGTAAAATACAACAAACAAAATTTTAGAAATAAATAATTTACAGAAAAACAAATAGAACAAACAAAACGACAATAAATGTGTATGGTCAAGTACAAAAATATTCATTAATGGAGTAATAAGATTTTTCTATTAGGAGCGCTCTAACCTGTTTTTTAAATTGTTTAATGCAGTCTGTGCCAGTTATTGTATCTGGCAAGCTATTATATACTCTTAGGCATTGAATTATAGGCGATCTCTTTGTAGCTGATAGGTAGTGTTTGGATATCGTCAGTTGCTCTATATGGCGGGTGGTATAAGGGTGATGTTTTTTGTATTTATTAAATATTTCAAAGTTTTGTTTCACATAGACTGCCGATTTATAGACTAAAATTCCGGGAAAAGTTAAAATTTTTTTGAGGTACTCCCATGTCACACGCATACTCCCGCGAATACACGTTGCCTATAATATACTGTAATCGTCAAAATTTAACTAGGGTGTAGGAAAGCAGAGGGAAGGAAAGAGCGTGCTGCTTTAAAATAGAAACAGACATATAGGTAGCTGTGTTTCCCATCACATACCTAACGACCAATACGGTTTCAAAATTGGCACCGTACGTATTGCAAAGTCATTTTATGAATTAGTATAAGATCCCTATACTAAAGTTAAATTTTGTTGACTACGATATATGATATGTTAAAATATAATTCTTTATTTTAGAATAATGAGATAAAAATCGTAAAGAGTGGATTATATTAAGTGAAACATAATTATTCTCTACTACTATTACCTCATTTGCATAATTTCTCGGTACCTGCCGCAGCAGGTAGTGGATTATCCCCGGTAAACATCATTAATCAAATCGTTGTATCTATGGACTATACCTGTAAGTATTGGTGTGGACTGGCGCTCCGGTTTTCACAAATTCAAATGTTTATTTTTGTATAAGATTTAGTTAATGAATTGTTTGTATGATTTATTTAATTTAAATGTTCAGTTGTTTTAAATTAATTTCATTCTTTAAAATGTATAGCGTTTGCTAGTGTAGTTCATGTCTTTTCTAGTAGTTTTCTTCGTTAAATGATACGGCTGCGATGCACGTAGCGCGTGATTAGGATTTTATATGTATACGACTGTTTAACCTTGTTTGAACTAGTTCCGAGATAGACACAAGAGCGTGAGTACATGAAATTTGTAATTGTTTGCTGCTATTTTGTTAATACTTTTGATTTATAGATTTGTTTCGTTTTATTTGAATTTTATTCTGTCCATCAAGGAACTCGCGTAATAATAATTGTTATTATATTGTTGTGTACAGAATTTAGATATAAGATCATTTATTATTTTTGCTCGGGAAGATATTTTAGTTTAAATAATTAATTTTTCGTTTTTTAATTTTGCTGATTTGTATTTAATTATTAATCACCTCGGTTTGGGTGAATAGAAGCATCGTGCTTGTGTTTAAATTTTTCTTTTGTAAATTTACTTGATTGTCCACGTTTAATTTAGTTTGTTTTAATTTTGAAACCACGTGGATTGGTTGATATAAAAAGGATATCTTCTTGAACTAATTTGTTTTTTTTTGCTTTGATAGAGGATTTAGCATTGTCCTTTTGTAATTTAGAATCTATAGCAGTTTTTTGATTTAAGCCAGGGCCCTTTGTCCACGGTTTTTTTTTTTCTGCAAAATTTTGTAATTAACATTTTTTCTTCTTCTTTTTTTTATAATAAATTCTTGTTTGTTTTTTAACGTCATTCAAAATTCTGCTCTTTTATTTTATTAAACCTTTTTAATTTTTGGGGTAACTTAAGAAAGTCAGATTTCTTTCACTCACACTTTTTACTTTTCGTGATTAGATGTGTTTCATGTTTTAATTTGCGAGGGTAACTCTGAGTTTAATTGTTGTTTTGCGCCCTTTAAGATTTTTATCCGTTGAGTTTGCTAATTTAATTTTTCATTTTTAATATTCATTTTGTTTTTTTCAAATTCAGTCAGCTCACAGCAGTATGTATCTCAATATATTACACCGGGACGTAGGTGGAGAGAGGACTACTTTTTTAATGATTAAATTATTTTTTTCACAAAACTTAGTGGACAGGGTGAATGAAGATGTTTTAAATGATACATTATTTTAACTCCTAGGTGGGCGAAGAGGATTACATTTTGATTCTGTTAAAAGGATTTCATTTGTGTAAAGATTAAATAAAACATTATTTAAAAAAAAATTCAATGCGCCCTCACTTCCAGATGTTACCTTGACTTTGCCCTTTCTATGAATAGAAAATTTATAAACATTGTTTAAACATCAATACATATATGTGGCCTTCAAGATTTATAAATTTCATTTTAATTAACGCAAACATATACTAGGTATAAGTACTCCTTCTAATGGTTTTCCAATAAAAATACTGTATAATAAAAGTGAATCACAATCGTGCAGAAGAATATTAGCAGTAAGTAAAATCAAGCGCTAAACATCGCAACTTCACAATAGACATTTTAGATGTTTCAAATTCAGAAATCAATGTGAGCTATAAACCTTCTATATCAATGTTTGGAATCAAGGTAAGGGCGGTTTATTCCACGGGTAGACCAGAGCCAATAACAACTGTCATGATATGCTCTATGTCCACATATGTAGAGTCGCTGTAAACAGATTTGGTGAGAATTCCACTTCCACTAAATTGGCAACATTATTTGTATATCAATCATAATGATCTCATTTTAAATCTTGAAGTAACGTGTCTTATATACAGTAGGACAAAAACATAAAATTTTCCTATGTAAGATTTTATATATACATGAACCTATGCAAATAAAAATGAGTATGGACGGATCACCTGCTCTGGCACTTAAAATGTAATACATGTACCGTAATTTTTGCCATGATACACCACCACTACTTTGTAATTTTTGCAAAATCATCCTTAAAAAGTGGCTTTTAAAAGTGCTTTTAAATTTACCGTAAAGTCGATTATCAGAAAGGGTTTTTAATTAACTCCCGATAATTTTTTTTTATATAAAATAATTTAAAGGTGAGTTTGAATATCGTATATTGCCGCACTTTAAGAACAGAATCAATTTTTTTTTTTTGTAGATGCAAAAACTTGCTCATATTGGCTTGAGAACGATTGCAATAATGTAATTTTGAAGCAAAATTACTCCATGTATGTAGTTAGTAAGAATAATATGAAGTAACCCAAAAAATAGGAGTAAGTACATATCTTGTTTTTGTATCTGTGACGCAATGTGCTTAGAAATGCGTGTTTTTAATTTGTATATTTTTGGCATTCTAATGAAATGCACTTTCATATCTTCAAGAGATTTGTTTTTATATTTATATTTATTGCAATTACATCATGAATCGTTTATCCTATAACTTACGTAATTTGATACTTGACAAATATGGCTTCTAAAAATTATAATAGATACTACACGTTTTCAAATTCTCTAATCTTTACTCCTTTAGTTATAATTTATCGTTTGTGGAAATAATATGATATGTATTCACGGAAACATTAATACTTGTTTCTGTTTCATTATAAATTCGAATGCTTTTCGAAGTTCTATCTGACATGTAGAGAGAAAAGCATTTCATGTATTAACTTAGATATGTGACCTGCACGTTTATAAAAGCAACGTACTGCTGTGTACTGAATGTACCAAAGAAAATGCAAAATGAATTAATAAAAATGAAAAATTAGATTAGCCAGCTCAACGGATAAAAATAAAAAAGGGCGCAAAAGAACAATTCAACTCAGGGTTACCCTCGCGAATTAAAACAAGAATTTAATCATGACAAGTAAATTGTGGGTAAAAGAAATCTGATTTTCTTTATTTTCCCCAAAAATTGAAAAGGTTTAATCAAAAATAAAAGAACAGAATTTAGAATGACGTTAATAACAATCAATAAAAACTTATTATATAAAAGAAAAAGAAAAAAAAACATTAAATACAAATTGCAGAAAAAAAAAACCATGAGCATAGGGCTCTGGCCGAAATCAAAAACTGCATTAGACTCTAAATTACAAAAGGACAATGCTAAATCCTTTAACAAAGCAAGAAGGTAAAATAGTTCAGGAAGATAGTCCTTTTATATCAATTCAATCCACGTGGTTTCAAAATTAAAACAAACTAAATTAAACGTGGACAAATCAAGTGAATTTACATAAATGAAAACTAAAAGCAGGCACAAAGCTTCAATTCACCCAACCCGAGGTGATTAATAAATAATTACAAACCACAGCAAAATTAAAAAACGAAAAATTAACTCTTTAAACTTAAATATCTATCTTCCTGCACGAAATAATAAAAGATCTTATACCTAAATTGTGTACACAACAATTATTATTAAGCGAGTTCCTTGATGGATTAAATAAATTCAAAATAAACGAAACAAATCTATAAGTCAAATGAAATAACAAAATGGCAGCAATAAAAATAAAATTACATGTACTTACTCGCTCGTCTATCTGGGAACTAGTTCTTATAATGTTAAACAGTCGTATATATATAAACAACAGCTGCGTGCGGCGCAACGCACAAAGATCATAGAAGAAAAAATACAAGAAAGGACATTGAACAACATGAGCAAATAAAAATATAATAAAGAGTGAAAATTAAATTTAAACAACGGAACATTTAAATAAATAAATTAACCAAACAAATCATTAACTAAATCTTCCCTTTCTCTACTCAAATCATCAACAACTTTCTCCTCATTAGAGGTATCTGAATCCCAATTGACTTTATCCCCTCCTGTCTGATTACATTTCTTTTCTACAACATCTTTTCTCAACCAACCATCAAGTTTCTCTCAACACCTATCTTGTTTCTCTATCATTATTTTGAACATTGACATCAGATCATTCATTCTAATAATACTTTCCTTAGTGCTGTTTCCTTCGTTCCTCTGAGTATTCTTTTCGTCCATCCTTCCCTTTCTTCCTGTTACATCCGACTCCTTACTGCCGTGATTTCCTTGGTTCCGCCAGCTCTGGTCTCCAGGAACGTCCACTTCCTGTTCCCTGGTGGGCTTGTCCGCTTCTTGCAGCGATGTATATAAAAAGTTTTTAAACACAGAATCAGCTCTATCAATGCAACGAGAAATTTTCACAAATTCTAATTCAGGGATCCTAATTTTACTGATTACAATTAAAACAACGTCGAGCCTCACGTTGGGATTGCCAAATAAATATGCTGTGTGCTGAATTTACGAAAACCGGGTGCCAGGCCACAGCAGTACCTAGATTAGATTAGATTAAGACTGGGGTGGCCTATGGACCTGTTCCACCGCGACCTTTTCAGATCATATTGTGATTCCCTTTTTTTCCTAGAAGACGCTCTCTAATTTTGCCATCTTAATTAGGCCTATCATCTTTGAGAACGGCTTCTTTTTGTAGCTGCTAGCTGTGGGGTTCTCCTCCCCCATTCCTAGAAACCTTGTCCTCGCCAGGCCTTCACATTGGCACAGCACATGAACTGGTGTTTCGAAAACTTTCGTAGGTTGTATTTTGTATTTCTTCCGACACATGGACCTGAAGATGGTTACTAGGTAGGCCGAAACGTGTAGTCTAGATAATTGTATAACAATAAATTGAATGAAGAAGGACATTATGCTTTCATTTCTTCTCTACTAATTAATTCTGATACTTTATTAATTGAGACAATATGGATATGGAATTAGGTACTTAAGCTCACAGGCAATTAACTCAATTACATTTCGGTTTATGAATTTCACGTTTTAGGAGATAGTTTTACTCGAAAATTCAAGTAAAAATAACTTTCGTTAGTAAAATTAGGTTTAATAAGCAATAAGTACCCTAAGGAAATTGTTAATTTTACGTTCTTAATTCAATTTAATAGCAAGCACAAAATGGTATGTTGTAATGTTTTAACCTACATTTTTTCTTTGTATTTTTGTTACATCTTAAATTTACAAATCGTATTCTACTGTGTAGAATTTGTCTGTGAGTGGTGATTGACTATACTTGTACATACTGCACGCTATATATCTTAAAAGGAAAATCTTAATTCATTATCAGAATATGCGTTATCTCTCCTCAACATCTAAAATTCTCTATACACGTTCAAACACTATTTACTTAGATGCTTAGAGACAAGGTGACCCAGCAAGTTTAGTGTCAGCACTTACTTTTTACAGCATCAACTTCTTTATATTAATTTAGCGATAAGGATTAATCCGCTTCGCGAATGGACGTGATAAAAAGTTTCTCCCGTCATTAAGTCCGAGAATTTTAATGAGAAGCAAATAAAATTAATGAGTTGTTTGGAATTTTCAATTTCCACTTTAAACAATGTACTACTTATAAAAGATTCCCGCTTTATGTTAATAGAATCGCATAAAGCCATAGAGTTTACGATAGCTGTTAATGCGTATAATGGAAATATTTGTGTTACGGTCAATATTTCTTTATATTAAAGATGTTTATATTAAAACTAGTTAAAAACGGTATAATTTTAAAATAGATTTTAATAACTGCAGTCAGGTTAAGCTCGAAGGTTTTATATAGTCAGAACAAGAGCTTACCAGATGCTAATGAGGATAGAATGTTATCGAGTATACCAATGATGATTAGTAAATACTTTTTTCTATTTTGCGTTCATAAAAACGCAATTGTAACACGCTTTTGCGTATCGAAAAGTGCTTCATTGTGATACGCCTTTTTTTATTTCTATAGGTTGGCTGTATTGAATACATTATGACAGAAAGCAAAATTGACGTTTAATGCATGTAAATTGTAAATACTTTAATCAAAAATTCTATACAAATTTAGTTTACATTGTTATTGTTATGAAACGTGGAATTACTGTATACATTTACACTGACGGAACAAGTATCTTGAGCATGTATTGTTATGCCAGGCAAATTCTTCGTAACAAAGTTTTGCTGAGTTATGGTATTGGCTTTAATGGTAGACTCTTGTGATTGAGAATCATTCGATGATATAACTCTAGAATGACCAGATGTACTTTGGCCCTGATAAGTTGTGCGCTACAGCCACTTTACGTTTCATAGATGTTTCGATGTAACCCTCAGCTACCGCAGATGACTTCCATCCACCATGACGTTTTATAGTCAGCAAATCACTGCCTGCGTCTGCTAAGTGTGTAGCACTAGAACGTCTGAAGCAATGTCCAGTATAAAGCTCTGAATTGGGCAATTTTAGAAAATCAGCTATTAATTTAGGCATTTTGCCAATCGTATTAATTCCAATCGGGCACGATATACAGTAACCATTGCGATATGTAAGGAAGAATCTTGAATGATTAATATTTTTTGGTTATTTGTTAATTCATCTCGTCTACAGGCACCTGTGTAACCCATTGTTAAAACGATCTAAAATTAAATCCATTACATAAAAAATTACATTTTGCAAATAATATCGTACCTTTATTGCTAAATACAATGCGTCAGAACCTTCCTCTATAAATTTATTAATATCTTCAATGCATAAAATTTTAGATTTCTAGCCTCGTATCCCTCAGAGAATCGTTTTAAATAGGCTTGTAATTTAATATATTTTGATATGTCTGTATTTTTATAAATGGAAAAGCAAGAACAAAGCATGGAATACATAGACCATAAGGTAGAAGATTTCTTATTTTTACCTTGTAATTCAAAATGTGCCAATAAAATGTTTTCAGATATTGTGTTGACATTATTCTGTACAGCCCATAGTTCAAATTGATGGTAGCATTTTTCATATACTGCTTTTGATTTTTTCGGTAATAAATTTATGACGGCGTTATCCGCAATTTCACGCAGTTGTGGTGGCGTACAAGATAAATTTGTCTCAGTATCACTCATTTTTTACAGTTTACAGAGACTATATTATGAAATATATTTGTTTAAACAATTTAAATAGCCGAATTTGAATTTTGAATTCGTCAAATGTCAATCGTATGTCAATGTGACCAACTTCATATAAAAATAAAACTCAACATTTTTAATGAGATTTTTATTAAGTATTTATTATCAATTTATAATGCAAAATAGAAAAAATAGTATAAAGGACTCGTTTCATAAGGCTTTTTGTCGCACTCGTTCATTAGAAAAACTCGCCTGCGGCTCGTTTTCTAAACTTGAACTCGTGCGACAAAATCATGCCTTATGAAACTCGTACTTTAATATACTATTGTGGCTTCGCTGTCTTCCATTTTTGTCCTTAATAACAATAACGCATTTTTAAGTGATTTTGTGTACAATCCCCTGCTATATTCATTTTCTATTAGTTACTGAAGGTAGACTATGGTTGGATTTTCTAAGAAAGGCATTAATGGTGAACATACAGGCGTCGCAGACCTGTTTTTCCACGTATCCACTCGGATATTAATGGAGGTTAAAGGTTTGAAAACATGTAACTCTTGAAAAAAAGATGTTTTTCTTACGGAAAGCGTGCCGAATAATCAAAAGTTAAAACCGTCGCGGAAATATAACGTGTATTAATCGCCAGCTGTACAGTTCAGCGCATGCGCTTGAGTTATGCAGTTTGAATACCCAATATGCAAGTGTAGTGTAATGATGGATGGCCGTAACCCTGAACTTCCATTTTGTGCTGTAGGTTAATGTTGAAGTAAGTTCTGCTTACATTAATTATGTATTCAGCTTATCACTACTTGGTAGCTAGGTATAACAACACTTATCCACAATATGGCCTCCTATACCTCCTTAGGATTTGGCGCTATTATTAGTAGCTATTTGGCGTGCAACTTACAATGCACACTCTATGGCTGTGGCATTTACAAAAAGTTTTCTATATGCGCGTGGCTCATTAGAAACTATTTTACGGGGTTACAGGGAACACCTGATTTCTGGATAAATCATGGGTTCTTTTAAAAAAATTACCTTAGGAAAAACTTTTGTGGCATTTTTATTCTAGTTTGTGGCATACTGTGGTTTTTAACAGCTATCACATGTTTTGAGATATGACGTCATGAGTAGTTTTTTAAATGCATCATCCTGTAGGTTTGATATTTTCGAATAGGTGCTTGTTCAAAAAGTACAATGGTATACGATTTGTGGGTGTGTGACTTTTATAAATTTTGCAATTTATAAAAGGAAGCAAAATCTTTCTTTAAACAATTCATTTAAATATTTCCTATATATATCAAAACTCCCTTTGCAGTTATATATTTTAATTAGAAATAACTTCAAGTTAGCTTTTATCTTATATTTTATTTTAATGACGACTACATAATTTATGAAAAATGTTATAATAAATATAAACTCAAAGAGTTGAAGGTCAATGTGCCTTTAGTATCATGTTTGGATGAAAGTAATAATAAATATATTTTTTTCTATGTGCTTTTCTTTTCTAGAAAATGAAGACATGAATAGTGCGATGACAGAAGAGCTGCAATTGGACTAAAAGGAATTCTTCAGATTCGTGTATATAAATATATGATATAATAAATGATCGTTTGAGCGCATTTTTGGATTGTTAATACAGCTCTTTCTCAATAAATATGGTTTTGTATATTGATCTTTTTTGCAATATTTTTATTTTTAAAAACAATATAGGTAAGTACTTACTCTTGCACCATTTATTAAAATTCTGATAAACATTCTGTAATCTAAATCTAACTAGTGGAAGAACATTTTGAGAGTTACTAAAATCAAATGTAGTGATAATATAACATTTCTTCAACATTTATTTGGGGAACATGCACTTTAATTATAAATGATCAAATGGTACACTGAGAAAAGGAATATTTCTTTAAATAAAAAAAAAATATTTCTTTATCGCTACTTAAAAGAACTTTTCTTTCAGTACTTTCTTACTTTCAGACTTCTTTTTAGTATAAGTAATATGTTTTAACTGAAAGAATCGATTATATTAAATAGCCGCAAATAAATATTTCTTTAAGGAACTTTTTTTCTCAGTATAGTATTCCTCATTAACGAAGAACATTTCCCAAAAAAATACAACTTTGTTGTCATTTTGCCTGGTAAAATTACATCTCTAAGGTGATATTCCCAAATGACGTATAATAAGTTCAGGTACATTTACTAGACCTTGAAAGAATTTTTCTGTGCGCATGTGATATTCCACAAGTATGTAAAAAGAAGATTTTTTGCAAAAATTTCTTATACGTATAAATTCGCTTCAAATATAGGAGGTAGCTCAGTTGCCTCCTGTTATTTGAGTAATTTTATGGTTTAGTTCAGAAAAATCAGAAAATGTGTGGTGCAAGTCTCCATATGCTAGAAAAAAAATCATGAAGTTATATATAAAATAAGTTAAGGTATGTAAACAATCGTCTAGAATCAAATTGTGACGGAAAGTATGGAAATTTATAAAAACAAACGCCTTTTAATGACTTTAGTTTGTAGTTTATTACAAAGAAATAGATTAGACGGAATTTTGAATTAATAATAATAATATTTATTAATCATAAGACACAATTATGTATTGAAATTTCGCGTTGGTTGGAATATTTCCGTTTGACTGGTATATGTAACTCGACGATTCAAAAATGTATAAACACGAAAGAGGATAAATTATATTTTTTAAAGATTGGTCGACATGAGTCATAAAAGTGAGCTCCGGTAATACTTCAAATCACAGACTTTAGCGCTAAAAATATTTAATGTGCACTTGCCGAACTTCGCCATAAAAGTGTAATTTAGACTGAATTTCAGCATAGTACATTGAAATTCAACAATCTATAGATATCTGAGAGCTTAAGCGTTTAAAAGCGAAAGCTGCTTAGTGTAACCTTTGTACAATACTGTCACACTGCTCTTTCCATGTCAATGCATGGTCAAAAATATCCCTAAAAAATCTAGTACTATCAGTAAAATAATTCTTTTTTGGTTATAATTAAATTGTAATTTTCAATACTCTTTTGCCTCGCAGAAAATGCATATCATGTATTTTATTTTTTCTAAACTTAAAGACAGTTTATTTTGCGAAAACCAATTGCATAAGTTATTTAATAGAGAATTTGATGTGTTTTCAGTAATATGAGTATTTATTTTAGGAGCAGTTAACATTACAACATCATCAGCATAAATCGTTAAGTATATATTTGGCAGAAACAAGACTAGGTCGCTAGTTATGCATAAACTGAAAAGTGTAGGTTCTAGCAGTGAACCTTGCGGAATTCCAGAATCCGTGAGTAACCACGATGATTTAATAAAAATATCATTATCTTCATTGTTTCTATAACGTACCTTTACCATTTGCATTCTATTGTTAAAAGATGAAGCAATAGTTATTTGTAACACTAGGCCAGAAACTACAGTACAAACCGTACTGATACACTCGCAATGAGTTTCTGGCCGTGTGTTTTTTGGGCCGACAAATTTTAATTTTGAATTGAAAATAGAAAAGAAATTTTGACACTACGGAGTTGACAGTACAAGTTGGCACACATGGTACATACCTTAGTATTTTGACAAACACAAAAACACAATGTATAAAGTTACAGGTTAACGAACGATAACGAACGTAACTTTATACATTGTGTTTCTCCCATTTACAATTTTAAAATGTTGTCCTAAAATTATGACATAAAACCATGTTGGTTTACACCATGTTGGTAACACAAATTTTAATGTGGATCGTAATTAAATTTAATTTAGATAGATGCTTTTGAAAAAGTTTTACAATAAACCGAAACGTAACCAGTTGTGACTTTTGATTTATTCCCAGCCATAGTTCCAACATAAGAAAATAAAATTAGTACCTGATAATTGGCTAAAAAAATACCAGAAGACAAAAAAAATTACAATATGACTTTAAATAAACAAAGGCAGAAATAGTTGCGAAAAATATCTTCTAAATTACCTAAAAATAACACAAATTGCCACGAATGAATTTATTGTTTATGTAAGTAAATAAACAATAACTTTAAGATATGGTTTTATTATTACGCAAACTTGCATAGCCAGTTTGACTGTTCAGAATATATGATCAGTTAACTAATCTTTTTTTTTTTAAATATACCTAATGGAACTATTGTCCTTGTACTTCATACTTAAAAGAGTAGAAAGCCGTTTTATTTCGCAGGCAAGCGTAATACGGATGTGTTTTGAACTGAATTTAATTAAAACAAGAATGAAATATGTGCATATATTTCCCGTATTCGTACAACCGCGCACTGTATTATACACATGTTCGATATACTTCATACTACGAATACCTGTGCCAGCGTTTTAATTTAAAATTTAAATGAAAGCATAATATACATAGATACATAATATGTACGCATCGGTGTACGAATATGGTCCCCATGAGTGCACGAACCCGCCGTTCGCATATACATAGAATAACAGCTGTACGCGGTTCCCCATCTCAATTTACCGGTATTGTTTTTATTTGCTCACACCCCACAATTTTGTCACTCTTAACGGCGTACGCCTGTGCCTACTTAGAATAACACCACCGTATGATCTTCGCATGGTTCTCCGTAAACACTTACATTTGCCGGGCGATTGGAGGTTGCCCGTATATTTACGACATAAAAGAAAAGTTTACTTAAGGTCCCCGCTATTCGTAGGCCGTGGTCGTACACTGTACGCGTTTTATCAATCCGCTTTAATTGCCCGGATAATAGCGGTGTGCGGTTGTACTTCCAAAATTTTATAACCTTGTTTGGTTTACTGATGGTGTTTTTTTATAGCCCATGGTTATAGTCGTGTAGGGGAGGCCTGTATACGAATTAAAATTGCGGCTTTTATCAAAACTAATTCTTTTTTTATCTTTCTAAGACACTATTAAATAACATACATTACAAGAATCGTTTTATACGCGAATTTTAGCACAAGAAATGGTGCTGTGAAGTTAGCGGTAAAGTTTGTCGTTAATAATTAGTTTATAAAGATTTTTCAGAGAGAGTATCCATTAGTGATGGGTTGCTATGAAGCAAACTGCTATTATGTAGCAGCTAACAACCGTTAGTTAGTGTGTAGCAGCCATTCAATATCAAAAGAAGTTGCTACTTTTTGTAGTTTCCTCACATTGTAAAAATTTCATTTGGTATAATGTAATATCTTTAAATTCATTTTATTATTAAGTTGTTGACAAGTGCTGTGGGATCTGCTATAACCAGCGTCTTCCCCACATGAAATGCCCATCTATTTTGTTTAAAGTTTCGCATATTCATGATAATACGATATTTATATTACCGTTATCTTTTATTTTGTACATTGAATGTAACAATTGCCGATCAGCGGATCCCACGTTACGGTCCGGAACTGCTATTCTTGCGCCCTCTTGTGGAGACAAGTAGAACGAATATATGCAAATATGTTATATGGCAGTAAACTAAATTTTACAAATGCCTTTTATATACTTACATTTAAAAAATAATTGGCACTAAACTATTGCAACATATTGAATTTTTTAAAATGAAATAGAAACAATAAAACTAGCTAGCTCAACGAAAGAAATTTAATGAACGCTTGACCAAAAGAACTATAATTCTCAGAGTTCTATTAGTATGTGAGTGAATGAAATCAAACCTTCTTAATTACCCGAAAAATTGAAAAGGTTTTAAAATAAAAATAAAAGAACAAAATGTTTAACCCAATGACGTTAATTAACAATCAAATTTATTTTTCAAAATGGGTTAAATTACAACTTGTACAGAAAAAAACTTTGAACTGAAGGTTCTGGCTTAAAAGAATAACTGCACTTAACCCTAAATTAAAATAGGACAATGCTATTTCCTATACAAAGCAAAAATAAAACTATTTGTTCAGGAAGATTATCGAATATCTTTCAATTTCAATCCACGTGGTTTCACAAATAAAATAAACTAAACGTGGACAATTACTAGAAATTTACAAAATTGAAAAACTAAATGCAAGAACAAAGCTTCTACTCACCCAACCCATGTGATTGAAAATTAAAAATGAAATAGCAAAAATGAATAACACAAAATTAACTCTTTAAACTATAATGAAGAAAAACTAAAAATATATCTTCCTAAACAAAAAATAATAATTGATCTTATATCTATAAAGTGCACACTTCAATATATTAACAATCATCACAATATGAATTCCTTGATGGACTAAATAAAAGACAATTAATGCGAAAATACAAAATCGAAATAAAATACAAAATGACAACAAAGATATACAAAAATACGTCTACTCACGTCAATAGTCGAACAAGGATGTCAACAGCAAAATTCTACAATTGTTTTTCTTACAAAAATCCCTCTCTCAAAATCGTACAACGCAGACGTATTAACAATACGACAGTATATAATAGAATCCGCATTAAATCTACACAAACAAACAATAGACATTTGAATGAATGGATTAATTAAAAAGACTTAACATTAAATAAATTAAAATGATTCAATAAACTCTTTCACTAAACTTATACCAAACAAAATATGAATTGTCAAAAATTCTCAGTAAACTGAACAACAGCTGTTTTAGCAAAGAAAACAACCAATAAATAACCAGCAAATTTGCAACACAAAATACACTCAGCGATTGGGTTATCTAACCACAGCAATAGGTAGGTTGAATTTTATTCTAGTAGTAAACTTTGGTAGTAATTTGTAACTGAAAGACAATAATTTGTAGTGTTGTTATTTATATGAATTTGAGTGGTGATAATAATACAAATGACAAAGGTATTAGTGTAGTAAATGCATAAAGGCTATATGTATTTGATATTATAAATTCAGGAAACATTTTATTGTAAGAAACAGTTCATGTTTATTTTGCGGCACTATCTATGTATCATAGATGTTTTTTTTTACTGTAAAAAAAATGTAAAAGTGAACTAACAAATATAATAAAGGATGAGGTATTCGTAAAAATACTTTAGTGGTGTGTTAAATAAATGACAAGCATACGCGGTGAAAAAAACCTTCTAGAAATAACGAATATACGAACATCCATTCGTTATAGATAATAGAGAATAAAAAAATAACTGAAATTTTCTAACAACTGAATAGAAATATTGTTTTTTCCAAAGCGTTTAGGTGGAGAGAATTTTATTCCAGGTAATAGTAGTTATTTTATGTAACTACCTCACACACAACGTAAGTTTTACCGATTAGATTTCCTAGTTTTTATATCGATTTTGCTTAGGAAATATCTATACAAAAAAACATAATATCTATCATTCTAAAAACTCGAACATTATGAAACGTAACCTCCCAGAACCTTATTACTATTAGTTATTATTGCTACTTGTTACAATCACCGTTTTATAATTGATTGAAAATGCCAATATATACTGCTTTTTCATTTATTAATCAATTATTTATATTAGTAGATCACTATTAGTTACGAAAATATGTATACCTATGTGTGAAAATACTTTACTTGTTTAAGTAAATAAAACAAGAATTCACAATTTATTATGCTTGTGACGTCTGGAGAATTAATTTCTCCCTTTTTCAGACCTGTAAAGCGATTGATTAATTATTGTTCAATCAATCGCATTATAGGTCTGAAGAAGGGATAAATTAATTCTCGAAACGTCGCAAGCATAATAAATTGTGAATCAATATTAAGCCCAATTCTTGTTTTATTTAATTAATCAAGTAAAGTATTTTCAAATATAGAATAACAATTTCAGTAACTATGACAATTCAAATTATTCAAAATATATTTATGTGTTACATATATAAAGCTATTCACATACATAATGTATGTAGTATGTACCTCCACTCGTTACTGAATCAAGTAGAGTCGTCCGCAATATATAAATACATATAAATATTGAGTAAATAGAGCTAGCAATAAGAAAGTATAAGCTGTGTACAAAGTTGTAGAAACAGTTTATCTGTTTAGCGTATACCGCCATTCCAGACAAACTGCTATAAAGAGTAGCAGCTTGTCTGGAGTAGCAGGTTGTAGCTGCTAACGTGAAGAAGCAGTTTTATACATCACTAGTATCCATGTCTGTTCTACTGAAAAAAAGATTTTTTTATCGTTAATAAACATAAAATTCATGTTGCATTCACTCGTTTTATCTTATCGTTGAATGTATCGCGTATGCATTTTTGCTTCTTTAGGAATGGTCGCCTTGAAACTCGAAAAATTCGCGTGTATTTGTACATAGGTATGCATAATATATTTTAATGTGAATAATGCTCTATATAGTAGTAGATTGCAGCAACATATGTATCTGTGCCAGTAGACCAAAAATTGAATGAAAATACGGTACCATCCAGTTCAAATATTTGGACTTGGATTAAGCTAAATATTTACTTATTCTGCTGCTAACTGTATGTAAGACCTCCGTTTGCACATCTGTCAGATTAACAGATTTCCATTGTGTACACGGTAATTTGCCATGCGCTCGTGCTGAAGTAACATTCTTATATGCACATGTATTGCAAACGTGTGTGTCTTATACATACATGCTTTTAAATTTAGTGGTATTATTATTTTTTTGGTGTTCATTATTGTTTTTAAATTAGTACACCCTTCTTTGTTAAAATTAGCAAAAATTTAACAAAACTTGTTGTTCTAAAAAGTCAATAAAAATTATTAAATCAAACAGCTACCCAAAATTGTTACCGAAAAACTTTTTATGACAAGCAAGAAAGAAATACAATATACCCTTTTCAATCAGAATATTCTGTTTGTAAAGGACATATTGTCATTCATTTCATTCATTCGTTAAGTTAGGGTGGGCACCTAAAGTCCGGGCACTTGAGCCAGGTACTCATTGTACCATCTCTATTAAGTCTCTTATTTCCACTAGAGAAGCTTGATGTTGCCTATAAAGCTCAGTATCTTGCCCCAGTGGAAACTTGAAAACCTTCGAGGGCTCCAATAGATCCTTCCCGCAATATTTGTGCCTGAGTACCTTTAATTTCTCACATGTGCAGATTACATGTAAACTCGTTTCCTCCTGTAGTTCACATCTTCTGCACCACGGTTCGCTTACCCGGACTGTGTTGTCTAGATGCTTTTTCAGAGGACAGTGTCCAGTTACCAACCCAGTAATGGTTTTAACTTCTTTCTTACTGCGTCTGAGTAGGTTATCAGAGAATCTAGCATCCCCCTCCTCGATTAGCGCTTTGGTATGGAGTTGACCTTCAGTAGACCATATCTTTGTACTTTCTTTATCTAATCAGGTCCAGATCTCCCTTCTTGCGGAATCCTTAGTAATCCCACATACAGGCTCTGGACCCATGAAGTGTCTTTTAGAGTCCTCCTTGATTAGTTCGTCGGCTATTACATTGCTTTTTATATCCTTATGTCCCGGCACCTAAATCAGAGACACCGTGTAGTCTCATGCCAACGAAAACTAAGTGACATTTCATCAATGCTGGATTGTTTGCCGAATGGTTATGACTAACTTAAATATACCAAAGCAGGATGACATTTAAAAAAAAAAACTTAATAAGCTACCTTTTAAAGGCCGTTTTACACCTAGCTATTTATTGCGCAATTTATTGGCCAATTTGAAATTTTACGTATATGACACGTATTTAATCCGTGTTATACACGTAAAATTTTAAATTGGCCAATAAATTGCGCAATAAATAGCCAGGTGTAAAACGGCTTTTACACCATACGTACATATTTTACTAATTATCTTAAAAAGTATCCAACCCAGATGGGTAACGAATGTGACTTTTTTTTGTTTTTTTTCATAAGAGCAGTTTGATGAGAAAGAGAAAAGTAGGTAGGTGTATTTAAAAAACAAAAGTTTTGACACTTTGTCAATTCGAAAGTTTAACTGTAATTTTCGGACACGCTCTATAATGTTTTCGAAAAATTCATTCGGTTTCGGATGCTACCCTATGCGGTCAACGCTCCAAGTTAAATACCTTTGCCCCATCTGTCAAAAAATTTAAAAAAATGCAAATATTTCTCATATGGTTGAAAATAACAACATAGTTGTTTTAACAAACTTACTTTAGATTTGAACGTGGAATTAAAAAATGTAATAATATATAGGCTGTTCCATTTAAAATAACAAAGTTGACAGTCACTTCCGGTACAACCGGATGCGGTAGATTATTAAAAATATTTCAGTTCAATAGCGCAGGTTGTCTTTAGTATACCGCGAAATTTTCAGAATTTTCCAATGTATACTCTTTCATATATCGATCAATGCAGTTTGTCGTGAGACACCCTGTATACTTTTAAAGTAAAAATTGTGTTTCACCATCTACTATTAATTAAATTAAACCTACATTTTCTGAAAATCACTAATCCTAAAAGAAGCGATAGAGACAGGTATAAGAACTCATATCCTCCACAGTCAACACAAGAACTCTCTACCTTTCAGTATATAACTGTTATATATATTTATATAATTGCATCATATTTTGTTGGGATTTTTTTTCACAGAAACCAAAATAACTCTAAAACCGTAACCGATATGTAAGTAGATATTTTATAAAATTGGCTTTAAAATGCCTAGTAGAACCTAAAAATGTACAAAAAAAAATATAGGTTTCTGTTCATAATATCAAAGTTGGCCATGACTTTCGATGTAATGGAAGTGCGACATAGATGAAGCCATTTTTTTTTAAATAGATCATAGCTAACTATGCTTAATTCGGAAGTTTCAAAATCGAGATTTCATTGCAAAGTCAAGAACTATTAATGAACGCGTTCCGTGAATCAGCCTGTCCATGGCTGAAACTCTGTCCCAATCGTTAATTGCCGTCAGCAATGCCGACCGTGTTATTGCAACTTGTAAGTTCCTGTTATCACAGCCTTCGATTGCTGAACATTATAATAATTATAACAATAATAATAATAATAGTTTACATGGTTAAAAAAAACATTGAACTCGTCAAAACTAAAATTGAAAGTATAAATTGGTATAATTATGTTTTTTCTTTTTTCTTGAGGTGGCGGCTTTTTTGTTTAAAAGTGAATTAATATTTTTGCACCAATTAAAGCATTCTTTGACGTTTCGACAAGTTTTTTTATTATTGTCTTCTGCAGAAATTTTTTAAATACAATTTAATTTTTTATAACATTTAAAGACAACACAAAAGATTTTAAAATTACTTTAAAATTTACATTTTTAAAACATTACTAACATGGTTATTTGTCACGTACAATTATTAACTAGTTGTGAAGCATACTAAATTTAAAGTTTAAAGAACTTTAAAGAATGTTTTGTGTTGTCTTTAAATGTTATAAAATATTAAATTGTATTTAAAAAAATTCTGAAGAAGACAATAATAAAAAAACTTGTCGAAACGTCAAAGAATGCTTTAATTGGTGAAAAAAATTTAATTCACTTTTAAACAAAAAAGCCGCTACCTCAAGAAAAAAGAAAAAACATAATTTTACATTATCGGCTAAGAACAATTCCATCAAAATAAATTGGTATATATACAACATAGACACAAGACAACATACTCAATTTTTTTATTATAAAATTCGTCTAGTGTGTAATGAGCCTTAGTTGACAGGAACTGTTTCAATCGTCTCTGAAACTTAGAGTTGTTTACGTTTTTTACATTTTCCGGTAGGTGATTATACACTTTTATGCACTGATGTATGCAACTTTTTTGTATTTTTGTGAAACTGGGTCGAGGCAGTATTAGATGTTCACTTGTGACATCCCTTGTATTATATGCGTGTTCAAGTTGATGTTTTCGGAAAAAGTCATCGCAATTTTAATAATGTTTTGTTTATATTTAATTTTAAGTTGTTACTACTAAACCAAGATTCATATTTGTTTAGATTTTCTATGATACTATTTATTGTTTTGTTCTGTTAATGTCTTCTTACTGTGCAAAAGGTATCGTCTGCAAATAGAACTGTCAGATCATTAGAAATAGCAAGTAAATCGTTAATATACAATAAAAAAAGTAACGGGTCTAAGACTGATCCTTAAAGAACACCGAAATTTACCTGTTGTCATTCTGATCTTATTTCTTTTCCTTCATTATCAGTTGCTACTATACATTGAGATCTTTGTGTATGGTTACTATACCGGTCGCATCACCGTTCTCAGTTCATCATCAATGATACCGTTCACAACAAAGACATGTCACAACGCTTGTCCATTTGTCGATTGTCGACTGCATCAGTTGGTACCGCTCACTTTTAGGATAGAATTGTATGTTAGGAATCTTTCTGTGGACATATACACATTTTTACCGTAATAAATTGTAAAATATTTCTGAAAATATGCCATCAAATGTACATTCCAATAACGATAAAAACGTAAATGGTACGCACCTAAGTAATTAAAAGGAATGCTTATACTTCGAGTACAGTTTTGTCCAATTTAATATTTTACTGTCAGCAATTAATATCGCACAAGGAACACCGCGGTCCAATTAATAAAACACCGCCGGATGAACAGGCACATACGCATAGTAGTATGCGAACCACGATCTGCTTATGATATAAAATTATACCGGTCGCGAACCGCGCTGCTATAAATTAACTGGTATTCTTCGAACACCACTCCGAAAGGCGATATGCACCGAGATAAATTCAATTATTTATCGGAATTTTCTTCCTGTTGTTGTTGTTTTTTTTTCTTCTCTCTTCTCGGGGTAATTGCCGTCACAAGTAGATCCTCGACGAAACTGGTCGCTTTGGCGGACCGCACCGATTTTTCCACGACCATGCAGCTTTTAATTTCAGCGCAATCTCGAAATTAATCTTCCAGTTATCAACACGTTAAGCTGAAAAATATTGCCCTGTTGCAATGCCGGTTTGAGATATGAGGAAATTATTAATATTGCTTTACGATGGCCGGTTCGGTTGTTAAGTATAGGAAAGCGTAAAATTACCGTTTGAGACGAAGTTGGTGTGTGAAGAGATTAACCTTATAGTTTTATTTTATTGTGTATATTTTTCATTTATGTCTTTTTTTGTGAGAATTATTCAAGGGGTTTGACATTCAATAAAAGGTACAGGATTCTTATAAACATCGTTCGCAGAACATTTTCTCATTACATTACTGTAACGTGATTGTATGCGGTATCTTTTAATATAGTTATGGGTAAAGATCGGATTTGTTGAAAAATTTTATGGTTTATTTAATTGTACCTTTTCATAACTCACTTTTAGATGTTTTTTAAAAGGATATAACTTCAAAAAAATAAGAAGCCACCGAAAAAAAATCATAATTAGAGTAGACTAAGTAAATATTTTGGGTTAAAACTTTAGCTACTTCCACATAATGACATTTATTACTTGGCATTCAATCTGAATGTTTGTATCAAATCTCTCAAAACTTTTATTAACTTACATTAATTCGAAAAATGGTATTCAGAGCAGAAAGCAAATATTATGGAATGTTACTAACTAACTAATAATACTCAGAAAACTAGAATACTTTGGTTTATCATCCAGCTTGATCGATTTGCTTAGGACTTATTGATAGATTCAGTTTTGTACAATATCGCGGATACCAGTCTTTCTACTATTTAAATTCAAGTGGGGTACCTCAAGGCTCTGTGTTGGAGCCCCTCTTGTTTCTTATTTTTGTTAATGATATTACGGATTGCGTTTCGTCCGAATGCTTGCTCTTTGCAGATGATCTTAAGATCTTTCGATCTATTACATCTATCGAAGACTGTGAGAGTTTGTCTCTCTGCAAACTGAAAGTCTCCAAAAGAAGTTTTTAAAAATTCTGTATTACCGTAAATATAAAACGTATTTAAACTTATTTAAGAATAATTATTTCTTACAGTGATTTGTGTAATTTGTTTAATTACCAATCCCTCGAACTAAGAGACATATTTCCCAGATCATCTTTATTCATAAGCTAATACACGGATATGTGCCTGTTACTTGAGTCCCTTGCTTTTTGCGTCCCTCGGTCGGGCAGTAGAATTTTTGCTTTATTTTATGTTCCTTTTACAAATACACATCATTATTCTGCCTCTCCAATACCTTCCATGTGCTCGAGGGTTAATTCAATTTGCGAGAATATAGACCTTTTTAATGTTAGTCTCTATTCATTAAAAAATTATGTAAAAATAAGTTTGGTTAATTCAAGATTTTTATAGGTTTTTTCTTGGGTTTTTTTTAATTTTTTTTTGCCTGTTTATTATTACCTATTATCATTAATTTTAGTTACGCATTCTGTAATAGTTCTGTAATAGTAATTTATTTACTAATTATATATCGGTACACTAAGGTTTTTATGTACTTTATAATGAAATTTAACACAATATTTTCTTCTTTCTTTTGTTCAGTAACGTGTTTGATTTCTTATATATATCTTTAATTGGTTTAAGTTTGTCCTGTAATTAGCAGATTTTCTGCTGTTGGATAATAAATAAATAAAATTACTTCCATGTAGGTGTGAAAGCAAATCACTAGTGGCAATATTCATTTCCAGAATGCATATTGAATTAGTGTTTGATTACAATGCTTTTTACAATAATGTTTCAACATATTCTTTGCGGTTATTCAGAGAGACTGGTAATTCATTAGTGGTCCAACAAACAAATTTATTTTATGGCACATATCAATCATTCTGAAGAAAAACTTACACAACCAGGCATATAGGCCGCAATGTTGTCATTTATGATTCACCAGACGAGTATTTAAGATGAAGGGATTTTTTCAATGGTTCAAAAGAATCTAAAGTGTGAGGATATCCTTAACACAGTTCATTTCATTTTTTTTTTATTTAATATGTTCAGAGCTCGTGAAGCAGTCAGATATACAGAAAAAAAAGCTACTTTAAAGAACGCTTTAAACGTGAAGGTGGGTGACTCTTTAAGCCCAAAACAAAAATCAGGTGTCTACAAAATAAATTGTAGCCACTGCAATGGTTGTTGCTACATAGGACAAACCCAAAGAAACTTAGAAACGAGAGCCAAGGAACACAGAACATATAAAGAATAAAGACATAATATAAATCGGCGCTAGCCAACCACTTTGTTATGACAGGACAGAAAATTGACACTAATAATATAACCTTATGTGAGAGGCTATTTTTATGAAAAGTCGCACGAAATTTACTAAATACGGACCTGTATCCTTTGCAAAATAATTTACTTGATGTCATACAAACTTTTAAATGAGTATGCATATGTATTTACTTATACTATTTACTTTTTAATTTATTTTCATTTTGTATTGTCCTAACTTTTTACATTGTGCTCTCGTACGCGTACGTTAAGATTATAAAATAAGTATATATCCACATTCAATATAATGCCGATGATGTAGGGAACACGCACTAAAGGTATATCCACTTCGTTTTAAAATAAAATTATTTGTTAAGCGTTTTTTCTGGAAGTTTAATTTCTCTCATTTTTTGTTGTTGTTGAAGAACCATTAAATCCCTCAAAAGTTTGGGTTGGGATGTGTTGAAAAAGATTAGCGGATTTCTTTTTTTTTTTAAAGCATACTTGCTGCTGTACGATATCACCATGACATACTCGATCCATTCATAAATCAACTGGATGATGAAGAATTACCAAATGGGTATTTCCAACAAAATGTTGTAACAGCACATACGACTAGAGAAGTACTTGAATATATCTCAGAAAATACTTTGATGCTAGAATAATAAGCAGGAACACTGAAATCCAATATCCAAATAGATTACATTACGATGTAAACATAATATATGCGATGTTTTCGTATGGCCATACTTCAAAAATTCCATTTATTCAAGGCCAATACACAACCTGGAACAACTCAGGAATCGCATAACAGAAAAGTGGGAAGGGATTAACAGCTCACCGCAAATGCACACTGTTTTTAATGGATTGCGGAGAAAGTTGGTTTTTGTTTAGATGTAAACGAACATTTTCAAATAGTTCTGTGGTTGTATGTAAAACCTTTTCAATATTAAATGAATTACATGTACCTCATTACGTTGCAGTATCATTCTGGAGTTTTAAGCTTTGTTTAAAATGAAAATGTTAATTGATAAATGTTATTATGTGGAAGTGGCTAAAGTACCAACCCAAAACATTTACATAGTCTACCCTAATTATGATTTCTGTGGATGGCTCTATATAATGACATAAAAACCAAACGATCCAAAGACCTCTGCAGTTGTTAAATCTTTCAATGGTATTTTTTTTCATAAAAATAAAATATTAGAATCAGAATATGTATATAAAGTACATTTGAAAGATCAAAGGTTGGATCCAGTGTATATGGAAAGAACATATTACAATGTATTTAATCTCGTATAAGTTTAATGTAATGGGAATTTAATATGTTGTTAATCCAATTTCATTGATATATCAATATAAGAACATATTTCTGAAACTAGGTTTGTCTAAAATTGATGCGTATGCAGTGTTGCATACTCACTATAAAGTAAAATATTTGAAATTTTTTTTTTTTTTTTTTTTTTTTTAGATTAAGTTCTACATAGAACATAGACAGTGCCAAAAGAAGAATACTGATTCAATACAAATACAATATAGAAAAGATAAGTACAATACAATAATGTTCCAGTATAACAGTCTTTTTTACAAATAAAATTTGGACAAATAGAAACAAACGTAAATATAGCTGGATCCATCATTGGTTGTCACCATTTATACATTTTTTTTAACTTTCTAGAAACTCGTTTATCGAGCAAAATACACGATCTTTAAAATATTTTTTAATGCGCCTTGAAAATAATACACTGTCAGGTGAATGCTAAGTGCGATGACAAATAAAAACATATAGTTTGTGAAAAGAAACAAATATAAAATTGAAAACGAGAACACATGGGAGTAGTTAATCTAGAACCAGGACGTTAATACCTCTTAAACATGTCCAACAAAATAATTTGTAATAGGTGACAAGTCAGAATTAAATACATACTTTGTTATTGTATTTTTTCAAGTAAGTCGGCTCCAACATATCTGAATTATGACTAGCTTTTAACAATCTTCATAGTTAAAGTTTTTTTTTCAGATGCGATTTGTATTCTTTAAATCTCCTTTATTTGATCTTTTGTCTACCCCACATAACAACCACTACAAGAGTACCGATTTCAAGCAATTTTTTTTAATAAGGTAAACCTAGAAACCCGATATTTTGTTTCATACTTTTCTGTATTGTAATTAGACATGATGATAACTACATCTCTCCTGTATTGATATATTAAAGACGAATATTTTACGCCAATAAGTTCACCTCAACGTAATATACGTGTTTTAATGAATTCATTAGTGCAGATCGTTCGTTGTGCATATATATTTTTTTGCCGAATAGATTATCATTCTGACAAAACAGTAGTTGATCATATCGGGTATAAGCCAAGAAAACACAGTTAGAAATAATTACAAGAGGTCTAATAAGGTGTGTGTACGTAGTGCTCCTTGCCCTATATGGTCGCAGCTGTTTCATTCCTTCGAGTGGCGTGGACCGCATATGTTGCTTGCATGTTTCGCTTCTTCCATATGGACTTGGAACGATTTACCTCCATCCGATGCGTACGTAAGTCCATATAGAATCTACATTGTAAATTGAAAGGGTGGTATCACGCTTTTGGTAGTAAATACGGTAAGTGTGTCTGTGTAATTTTCACATTGTAACATCTGTTGAAGGAAAGTAAAAATGTTAGTTGTTGGTTAGTAGTAATTTAATGGAAAGAGATTTATAATTTTATTTTTTTCTGGTATAAAATGTAATTACAATTATTGTGAATTACGTGCACGTGTCGATTATCTTGATGGAAATAGAGGAATTAAATGTACAGGTGTTTGTTTTAGATCCACCTGGTTTGGTGTGTAAGTTTTGTAATTTGCATAAGCAGCATTTAAAGTCAACAGAATTAAATTGTTACGGTGTTGATTTGAGCTGTTCATGTGTAAGTTTTCCCTTTACAACATTAGAAAGTATAATTTTTGTTGATAGAGACTTTACAGCGTTCCCTTTTTTAGATATTTTCCCACCTGGATTAGGCATGTGTATATTGTCAAGTATACATTGAGTACTGTACTAATACATACTGTGGATAAATTGCTAGGTTATGCCGTGCCCGACACTTGATTACTCTCACTTCACAATTGACGCCATTTCTTTGAAAAACTATCATTTTAGTTAGAATGACTAAAAAAAAAATATTTATACTAGGTCCCTTAAACAAATTTAGACAAATTTGTCTTAACAATTTCAAAAACCAATTTCTGAAATTTTTTCACTCTGATCGTAATTTTCAAAGCGGCGATTGATTACTCTCTCCATAAAAAGAAACACAAGAAATAGAAATAAAGCAGCTATCTTTAATTAATTCGAGTAATACCTCCTCGTTAACTGCCAATAACTGCCAACATGCGCTGAGGCAACGAATTGAATAAATTATTAAACAAATTCATTTGGAATTGCTTCCCAAAGGGTTCTTATGGCTAACATCAATTCTTCCCTAGTCCTTAGTTGCCTTCCTTTGCTGGAAACTTGTTTCGGTCATTCAGCTCCATAAGTTTTCAATAATATTCAAGTCTGGAGAAAGGCATGCTATTCCAGAACATCGATATTGTTGCCGTTCATCCATGTCTAGATTATTCATGCTGTGTGAAATGGCGTATTATTCAATGTTCATCGGGAGACACCAAGGCAATATTAACTACTTGTCTCTGGAGCAACTTCAGGTACTTTTGGAACAATCTCTCTTCCTTCTAGAATTTCTACTCCCACTGCTCCTCGACTGCACTCCACACCATTACTGATCCAACTCGGTTATGACGTGATAAAAATCGTCCTGCCAACCTCAAATTGTGAAAATAATACTGGAAGCCATCAGGTTCATCCAACTTAAACTTGTTTTTATCACTGAAGGTAATTGTTTTCCACTTATCTAAACATTTACGACGATTGCGAGCAAATTCTAAGCGGGATTGCTTAAGATGTTACAGCAGGTGGGATTTCTTGCGTAGTTCTTTTCTTTTCAAGTGTGGGTATTTCTTTATTAGCTTTTGACGCTTCGTTTGGAAGCATGACCTCCGACTCCATCTCTAATTAGTATAGGTGTAGCACAAGAAGACAAGACGTCACCCGCAAAATCACTCGACGTTCCCTCTCGATTATTGTCATAGCTTTCGATGTTCTTGAGGTAAGCGCTAACTAGTCACACACGCTTGGTTCAATTTTTCTGGCGATTTCACGATTCGAATAGCCTTCTTCTCGAAGAGTTTGGATTCTTCGTCTTTCTACTAATCATAAAGTTCTCTCACATCCCACACTGACAACTGTCACAACTTGACAACTATTGTGGAACAATTCTTGACTTGTTCCTAAGCGACGTAGTTTTCATTTATTTTACGGGCCACAGCTAACTATGATTAATAAAAAAATATAGTGAGACTTATCAAGTGTCGCAATAGAAATAACAATGAAACTTAAAATGTCCCAAATATTAGCGATGAATATGAGCGGTAGTTTTACGAATATAACCTGTGATCTTTGAACCAAACTGCAGTAATCATTACGTGAAAGTAATCAAGTGTCGGGCACTCTACTTATGGACGATTTTCATACCATGTATATTTGGTTGCAAATTAATATTTTCGGAATTTATTCGAGTGATACCATTCCTTTTCTGCTCATAAATATACTCTAACCAATAGAATTTAGGTGAAGTGATGAGGTCTTTAGCACATGGCCTCGTGTGCTCGCTGATACATGGAATGTTTTTTTTTTAATTGTTTACATCTTAACGAAAAGTTCCATAAATAAAACAAACTTTTCATTTATTGAAGAAAATATTTAAGTTGAAATGTGTGGATTTATTTTTTAATAATTCATGTCTGAAAAAGTTGCAGCTTCTAAATAAAGTAATATTAATTACTTCATGGATTAAATATTTAATATGCTCATTAAACATTTATAAAGTTAACATTAAAACAGAGTTATTTAGTCCTTCATGCCCTGCGTCCTCAGAAGGGTAACAGAAAGAGGCACGTACTCAGTTAAAAGAGAAAAAAAATTATACCATGTGTAACAAACTATCCTTCAACCAGCCTTCAAGAAACACATGCATGATTGTCATGTCAATATTCAAAAGTTTATGGTAATTTCAAAGCATGTAGAGAGTAGTTAGTAAAATGGCAATCCAGAATGGGTTGAGAAGACTTCAAGTTTGTGGAGAAAAGCCGTCACTTGTTGAACCACTCCTCTTTCACCTCTTAAAACTCAACCATTTCTAATCAACTCTAACCAAGCTAACTTTTCCAAAAAGCCTATTAAGTATATTTTATTATTTGAGGAAGGTCATATTTCTAACTACATAAAACTCTTAACTTTGATTTTGCGATGCCTGCGAAAATGTTTTCTTATTCAGAATATCCAAATAATGGAAATTTTTCTGAATGAAGTCTCTGATCTCAACGAATATGGAGATGAAAACCATTTAAAATCACAGATCATTTCTGCAAGACAAAGTATGTAGGGGAGACTGGGGCTGGTTGTGACAGGGGTAGGTAGGTAACTACAGCGGCAACTGTGGCTAAATAGAGAGCGCTATATTAGCGTTAGGAAGTGGCAAATAATCGACCGATGCTGGTGTGATCATTTGCCACTTCCTGACGTTAATATAACGTTCTCAATTTAGACACAGTTACCACTGTAACTACCTACCCGTGTCACAACCAGTCTTAGTCGCCTCTAGTTAGCTTATTTTGTGTTATTTCAAATTGCAGACAGAAAAACAAGAAACACTTAAAAAAAAGAACATTGAATAGGAAGAAGGTAAAGCACTAGAGACTTGTATATACTCCTATTTTAATAGTACACTTTATTTTTAAGTTCCTAATAACTCATTTTTGTGTATTTACTTGAATTATTCAATTATCCCGGGTCTTGTTTTATTTAATAAAAAAATCGGATTAAAAGCATTATGCTTCAAATGCTAAAACTTAATATGTTCTTAAATAAATTTATTCCTCGCAAATTCTGTTGTGCTACAAATCAGCTGTACTACCTGAATATTTACCCAACGGAGTGAAGAATTTTTTGAATAATGATGAAACAACTGCCTTAAACTTATCTTCCTTCATTTAAGTCTATTTTAGTCGTAAACAAAAATGGGTATCGTTTAAACAAGGCATCGTATTTGAATTAAGATACCATGCATGTGTGTATGCACTCATTATGTAAATTATCATTTTTTATCTCCACTGTTTGTCGACGAACTACGTTTTAACAGCGGTTATCGTTGACAAACTTAGCATTTCTGAATTATCACCTCATTTTTTTTTTGTTGTCTTTCTTGTTAATAAATGACCCAGTTTTATGTTACACCATAAATACGCATTTACCATTATAAGCATTCGGGTCTTTTAGATATTATGACCCCTTTCACACGCAATTACATTCCAATTTCGTATGTAAATCTGCGGTTAGTCACATGAATAGAAGTACCATTAATGCACAGACTGTGATAGAGCGTCAGAATTTGTGATTCATTTGACCGATCGATCGTTGCTTCTGTAACGGCAATTATAGTTATCCGAACTTGTCGCCACGTTGGTGCACCATACACTTGCACTTTTATGTCTCAATACGTTTGCTTGCAAATGACTTCCGCTCTTTGGATTTATGCAATGGTTTTACTCTTATCTGGTTTTATTGGTGGTTATTTCATGCTTGTTTCATAACTTAACTAGATTATTTCAACTGTAGTTCCTGCAGTAAATTGTAAGTGACCGAGGTAAATATGAGCCCTGAGTGGGCAATTATTGAATGGGTTAGATCTAAAGGAACACGTATGTAATAAAATCGATTCTTTGATTGAAATAATTTTTATGGTAGTAATAGGCAATAAGGAAAAGCTACAAAAATGACATTGGACAATCTGAACAGGTTAATTTCAAAGTCGATAGAAGACGAATAAAATAGCTATAGTGGTATTCCGGGATATTGTGGAAGTATTTAGCAAAAATAAGGAGAATCTGAGTTATATTGAAGCTTTTGTTATGGATAAAGCCTCAAAATAAGGATCACTGTTGAGGCGATAGATAGGGAGGCTCCCTCAGGGTGGAGTACTGTGAGCCACTCTGGTGGACGATCTAATCTGGAAGTTAATAAGAGAAGTTGGAAGAAGTACCAGCTGAAGTTGTTGGGAGATCAGGTTATTGGGGATACAGCTGAATAGAGTATACAGTCAAAAAATCCTTTATTAATTATCTATGCTTTCGCCAACATCTTGGCTTCATCCAAGTTGAAGCCAAGGATGTGGGCGAAAGCTTAGATAATTAATAAAGGAGTCTTTGACTGCATACTCTGTTCAGTTGCATCCCCAATAATCTGATTAATAAGAGAAGGTTAGCATTCCTTCACCTTTAGTAGTTTTATCTTATACTCCAGGATAACTATAACACCTTATTCTACACTGTACTCTTTTTAAAATGATACTAAATATATTATTATTATGGTGACGGGTGCACCATGGATGTGCAGCACTCTTTCTTTCTTTTCCCGGTCGATGAAGTGGGGTTTGGCAGTATTATCGATGACTTAAGCAATTCTAAAGCCACCGACTACTATGGCTTAACCAGTGCCTCTCTCAAATTGGGCAAAAATTAATTAATTTATCATTTCACATAATTTGTTAATTTGCGTTTCGTAAATGGTCAGTTAACTCGTTACCTGATAACTATAGACCTATTACATTGGTCCCTATTCCCTCAAAGGTATTGGAAAAAACATTTAAAATCAAACTCATAAGCTATTTAGAAAAAATAAAAGTATTGAATCACTTACAGCGTGATTTTCGGAGAGGTAGATCGACTGTAACAGCTTTGATAGATATGGTCACGTATATTTAAGATGAACTTGAATCAAATAATCTGGTTATGGGGTGCTTCTTGGATCTGACTTGTGTCTCCAATACTGCTTTATAAACTGAAACGTTATGGCATTAGGGAACATACTTTATCATTTGTCAAAAGCTTTTTAGTTAATAGATCACAATATGTTCACAGTGGTGATGAAATCTCGTCGATAAAGCAAAATAATTATGGTGTCCGACAAGGGACAGTCCTAGGACCCATCCTTTCCATTTTAAACGTAAACGACATTGTTGAGCGCATCACTTTTATGTTGACCATACTACAACCTTGGTAAGTAATACAAACGTATAGAATTACTAAAGGAGATGTTCCATAATTCTATATCTCAATCAACGACATACTTTAATAGTTAAAAATTATGTGTAAATAAGGACAAAACTCAAATTTTAACTTTCAGTTTAAATTCTTACAGGGAACTACTTAACAATGACTCAGTGAGGTGTTTTGGACGCACATAGAGGCTTTAACACATCGCTTATCAATGACGATATTTATATTAGGAAATTTAAAAACAATTATTAATTCTGAAGCACTGTTATTATGTATCATGTTCTATTTCACTCTGTTATGAGTTATGGAATACTACTATGGGGTTGTTCAGCTCATATAAGAGGAATTTACTTATACATAAGAACAATTATCAATACAAAACGGAATGAGTCCTGTAGGCTACTTTTAAAAAAAAAGGCTTGAACTATTAACATGGGTCCAGTAGATTCCATTCCACAAACAACACAAAACACTTTTCTGTAAACTGCTTTTCGACCGCTTTGAAACGTATCACATGAAAAATCATTTTTTGTTAACACAATTCTCTTTGTACATGAAAAAAAAAACTATTCGGATGCGTCAACCAAATTTTACTTTATTCAAGAAACTTATTCGTTTACATGGTGGTAAGCAAACTTTTATTTTAGAATCTAAAATAATTTTGTTGAAATAATTTAGTTATGATAACCAAAATTTTAATCAAATTAACTAAATCGTATCAGTTAATTCATATATTTGAATATATACTTCAACTTTCGAATACCTAACCATTTAAACGAATATTCAATTGAATTATTATAATATTTACTTTTGTTTTAATAACGCACTTATTTGAGTGAATAATATGAAGCGACATGGGTTTGATGTTGTAGTAAACAAGCGAAATGTTTGTCCGGCATATTGGGAGTTTGATTGCAAAGATGACTCCGCTGCCATAGATATTTATCTGGTAAATATACCAGGTTAATAATTTATAATCATATTTCCCTCGTTATTTGTATTAAATATGTTTTGTTGCTGGAATGAAATAGGGGAAGCGCCATCTATGGAACAATTTCTGTAATACATGTAAGTATTTAACGTATTGCTGACTATATCGAGAGAAAATTGCTACAAAATCGATGTGCTACTATAGTACTGATATTCTTCAGCTACCACAACCCAAAACGTAACTTGATTTAATGCTCCAGATATGTGTATTTAACAGCATTATTAGTTGAATAGAAAAAAATGTATTAACTTTCTAGTAATATTAAAGGTACCATTTTTAATTTTTTAATAAAATGTAAATATTCTTTCCATTCACCTTTAATTTGAAATAATTAGAACATGTTTCGGCGTGACGCAATTATCAGGTATATTTGTCAGAAGCAAAATAAAAGTGAAAAAAGTCAAAAAGGCATGTACATTTTATTAATTTTATTATCTACACCATTCAAACAGGAGGCTATTAATTTGTTTTTATTTTTATTAGAACGAATTGAAACTTTAATTTCATTAAACAGATTCAAGCTAAGCTCTTTCTTCATAGAACCCGAGAAATGGTTTATTTCTAACTTTGGTCATGATAACCATTGTAACCAGAGATTTGTCGTTAGAATGTTGTAAATCCTAGCAGTATTGGGGGTGTTGGTCGCAGTGACCACGCTAGCATTCTAGTGTGCCGTTAAAGAAATCGTCCTTTCAATGGCGATGACTTCTATCAGATGTTGTTTTGGTAAATATACCAGATTAGTATGTTACGATCGTAGTTTCCAGCCTATTTTGTGCGAAATATTATCTGTTATTGGAATGAAATACGAGATGCGCCATCTGTGCGGTAATTTCTCTACTACACATAAGTATATCTGCTCATCTGCTGTACTATATGGGGAGAGAACTGCTATACGAAAATAGAATGCGATATTTATTTTTACTTCCATGTAAATATTTAGTTAAATTAATAAATACTGCGCTAGCTTCAAATAAATCTACTAACCAAATTATTTGGTTGATTGAAAATGCAGGAATATTTTTAATATTCCTAAATCAAGTAATAATTTAGTAACTGTAACCAAATCCATGAAAAATGGTTGAAAACAACAAGATCGTTTTTCCCGTGTATAACAGTTTTAAAACCTTCAAACACTGTATACTGCTGTAAAGTTCCTTGGCTTATAAGTAAATCAGAATTAACTGAAAAGATTCCAATTATTTCTAAAATTTCTTTAACCTCGCGCGAAAAATATTCACTTTTGTTCATTATTGTTTGTGTATCTGAGACTTATGCACGTGGGAACATGAATAAAACTAAAATACTTCCGCGTAAAAATGCATTCAGCTTGAATACATGTGCTTGCATTTTCCGTTAAAAGGCAATTTTTCTTTTCAAACTTTTCATTTAATGCAATCTCTTTTTTCAGTGTAACATATCTCAGCCCAGTTTCTTGAATCATTCTCAAATAGCCAAGCATCGAAGTTATGTCACGGCTTCGATGTCTTGATTTGATCGCTAAAACAGATCATTAGCTTGCTGGATGTCAAGGCCTGCTATTAACAATTTTACATGATGGTTATAACGTAGTTAATTCTTTTTTATAGTAAACGCCTTTTTTTTCTACGGAGAAATACTCTGAGTGGGTGAAATAAAAATTTAGGAAATGGAAAATTTTGTAGTCTGCTGATGTGCATAACTTGCTAATAGTAAGGATAAGGAAAAAGTTTTAAGACAAAAATTGTTTGTTTGAAAGAGCTTTATTGAACAGACAAGAAAGAGAGGTATATGCATTCTTAAATATTGTTTTTTTCGACAGGCGAACATGGATACACACAATAATAGATTGGTTGATTGTATAACAGGTTTGTAGTTCTAGTATTGAATTTACTTCTAAAAACTAACAAAAAATTAATAAACTGTTAGTGTTTGCAATAATGCATATGTATATTAACATAAAAGTGAAACGATATTTTATAATATTCTATTGTATATGGATTAACTCAATTAGCGTTATAAACTTGAATCAATTAGAAATTTCATAAGTGTTCTTTATAATTAATAAATTCAGGGAGCGATCAGTCAGTGTTATGTTAATTTCTTATTTTGCATGCAAATTGCATAAGGTAATTTAAAATACAGTAATAATTACAATGTAATTAAAAAAGACATACATCTTTTAATATGCAGAAATGGTTAGCATGCGGAGCAACACAATTTATCAGATAAGTTTTTCATTTCCCCCCTAAGTAGCTTCAGCATCTAATTATCCTTTGTTACATAAAACAATAAATCTAGATATACACACGTGTGCACTTACATATCGTATATATACGCGAAAATAAGGAGAAAGAAAGTGAATAATAGCCATTGTTAACATTCGGACTACAATATATCACCGCTAAAAATGAGCATTCGCGATAAAAACTCTACACGGCACGGGTACGTTTTTCAACGCTATCAAGATGGCAGGTGCAAAAATGCAGATGTTCACTGCACGAATACACCGTTAGCATGTTACGAACTCTGTGTGCACCCATTGTAAAGCGAATGAACGCGGATCCGTATATCGTTTATGCAAATACTACATATATACGTCGCCGTGGAAGATTAGCGGAAAAGATTAGGATCATCTACCGCTAAATTTCTGCTTACGAGGACGAAAAGAAGTGTCCTGAACCACTGCGAATGAGAAGTACGGTTAGCCGTGCTCTAAGAAGGCATCGGGTCATCGAAGTGTTACAATAGCGCCTATTTAAAATTCACGAGATAATTACATTCACTTCCTTTGTGTTTCGCTTGCGATAGAACATTGGTACAGGTTAGGTGACACGTTGTATAATGGTACCTTTCGAAAGTTTAAATGTTTTAAATGCTTGGGCTCTTAATTAGATTATATCGGAGCTTTATTTATGTCTTAATATTTCAAAGTGAATTCCAGCAAAACCACGATTATACAACTGATAAACAGCAATAAATTTGGACAAAGCATTCCTAAAGGTGAACAACTATAGGGCATATTTGGTCCTACGGCTTTTCTTGACCAGAGATTAAATTGATACAAGCAAAAAGAATAGCCCATAAAGTAATAACCGCATACTGGTTTTGCCAAAGACCTTTTGGGAAAAATTTACAGTCATTACCGAAAATAATAAATGCCAGCAGACGTAATATCTTTATCATTAAACGTTAACGATATCATAGTGGTGTGAAATAGGCTCAAGAGGATCGAAATTTTAAATGGCATCTTTAGTATATTACATAGACGGATTCCAGATAGAACAATGACTCGGTCATTTTTCAGAAGAAAATATTTAGCATAGATGCTTGCCCTGAGGAAAGTCTTAAGGAAGGGATCCATACACATTATTCGCATGGGAATCTCGAAAACCATAAAAGACACCCAGTTGCATCTTTATAAGCCTAATCCCGATACACTTTTGTCCATTTAAGGAAATGCATGGTTTAGTAGATATTTGTAAAAACTAGAAATTCACCAAAATCTTTTCAGTGCTGTAATTCTTATTTGTAAAGATAGAAAAAAAAATGAATATTGTTTTTAGGGAATTTTTGGGGAATGTCAAGTGGAAACTTTTTAATTTTGCTTAGAATTTTTAATTTGGGGAGCAAACTTTATTTTTAATATGGTTAGGTATGACATATTCTGTTACTGCATTTTTTCTGCTTGCAATGATGTAAGGGTTGTAGCACTTTAATACTTATGTTTTGTCATGGAAAAGAAAAGAAACTTGTAATATTCAATAAAACACAAGAAACAAGAAAAACGCCAAACGAATTAATACATTTTTAACAGCGCCCAATACCTTAAATTTACATTAACGATTCGAAATGCCCACTACTATTATCGACGCACATAACATTGAGGTGATAGCTATCCTAATTTTGCGTCTATCTAACCTGTCAAATATATCAATAACAGCCTCCAAAAGCTCCTCATAGTTGCATATGATTGCACATACATGATATCTTTTATTGCTCCTGAGGCGAAGGAATGTAATGGTGAAAGATATCGGGAACGCGCAGGCCATAAAACAGGACATTGAACTGCCCATTGAACATGCAACAATTTAAGATCTGCATCGGAAAGTTATTTCTGGGTTTCACAAAACTTCTAAACTTTTAAAGTGGTGCATAAATTGAAGATGTCTAACGATGATTAAAGGCAAAATATAATAAAAAATTGCGTTCGACGTCTTGTTGACTATTTTTGTTATAAATAATATATATAATCCATTTTTGATCCACAATTGATTAGTAGTTGTAAGTATATTGAATTTTTAAAAAGTAGTTTACTTTAATATTACCACATTTTATTTATTGAAATATAAACATTGATATCATGTGTCAACTTTTGGTAAGTGTCCGCAAAGACATTACCAGATATATAGTTAAAGTAAATGCACACTAAAAAAAATATTTGCAATTCATGTGGAGAATTTTAGTAACGTACATGGTAAAGTTACTAAAAATTGGAAAATTTAGTATAAAACACTAGAGATATTTTCTAATTTTTGGTATTTTGCTCTATACGTTACTGGAATTTTGAGCAGGAATTGCAAACAATTTTAGCGTGTAATATAGACATAATTGAAAAGCAATCGTGGTTCTCCGATAACAAAAATTTCATGCATCTACTTGGAAGTGGCCATAAAAATAGGTTTTTAAGTTTTTTTTTTTTTTGCACTTCCGGTTAACCGCTATGTCGCTATGAACTTTATTGTTTTAAATCGAACGGCCTATATTGTAATGACTAAGAACTTGCCAGGCACATCCGGCAAAAATCCGCCAATTATTGGCTGCACACGTTTAGGACGCAAAGATGTGGGTTCTATTGTATAAAAGAGGGCGTGAGCTGTGGCCAACAGCAAGGAAACCAGGATCAACGAATAAGAAAACTATATGTAAATTTAAATAACTAATTGTAATATAGTAAAGCAATAATAAATTTTAACAATGAACAATTCAAAATATCACAATCTGTTTGTCGTTAACTAATACTATATTGGGACCTAAAGAAAAATAATAAATCTACATGATGATACCTTAGGACAACTGCCCTGTAGTGAATTTGTAGTACTTTCGCTTTTGACGAGCAGTTCCTAAAGAAGAAGTTTAATAACATAAAAACAGCAACAATTATTACAGGATTTATTACTAGGATTATTCTGTAGTAATTGTAGAAGATCAAATAATGGTAAATCAGCAGGGTTTAGCATGTTCAACAAGTTCCTAAGAGTTACTTAGGAGCGTAATACAATGTGCTGATCACAAAATCTCCAATGTAAAAAAATAACAAAAATAACTTGAAAATAGAAAATGAAAGTAATGCTGCTTAATATAAATTTAAATAACGTATATTAGAATAATTAAATGAATTGAAAAAACGTGAAATTCAATTTAATACCTTACCTAGGTGTTCTATTTTTTTTTTTAAATTAACATTTGGAAAATAAATGGGATGCCGGCATGCTGCACACTGCAATATGCGGGACCAGAAAGGACCGCTTACTCTTTACGCTGACTTCAGACAAAAAATACATATTTGTTAATAATAAAAAAAAGCAAAAAAATTAAGATGTTTCAAAATGACAACTTCAATTATTGAAACTTATTAAATGTAAAATACAAACAATATGTAAATAGAATTTATAATAAACATTAGCACACGTTATCATTGCACACAGTTCCGGCCAAAACAACATAACCGTGACAATATATTGTTATATTTTTGAGTTCAGTATAAAACTATGGCGATTATGGTTAAGGTTTCCTGTACTTATCTTCAACTGTTTCTAAGATATAACGATTTTTGCAAAAATTTTGACGTTTTGACGTTATACATACTGCTATGGTTTTGAACTCCGCAACCCATACAACCCATTTATCACTGAAGTGTATTTTAAGTTGCATATTTTGGTTGTTGTGATTTATTTGTCTGAACAGCTGATTTTTAATTTACCTAGAATATTCACAATTTTGTTTTGTTTTGAATAAGTTTAGTTTAAGGGTTTATTGTATGATTTTATTTACGTAGTGTTAAGATTGTTTTTTAATTAATCCAGTCATTCAACTGTCTATTGTTCGCTTGTGCTGATTTAATGCGTATTCTATTTAATATTGTCGTTGTAATGTTCTACGTCTGCGTTGTACGATTTTTGAGAGAGGGATTTTTGTAAGAAAAACAATTGTAGGAGTTTGTTAAGGACTTCCTTATTCGACTATTGATGTGAGTAGACGTGTTTCTTAGATCATTGTTGCCATTTTATTTTTCAGTTTGTATTGTAAAATTTAATTTTAATTTTCTTCTTTAATTATAGTCAATCAAGGAATTTTTTATTGTAATAATTGTTAGTGTATTAAAGTGTTCACTTTGTAGATATAAGATCAATTATTATTTTTTGTTTAGGAAGATTTATTTTAGTTTTTTCTCTCATTTATATTTTTAAAGAGTTAATTTTTTTGCTAATCTATTTTGCTGTATCATTTTTATTTTCCTAACACCTCGTTTGGGTGAGTAGAAGCATTGTTCTTTCATTTAGCTTTTTCATTTTTTGTAAATGTCTAGCATTTGTCCACGCTTAGATTATTTTAATATGTTGAAACCACGTGGATAGAAATTCAAAGGTTTTGTATTTTGAATTATCTTCCTGAACAAAATAAAACCTTTCGTTTTTGCTTTGCATAGGAAATGGCATTGTCCTATTTTATATTAGAGTCTAGTGCAGTTTTTATTTTAGGCCAGAACCTTCAGTTCAGGTTTTTTTTCTGCACCTTTGTATTTTAGCCCGTTTTGTAAAAAATAAATTTATTGTTTAATTAGCTTCACTGGGTTAAAAATTCTGTTCTTTTATTTTATATTAAATCTTTACATTTTTTCGTGTAATTAAGAAAGCCTGATTTCATATACTCACAATTTACTTTTCGTGGTTAGATTAAAGTTTTAATTCGCGAGGGTAACTCTGGGATTAATAGTTTTTTGTTTTATTTTAAAATCTTTTCCGTTGAGCTGGTTAATATTTTCTTTTCTTTTTCATTAAAAATTCATTTTGCATTTCTCATTTCAATTAATACACAGCAATAAGTAATTGATTAATTTTCACTTGCTTAAGCGCCAGAGGTCTTCCATTTTCGAACTAGCAAGTACTAACATTGTGTCACCAAAATGTAGTAAAAAGTTCCCGTCGTTTCACACAGCTACATATTAAAGAATTTTTAAAACTGCAAAATCACTTTTTTTTTCTAATAGAACATTCTGTATATTGGATGAATCATTTTTTTCCCAAAGATATCTATTTGCTTGCGGGAACGAATCTTTTTCTTAGAATAATAGTGCATAAATATTCCAACAATTTATCAATTCATTTTCTTTACAGCTAAGGATGAGATTATTAGAATTAGAGGCAAAAGATAGATGTGTCTATATAACAAGCGTTAGCATGTTGTTGGAGTGCTAAAAACCAGATACTTCAGAGTTGTAAAATAGCACTTAAGTCGTATCCCCAATCATCATTTCCAGGTTTATGTCTAGATAAACTTGTCTCCTTATTGGACATTCCAGAATTTATCTCCCGAATCAAGAATTGCGGGGATTATTCACAATAATCCCCACAATTAAAGCCAAACATCGTAAAAGACAGCCTCGTATTTAGTTGAATTAAAATTCGGCGGTGCGCCTAAGTACATCGTCATTAAGGCATTAGTTCGGTTTAATTGCGTTTTCGCGTAGAGATCGTTTAAAACTCGTTCTCCAGCAGCTCGTTAGCGTTTCGTGCAACACCACACGCTTATGGTCGACCTTATTTTTATGCAAATCAGAATCCAGACAGATAGTTGCGGTAAAATACGTGTACGTATACGGTTTTTTTTAGACCGCCGATTGGCGTGAAGAAAAAAATAATAATAATAAACACGTCGGTCGGTCCTCGACCGTCAGAGAACCACGTTTCCATAAACGGCCATGGCAGGAAACGGCAATCTTCGCGGGTAAACGGCAATGAGAATGAGTCACACACGCGGCGAACTCCGGGCACGCCAATGAATTGATTGACGTCCACGTTGGCCGCCGATGGTATGGAAGAATTGGAAAAATATAATTGCCTTTAATTGCGATAACATCGCGACTATATGTTTGCCCTGGGGATGATTATTTTAATGGTTGTGAAAACAGCAGCTATGTCGGGCGTGTACCATGAATATTTTAAACTGCAAAAATGTTTGTATCGAACGAAAATAGTGCAGGGATAAACCAACAATTAATTTAAAAAAAAATAATAGACAAAGATCATAATATTGAAGTGTTGTTGTCAAAAGTATCAAATAGATAATTTGAAGCACAGGCTGGCTTACCTCTATTTTCTCACGTATTTACTAGGAAATTAATTGAGGTGAGTTGGAATAAAATCCAGTGGAATTGAGATGACATTGTGCAAAAACACATTAAACTTCTAGCAGGAATTTGATTTTGAAACTTACAGTATTGTCATGGCCCACTGTGGTCTATTTAAGGAAAATATTTTCAACTTTATAGCACTTTCGATATACAGGGTGTTGATATCAACTTTCTTATTTTAAATGAAATGGTACAATTTTTATCGGTACAATGAATGTATCGAGTCATTTGCAATTAGTTTATATGAGGGTTCCCTATCCCTAAACTCAACTGTTTTTGAGATATTTGCAATTCTGTTGATTTTTTGACGTTTGCACTGCTTCAAGTGAAATTAAATAGCTGATGAGGTATCAGATATTTAGTAGTTCCACTAATGTCGATACAAGTAGAAAGACGTAGGTAGAAAGTATTATGGCAATAATGACCGAATCACATACAGGCTGTTCGAAAACCTGTGGATACCTTTAAACCAACAAAACTTTTTTATTTCAAATGGAACATGGTTTTATTATTACATGCAGCGTAAAATTCTACATCGATTGACATTAGGGTTTGGTATACCCATTTTTGATAGTTTTTGAGATATTAGCATTTATTGCCTAAAATATGACTAATTTCCAAGTTTCGAGTACATAAAATATTTTTTTCCTAAAAACACTCTGTATATTTTGATATTGTAATTAAAAACAAGGTAATTTAAGTGTTTTTTAGAATGATGCGTTATCTTTTTTTTCCATACCTGAGATATTAATCATCGGAAGTTTTTCAATTATTAGCAAATTTTATGTAAATGTAATTATAAAATATTAATAAGCCATAATTATTATGCGACAGCAAATTACATGTTAATATTTTTGCCTGCTTATTAAATACATTGGAAATAAGTCAAATTAAAAAAAAAAAACTAAGAAACTATTATTCTGAAAGAACATTTATATTGGACACTTTCGAAGACTTTTAATAGTTTGTTCCTGATTTATGTTATCTGTCTGTATCGCTTAATACCTAGATTAATACAAAAAGCCAAGAAGCTGCATTGTTTTCGGAGACTCCATGTCAGACAGCTCCCCTACAAAGAAAATACCTAGTCTAGTAAGTGAACAATATTTGGAATATTATGGGCGTATTTAGGATATCTGCTTTAATTTCCCTTTGTATTTTTTTTTTTTTTTTGAGATTTTTATTCGTTGCAAACAAGTGTAGGTATCTAATTATTGCTACATTCTTCATGAATGTAGAATAAGCGTAAAATGTTATTTGTATATGTAACTTTCAATGTTTTTCTTATTTCTTTCGATTTACAATATTTTACTTGTTAGAAGAAAATGTGTGAAGGAGTTAACAGCATTAGGACTTACCATAAAATATATGACTTGTTAATACTGCATAGGTTAATCACTGCGCAATTTAGTAAATTACCAACAATGGATATCACTTGTTTGTTAGCATATCTCATGGACTACTAATATCTAATAATTAATATACATGTCTCTATGACTAAAAGACATTGCTATTAGCAAGAAACTAGTGAACGTTAGATATCTGAAACATAAATATTTAGATAGGTTAGGCAAATAATGTAGAGAGTGTTTTGTAGGAAAAAACTCATTTTATTTGTTTGAAACTTGGAATTTAGGCATATTTTTAGCAACTTTTTGCAAGAAATGCTAATACTTCAAAAACTATTAAGAATAGATATACCAAACCCTAATATCAATCGATGTAGAATTTTGCGCTGCATTCAATGCTGTAGTAAAAAATGCCATGTTCCATTTGAAAGAAAAAAGTTTTGTTAGCTAAAAAGTATTCACATTTAAGGGGCGTTTTTGAACACCCTGTATGTGATTCAGTGATCACTGCTATAACACCTTATAGCTACATCCTTGTATTTACATCGGCTTTAGTAGAACCACTAAATATCTGCTATCTCATGAAATATTTGCTTTTATTTGAAAGACTGCAAATGTCAAAAAGTCAGCGAAAATGAAAATATCTCAAAAACGGTCGAGTTTAGGGATAGGGAACCTTCATATAAACTAGTTGCAAATGACTCGCCAAATTCATTGGATCGATAAAAAGTATACCATTCCATTTAAAATAAAAAAGTCGATATCAACACCCTGTATACCGAAAGTGCTATAACGTTGAAAATATTTTCCTTAAATAGATCACAGTAGGCCATGTCTACACTGCAAGTTTCAAAATTAAGTTTCTGCTAGAAGTTCAAAAAAATCTAATGTCACCGTTCGGTGGGACACCCTGTATATTAGTTCTAAGGTCTATGACGCACTGAGAAAAATACCTGACATGATATCAATAATCTACATCCATTGAGTGAATTTTCATCAATAGAACGACATGTGCGTGTGTTATGATAAAATATTATTTACAATCTTTGATTAAGTAATAACAAAAATAATTTAGTTTTTCATTATTAACAATCATTGTTCGTTGTCTATGGATAATATTAATTATAATTTTGTCAATAATATGAATATGAACGAATAAATATTATTGTTTTTATTACGTACAGTTTTCATAAAATTATTCACGATATAAACGCAATAAAGTATTAAATGATATCTTCTTCGTTAGTTCAACGGATTGCAGTTTATTGCAAGAACTAACAGATGGCATACCTTAATAAAAGATGCACGGCAGTGATTGAATTACCTACTTATGCCGCGGTCGTTGACTGAGTGAGAGTTTAACGTGTGGCCCCTAGAAGGCGTGCATCTAAACTCATTCCCAAACAAAGAGCTGTTTTGTCATGTTACAATGAGATTATAATTTCCTTTAGTAATCATACGTGTTAATAACAATACTGACCACATAAGTAGGGGCAGCTAGTCAGATGTTACTACTTGTATTTGAATTTTATTGGCTAGAATGTGTTTATAACCCAGAAAAGAAGTGGGACTTAATCGAATATATTCGGAAAATATTAGCTTACAATCAAATATGCAAGATGCGAAAATTCTCTATGAGATTGAATTATTAATTTATCAGTGACATATACTATCAATTATTACATCATCGCGTTGTCTACTATAAAACGCCTGGTAAATATAAATCATTAATGGCACCTTTCCACTCGCTATTAGCTAATGACTAAAAATAAAACAAAACAAGTAGCATTCCTCTCCCCAGTAATGATGTACGGTTATAGCGTAGTAACGTTGTTTATTGATTTGCTATTGCCAACATCATTACCACTTAAATTGCAAATTGGTTTCCAGACGGTAATGATGATTAAATTTTAAATATTTTTTTTTATAAACATGCGTGTTTTCTTTACATCGTAGTGTTGTGAAAAACGTTTTCTTTTTTTTTATGCCAAAAACATCCTAATCCTTTCATAGCATTTAACAGATCGCAACATCAAGAATCAATAGACCAAGCTTCACAATTAATTACATGACCACGTAAGTAAGTAACGTTTATTACTCCATAATAATAATAACTGGATAAGTCAAAAGAAGAAAAGGAAAAATAATTTACAAAGAATTGAGAAACTAAAAGTATATACATAAGAAAATAAATCAAAAACAAATTATTCTAAGAGCATTAACAAAAAGTAATTCTTAATTTCGTAATAACTAAAAATAAAATATGATGCTAATTAATAACAAAAAAATAAATTAATTCAAAAGCACTTTTATTCTAAAAAGTAATAATATATTTTGAAGATGCATCCTAAACAAAAGCAAAATATATAAATAATTCTTAAAATCATAAATAATTAAACTAAAATTCATCTATTGAGTAGCAACATTTACTTAAAAGATGTTTTTGGACATTTGCTCTAAAAGTATTAAGATTTCCATTAGTCTTTAGCTTATAAGGCAACTTATTATATAATCTATGGCCCACATGCTCTTTACCTTTTCTCACAATGTTCAAGTTAAATTTAGAATTATGAAAATAATGCTTTGTCGGGTATTGTATGAATGGTAAGCATCATTAGTTGGATATTGCTTTTTATTCTTATGAACGTAGCACAATGCTTCTAAAATATACATGCTGAACACGGGCAATATGTTAGGTGCTTGAAAGTATGGTTTACAGGAAGTGGTAGGTGAAATACAATAAATAAATGACTCTAATTAAACGCTTTTGACCCAAGAAAGCTGACACCACGGTGAATTGCCCCCTTAAAAGAATACTATATATCAGTTTAGATTGAATTTCGGCAAAGTAGACAGCAAGCAGAACACTAGTGGACACACTATTTCTAAGGGATCTAAATAAAAATGCTTTGCTGTTAATATTTTTTGCAAGATCTTTGCAGTGCTCTTCCCAGATCAAACTTTCTGTAGGTGTACTCCAAGGAATTTCATCGATGAAGCATCCTGAAGCAACCTACCATTAATTTCTATAGTAGCTGTAGTATCATGCCTTTGTCTCGTATGAAATACCATGAAATTAGTTTTGCTTTCATTAATAAGCAGTTTGTTGACAGAACACCAGGTGTACATATCTTTTATGACTGTGTTAGTAAGTTTTTCTGCATCCATAAGATCAATACCAGATGTTACTATAGTGGTATCATCTACATACATTAATACACTACTAAATCATTTGTATACAGATTAAACAAGAGAGGGCCAAGAACGGAACCTTGTGAGACACCGTAAGTGACAGGTAAATGCCCAGATTTATACACACGAGTACTAGCCGTTGAAGTATGTCTCAACTGTACGTATTGAACTCGATCATTAAGGTACGACGACATCCAAAAGGCGGCATTTCCGCGTGTTCCATACAATGACAATTTATTCAGTAGGATCTTGTGTTGCACAGTGTCAAAAACTTTGCTGAGATCACAATATACAGCTAATGGGCTTCTTTTATTATCTATTTGTTCTAAAATATAGTTATAGAAAGACAGAAGCGCCGTTGTCGTAGACTTATTTTTACGAAATCCATGTTGACACTAATGTAATATTTGGTATTTTTCGAAAAAGGAGTTCATACCATTCAGTATGCAATATTCAAATATTTTTCTAATTATCGATGGCAATAAAAGAATTAAATTTATCATTAAAGCTGTAGGCTGTGCAAACATCCATCCAATTCTCTTTAATAAGGAAGTTTTTAAAATTACTTTTGTCATATAACGTAAAGATTCTTTTTTCCATCTTAAAACTATTCTAACACTATTGTCACCGTCCAAGGCATCAGTAGATAGTGTAATATATCGATGGTCCGAAACATAAGTGTCTACACCATTGACATGCAAGGGAAGAGAAATATTAGTAAATACATTATCAATAGTTGTTTCGCTAATTCTAGTAATTCTGGCATAATCATTTACAACCGGTTGCAGTCCATAACTTAATAGCAAGTTCGTAATTTCTGACACCACATTGCTGGGTATACTGCGAAATTAATATTAACATCGCCATCAGTCCAACAAGCAAAACCTACCATCATAACCAAAAACCTAGCTGCAGCTGAAATAGAGTTTTTGCAATTAGTGCCGTAACCATACCATTTATTCCACTAGTGCCGTAATAGGGTCTATTACAGCACTAGTTGCGTAATAGAAATGGAACATTTAAGCAGATTTATTTTAAGTTGGTCACATTGCAACAGAAATGGAAATGTCAATATGACATTTTGTAAGCAAGTTTGAGGTTATTATATTAAAATTCATTGTAAGATTTGATATTTTTAATTAATCTTTGAAATAGTACAACTATTATAAACATTTATATTAACGTTTGAATTATCTTTCGAAGTGATAGTGATACCGTGTGCAGTAGAAACATTCTGTGAAAATTATCGTTCTCTGCGATAGGATATTGCTTCTGTTGGAGTACTCAACTGTGAACTATTCCAGAAGTTCCAGGTAGATTCACATTATTTCCTGTGCAAACATATTTCCACACTCAAATTTTATTTTCATAGAAGAGGCAAACGTAACTTCAGCAACAGCCGTGCTTTTCCAGCCACCTAATCGTTTATAGTTAAAATATCACCTCCAGTATTTGCTATATGTGTCGCACTGGATCTTCTAAAACAATGTCCTGTATAAAGATGAGGACTGTAAATGAAGAAACTGCAATTGTTTAGGAACATTTCCATGGTGTTAATACCGATAGGGCTATTAATTAACAGCCATGACGATAATTAGAAAAAAACGTTTGTGAGTAACTGTTTTAGGCCGCAATTATTATATTTTTTATAAGTTCGATGCAGTTTACATCAGTCACTGCGAACATTCTGGGTACATTGTTTTTTGTTTTAGATATGTTGACTATAATGGAATCGGAATTGTATTGAAGATCTTCCACACATATATAATTAATTCTTCTCGCCTACAGGCTCCATATATGCCTATTATCAAAATAACCTAGAATATAAAGAATTACAAAAAGTAACGAAATAAAATCAACACTGACTTTATAGCTAAGTATATTTTATCTCCGGCTTGTTTCAAAATCTATGAATATCTTCTTCTTCTAAAATTTTAGATTTTTTGTTTGATAACCTTTAGATAGCCGTTTAATAATGCTTGAAGTTTCATATTTTTATATATCCACATTTCTATGTACATTTAAACACGACTTAACATCGAATAAATCGACCATAATGATGACGTTTATAATCTTTACGTAGCATTTCAAAATAAGCAGTAAGACGTTCTCAGAAATATGAAGAATTTCCTTTTCTTTGCACCCATTTTCAAAATTTTTGTATCGCTTTTAATACATAGTGTATGAATTATCCGGAAGGTAAATTAATTGTTTTTTCAGCAATTTGCCGTATTTCAGGCGGAGTGCATGAAAAAGTTGTAGAACTCATATTAAATATTATAATATTTAATAATACTTTAGTAATATAATATATAACAAATTTCAAAAATGTGTCAATTTTAACTTGTCAATTTAAATCTTGTGCCAAACCAAGGTGACAACTGGTGACAACCGGCCACAAAATTTCCCTAGATTATCAAATTTTTCTCGTTTTGCTTTTACAAAAAGAGAAATTTTAAAACTAATTGCAAAAAATAGCATAAAAGACACGTTTATTTGACATTAAAGCACTCATTCAGTTAAGAAACTCGTGGCTACCCCACTCGTTTCTTAAACTCTGAATTCGTACTTTGAAACGTCAAAATGAAACTTGTCTTTTAATATCCTATTACATGAGTTATTTTAGTAAATATGGTAAAATTACTCTAATTTTTTACAGTATAACAGAAGTACACACAAAAACATTTTTGCAAGTCCTCTTTAACGCAGAGAGTGAAGTTACTAAAAATTGGGAAATTTAATATAAGGCAATAGATACATTTTCTAATTTTTAGAAATTTTACTTTATACGTTACTAGAATTTTAAACAAGAATTGCAAACATTTGTTTAATGAGTACGCTAAAATGAATCCAATCCATTAGAGTATGAAGGTAGTTGTTCAAATAATTCAGCCAGAGTTGATTTATTATCCAATTTCTATAAATATTCTGGTTTAGGAGTTCATAATGATGAAATATCATACTACAATGCATTTCTTCAAATCATTCTAACGACGTCGTAACAGATTCTTCGTCTTATGATTAAAAAAAAGGTAATTAATTTGCTTTATTGCCACAAGAGACCATAAAAACGCACATTTTTTCCACGCGAAGCATCTCGAAATACCAAATAAATTATTTGGAATAGATTTCTGGGCAACTCCCAAGTATATTCTTTGCACGAAATCCTTTCGAGAGAACGGATTCGTTAATAAATTTATTATTTGAAGGACGTTCTTGGCTATCAATTAATGCATTCCTATGGAAATGTTAATCGTTTATCGTGACTTCCTCTTATAAAATGCCCTTCTTCTATGTAAATCGTATCGTGTAACGTTGAAATTTGGTATTCATAAGAAATAGTGGGTGGCCTTTCTGTTAGAGAATCTTCTAATTTCCACAGCAGTAGGTTTTTGACGTATTCCTGCAACAATTTGTAAATAAATCACATAAGTACATCACTTTAAGTATTAGAAGTGAGTGTTTGCTTTGCTTTCTAATATAAATAAATTAAATGGGATAAAATACTGCCTTTTTTTTTAGAATTTGTCCACTTCTTTTTTAATCCCGACAAAATTCTCAGGTGTGATTTGAAACGAAATTAAATTGTATAAATACATATAAGTTAATTTATTGGGATTAGTCTAGACAAGATTTGATTATATTCGAGTTATTAAATTCATTCCTGTGGAGCAAATTGGCTATAAATATTCCTGCGTTATTTGTTAGAACAGGTCTTACATGAATGAAAAAGTAAATTAGTTCACAAACCAAGCTTTTCGCACGGACCAATTAAAATTTAAATTGCCTACCATTCTTTTAACGGTGGCTAGAGGAATAAGACTGAATTTCAATTATATACATCGGAGTATTGCAGTTAATTATAACGAAATACAGATCTAATTTCCGCAAAGCTTAAAATCGATTCTATCTGTGGATTAGATCGATTACTAGAGATATATATTTTTGTTGTTGCTACAATAAAGTTTATTAGAGATAAGTTGAATATAACGCAAAAGAAATTATAATTCGTCTGTATAAGCTTTTAAAGCAAGTAAAATAGTAATTAAGTGTTTTAATGATCAAGGAAACTTCTTTACATATTGCTGGATTAACGTCCGGCACACCATGGTTAGAAAAATATTTTCTTTGCTTCCGTTATTTACATAACTATTCAAAACATTCGTTCACCTTGGTTACTAATAGCTGCTGCTGTGGTTATTTTACTGTAAAAGGAAGAAAAATGCCGCAAACCTTGCTCATGATGGAAAACGCTTTACCGTTGCTTTTGTTAATTACTGATGTCTTGATCTTAATGCTGTAATTTTCTGCTCACTTCCTGCTGACAATCATTTTTATGTGTGCGATTTTATTAGTAATAATGGCTGCTTGATGTATGTACTTATAGAAGTATACTTATGGAAATAAATACACACTGCAATTTGTGATTAACGCATTTTTTTTTAACTGCAGCATTATGAAATGTTACGTCTTCGAGAATTTCAAGTTATTTTACTTATAATTTTAAATCTGTTCGGATTGGTAATGCGGATTTTGTTTTTAGATTGATTACTAAAATACTATTCTTGAGATTACAGTTTAAAAATTTGTTTTTTTAAATATTATATAGCTAGCACATTATTTATAATATAGTCTATAGTGTCCCAGGGGATTGGTGTAATGTATGTTGATATTGGAACACGAATTATTTGTTTGAATTTCAATATCAACATTTATAATATAATATCCAATAATCAAGTGAAACATGTAATTTTACATTTCATACCATCTATATTTCCATATTTGTATTTATGCAAGGCAAAAGTTAAAATTACCTAGTGTCAAGCATATTCTCGCAGCCTATTAATAGCAAATTTTCAAATAGTATACACAAAAAAAAAAAAAACAGTAAATTGTATTACAATTATGTAACATATCGCTACAAATTGGTTTAATATATGCACCAGACGCAATCTGTAGTGAAAAGTCACATAAAATTGTGACTAATATATATATATATAAGTATGTGTATTAGAATTTGTAAAAGAATTTTATACGGTATAGTCAATTTGTCATTTAATTATTGAGAGCTCACTACAGTATTGTAATAGTTTACACAACTTGTCTGACAAGGGAATCTCGCGAACTGTAAATCGCAGATTTTGATGAAACTTTGTCGGTTTGTAGACTCCATAGAGTCTGTTACTTAAGGACGCTTTTCGTTGCTGCGGAACTTCAACTTTAGGGGGTGCAATTCCCCTTGAAATTTGGCCCAAATGTGTTTTTTTTTCTGAATAACTTTTAAACGGTAAGAGATAGAAAAAAAGGTTTCAATGGCGGCTTGTACCGTTCAGTTAGCCCTTTCGATTGGTATAGATATTTATATACAGGGTGTTCCAATAAACGTGGAATGACGTATGTTGTTGCTTATTTATCGCATTTTAGAATCGCTTATAATGGCTTTTTTATGATCAAATAGTCTATAAGAAAGGTATTTTAAGAAAGTATACAGGTGTCCACAAACCATTAAATTTTAGCATATTTCCTTATTCTAAGTAGATACTTTGTGTACTGTTATGTGGCTGCATTTTATGTCGAAAATCATTGTAAACTTATACCAGGCGCTAATGGTTATATGTGATAGTTTTCGAGTTATACGCGTTTGGATGTATGTAAGATTATATTATATCTATTCCTAAGTTGAAAGTCCCGCAGCAATGGAAAGCTGCCTTGAGTAACACCATGAAGTCTACCAAACTGACAAAGTTTTCATTAAAATCTGTAATTTACAGTTCGCGAGGTTCCCTTGTGAGACGACTTATCAAAACAAATTAGACTGAATCAGAAAATTTATCGTAATGTTTATGGCAAACTATACAATACTTTGTAATACGTAATCGTAAGGTGTACTACAAATTATAACTCTAAGCAAAAAAATATTTGAGAAACTATGCTATGGGAAATGCGTATTCGCACTATACATATTAATTGAGAACGTTCCTACTTATACAATACTAAAATTTGAAAAAAAACCCGTATGGAGTAAACAATGAAGACTGTAAGTTACTAAAAATTGTAGTAATTATTACTAATATAGCCCAACACTTTTCATAAAATATATTACTTTTTAATAGCGAATAAGATACCAACATTTGCTAACTATAGCCAAACATAAACGGGAAATTTTAAAGTTTTGACTACAACTACAACATTGTCGGAATACTTAACTAACACTTATGTCTTGCCTTCAATGAGTGTGATGACGAGAACATCGACTTTGAAGTTGCGATTGAGGCGCTCTTTTTTAGATCTGCAGGATTAAACGATCCTTTTCTTGTTATGTATTTGTATGTGAATCTTTTTTAAGATATACTCAGGATTTGTTTTAATTATGATTTTAGGTACCTATTTTGAATTCTCCATTCTTTAGTGTATTGTTAATTTAGTGTATTGTTAACTTTGCACCACACTATCTCGCACTTGTTCTTTATTTTTATTTTTTAAGTTTATTTTTATTTTACTTTAATAGGCTAAAGGAAGAACGCCGTACACTATCCGATTTCGATAGCTTAGGCGATTTAGTTTTTTTGGCATCACTGTGTCTTTTCTGTTACTTGTTGTACTGATTTATGTATATAGAATTATAGAGAATGCCAGTAAATATTATTATTATTATTATTATTAAGTGCAGTAAAAATTGTTATAATTTTATTGAATTATTTTTTCTTCATTATAGCAGCTCTTTTCTTCTATAGTTTTTCCTTATTAATTAATCATGGTGGTTCTAACATAACACATGATTATTTAAAAAAAACACCAACTTAGAACACAAACAAACCCCAACTGAGCAAATACCTTTTCGCATCTATCTCCATTATTTTTACTTTTAATGTAAATCAATGAGAACAATCACACGACCACCATGTATGACTATACTAACGACTAAAATGGCGTATTAGTAGGATGATTACTGGCACTTATTAACTGCCAAGGTCAAAAGACATTTTTGTTTCCTTTTATTCACTATTCATATTCACTTTTATGTTTCCGCACGTATACACCAATAATCAATACGTACAGTAAAAATGAATGCGTGAATATGGAAATATTATTAAATTAGATTCAAACGAAACAGTTGATATTAAAAAACAAGTAAAGCAGGTATAGTATGTGCAGTTGTAAGGAACAATATTTTCTAATATAGCGTATATATTAATTTTAAACTCATTATTGTAAATTACACTACATTATACTTGAATCTATTGTATAAGAAAATCCGACATATTATTGTGAAAAAAATGTGTATCTATTGAGATAAAATTTTCATTAATTTGTAGTATTTCATGTTACATTATATGGAAACAAAGATTTTATTGTTATAAGGCACTACAGAATGTTAGACACAATAATGTAGTAAACTGTACAACATTGCATTATGATAAGCTTTTACAATTGTAGTAACTATAACTACATTTTTTCAACTACAATATTATAGTAATAATTCCCTATGTACTTTTTTGAGTGTAGTATATTAAAAACACTAGTGTTACAATGACGTTTGTTGTAATACGAGTGCAAGTTTGAATCACGAGTCTCATAGCGGCGAGTGATTCAAAGTACGAGTTGTAGTAAGTGCATGTTAGTACAATTAGCTGCTTGCGAATCACTTTTACAAAATTACCAACCAATACTGTTCAATACAACTCAACAACTAGAATGACAATTAAAAGCAATCGACAATGCATAGAACTGTTGGTAATTAATAGCATCGTATTAAAACTATTACAGTATTTAACAGGTTAACCTTCATAATTGAAAAAAATATAAGGATAAAAATATAATTTATATATTTTTTATATTTTTTTCAATATAAGGATAAAAATATAATTTTGTTTCATACAATACTTCTTACTAGTTACGACTAAAAGGTAATTATAATTATCTCGGTATGTATGTATGGTATACATGGTGTATCAGATATAGAGGTAAACTAGTAATAATATGTTTAGCAGTGTACTCATATACAATCAAAAGTCTTGATGCACAGGGGTCGATCTGTACGAATTACGAGAAAAAAAATATTTATAAATGCCGTGGGGCTAGGAGCCGCCTGTGCCCAACCTAAATGCTGTCCCGAGTATACCCCCACATACCACTATCATTCAGCCATTACCGCTGTTAGTTTTGTGTGAATCGCCGCTTGGAGTGCAAGCCACTTTCGAACATTTTATTTAAATTCTTCCCATCTCGAAAAAACGATCCTTTTCAGGACCATCATGATTTCATTAAAGAAAATCGAAGCTTGATGCGTCGGCAAAAGCGCGGAATGTATAGATTCATTTTCGCGCGACATCATAGTAAAAAGGCGTGTTTGCAAATTTTCGGTATCTACATTTATTTCTGTGTAATTCGATTCAATTCATTTTGCTTATATGATTAAATAAATCCAAAAAGAAATAACTCAAATTCATGTGGTACCGTTTATTAACAACTACTCTCGATTCGACAAAGCAAAAGAAAATATTTACGTTTCTTGTAACTTACTGAAGTCAGCATATCCGGTGAAACTCGAACGTCTTATCAGGATATTAAAAATAATACTTTGTAGACTTACGTTAAATGCTCTTAACAAAAAAGGAATGTTTATTTTATAAAAAGAAGAAATTTAAAATGCCTCAGTTTTGCTATTTTTACAAGGGCACACTAGCCGTTGGCCTTTATTTATTCAGAATGACGTTAAATGAACTTACGGCATACCATTAAGAATAAATACGAAATGAGTGCAATGTATTTATACATAATACCATGTTTAGCGGGTGCTTAACATGACGTTTCCTTTGCATCAGGCCGCACTAAAGAATTTTTGGCTCTAAATTTACTTTTTTTTATTCTTTAATGATGAAATCCGTTTCGGTGGGTTTGTACTTTATATGTCGTGTAGTTAACACCCAAGCAAAATTTACTTTTTTATTTGATACACCCTGTATAATATTTCTCAGTATTTATTTTAGGAAACATTTCGTTCTATCTGATTTTGTCTCTCTCTTGTTTTCCTTTTTGAATAATCTTAATTTTATTTTAAGATGGCTAATAATCAGAACCACTAATTATTGGAAAGTTGGATTTCTAACCATGCATAATATCTGTCGATTGTTAATTCTCTGGAATTTAAGTATTAATATAATCTTTCTTCATAAAATCGTATTTTATTTGGATACATGATACATATTGAGAAATTGATATGTATGTTAATAAGTAAGCGATAATGATATTATTTAACACTGCCTAGGCTTTCACGGCCGGTGTAACTATAACTAACAGCTTCTTGCGGGTTTCGTCGTGTGTCAAAACGTTCGCTCGACGTTTCGCTGTTCATATCGACAGCTTCTTCAGGATAACTGAACTCAGTTATCCTGAAGAAGCTGTCAGTATGAACAGCGAAACGTTGTGCGAAAGTTTTGACACACGGCGAAACCCGCAAGAAGCTGTTAGTTATAATGATATTATTTGTATAGGAGGATTGTTTCCTATCTAGGTACTTATGCTACTTCTATGAAATATCCATTACGGCAATACAGTATGTCATATTTGAAACCTACACATCTTTATTGATTACATATCTCTAACCCATGTTCGTTAAGTGTAAATTTAGTTAGAAAGAATACCGAAATCCTTATGTAATTCACAATGTTCAATATTTACCCCTTCCTGCCAAAAATCATTGTTTTACACTTATTTATATATAATGACAGGCAGTTACACTAACTCCATCTATTAATAGCTCTTAAATCTTCCAGCAGATTGTAGCATACATTTTAAGAATTGATCCTCTGAATAATGTTTACATCTCAGCATACTTGAGACAATTAGAATGCCTTACAACCCTGGTAATATTATTAACAAAAACAAAGAACAAGAACGGTCCTAAAGCAGATCCATGTGGAACTCCAGATGCGGACTTATAAGAACCAGCTTTGTAACTCAGGCATGCAACACATTGTATTGGTCAAAATAATTGCAACAATGTAATAATTTAAAGAGAGCTTTATTATCAATCTTAAGTTACCATAGATGGGGCAAATTCGATCGCATGGGATAAAATCGATCAATCCTGAATTTACGGCAATTATTTAGTCTGGCATCCTATGGAAAGGATAAGAAAGTTTGCAGCACAGTCATTTAATAACTTTATTTATAACATAGATAACTAACTGGCTTTAAGTATTGCATAAAGTTTCCTTTGTTAAAAAAATAATTCCGATGGAATGACACCGGAAGTAATATCATACAGACGGAAACAAACTACTAGTGGGGAATCCCACTAGGACTAAGCGAATTTTCGAAAAGGGATAAGGTGAAAAGAATCAATTGTCATTCATTCTTCACCGTTTCTTTTTGTGACTTTATGAAAGTCTTGGAATAACAAGAGAGTAAAGGGAAAATTAACACCTCATGGGTAATAACCGACCAGTTTGAAAAGTAAAAGAACAAAGAACATGCTCATAGAACAACGTAGAAATATACATACTCATGTTTCTACGTTGGTTTTTATTGAAAATTATGGTGAGAAACCATAAAAAAAAAGTATGGCCTGGCGGAGCATGCAAATTAACCCCAAAACCTCCAAAGCGCTATCAGAACAGTAAAAATAGAACACTCATCCATTATGAAAGCATCAGAAAATAATGGTGCCTATTTCATTACTTTTAAGGGAAAGCTTGTTGGGGGATGCGAAGGCATGAATTATTATTCATTTATTGATTATAACTTCAAGAATACTTGAAAGAACCGGTAGTTCTAAAGAAGAGAAAAGATGACTTTTTTTTGAGTTGACGACAATTTAGAAATTTTCAAAAACCAAATTATCCAGCTGGTCAGTAGAAGGGGAAGCTACGTTTTTGAACTGAGATGGAAGCGCGTTGAATGAAATTTTGGTTTTAGTTTGTAGTTTATAATATGTTTATGTCATTATATCTGTTTGCCATTTTCTTCTATTATACTGTTTTTTTTCTATATGCAATTCTTTCTGTTATTCCGGTAAGTTTCCTTTTTTAAATCAAATTTTTGTTATTGGATTTACCGTCGTGTGCTTTCAAATCGGTTTTTATAAGAAATGATGGGTGATTGGATGTTCCCCCTATTATGGGCAAACCGATTCACGCTTGATGTATTAAAAAAATTAGTGTTTAATACATTGGTTTAATTATACATATGGTCATGTGTAGCCTAAAAGATGTATGATTATAATATTCTTTTTCATTTTTTCGATCAATAATAATATTGGCAGCTCAGAAATAGTACATAAAACTCGATCGGAATTGCCCCACTTTACGGTACTATATTAAATGAAGTTTCTGTATGTGAAATATTTTTTTTCAAAGATATTTATTTTGGAAAGAGAAGAAGATATTTTCCTAGTGCACATGTCGAAACCTTGTGTTCCTGGTAGTATTTATTTAATCATCTTATTTGATATATTTTTTAACCAGATAATATATAATGGAGCTACGACTTAGTGTTGTGATGAAGGTAGGTTTCATTCATATGTATAGCTGTGAGTGAATATTGCAATGTGAAGCTAACAAACGAAGTGAAGCCTATTCTCAAGTTTTCCTTCACGGCGATGAATGTATAGTGTAGTGTACGATGCCTTCACCGTCATTCGCGATAGATCATGCGTATTATACGGCTTCAAGCAATATATTTGCTTCCCTATCTGCGTGAATGGTGCGTTGTGCATACAGTAAATCTTTCACATCGCTTTCACGAAACAAATGCTAAGCGACTAATTATATTATTGCAATGTAATGCACAACGAACTCGCAATTGTTCTAATACTTATTTTAAGCAGGTATATTTTGGTATATATACGATATACATGCAGGAGAGATTTCGCATTTGCGACTCAAATAATCAATGGAAAGGCTTTTTTTTGTTAAATATTTTTTTAACAATAGAAGGGGTTAGAGCTGGGGCGGATGTTTTTTAAAGTGATAATTTTTTCCTTTCTTGTAAACATTGGCAAGAGAGGATGTGAAATATTTCAAATTCATATTTTTTTAACATCGGAAGAGGTAGAAGGGGGTATTTTTTCAATAATTTTTTTTGAGACATCGACAAATAGAATGCATTTAAGATGTTTCAAATCATTTTTTTTTTAATTGAAGAGGGGTCAGGGAGGACTAAGGAGAGGGGGAGAGGAGAACGCATTAAAATAATTTTTCAAATCATATTTTTTTTAATTTGGAAGAGGTGAGAGGGGAGGAGGATAATTTGTTTAAGCTCTCCCCCTTCCTATGTTAAGAAAATATGATTAAAAACATTTTAGAGCGTTCTATCTCCCATGTTTTTAAAAAAAAATATGATTAAAAAAACATCCCTCTCCCTTCTCCTCTACCATGTTAAAAAAATATGATTCAAATATTTTATTGTATCCTTTCTTGCCGATGTTTTAAAAAAAAAGCAAAAATTATTCAAGAAATACACTCCCTCCCCTTTCACCCCTTCAAATGTTAAAAGGTGTTGAATTCAAACATTTTTATTGTGTTATTTTGTGTGTCTCTCCTGATTTTTTTTAAAAAAGGGAAATATATTTCATTAAAAATGCATCATCTCCCCCGCCCATGCCATCCCAATTTTAAAAAAATATGGTTTGAAACTTTTTTTGCCACTTCTCTCCCGATATTTAAACAAAAGAAAAAAAAATAACATTCAAAAGAAATCATCCTTCTCCACACTAAGCCCTTCAAATGTTAAAAAAATATGATTCAAATGTAAACGTTACATGAATACATGTTAGTTTTTTTTGTTAGTATTAAAGATTTTATTCGTGGTAAATAAATGAAACCACCTAAAAAATTAAGAAGTCCTGTTTTGACCATATATAATTTCAAAATGCATTTTAATGTCTCTTTAATTTCGTTAAATGTGACACTGAAAAAATTCCTCATTACGACCGACTACAAAAAATAAAACAAGCTGCCAATGAGTATACTTCATTATTTTGATTTTAATATTAAAATGTAACCCCATTGACAAAAATATGCAATGACGGAACTGTCCGCTCGCAATCTTTCACGAACGTAGATATTAAGGTAGTGCCTGCGCAATGCATACAGTCATTTCATTCATCTTTCGTCGGTTCACACTGCCATATTCACGCGTGAAAGGCAATAATGAGAAATGCTTCCCATGCACGACGCTTCATCACTCAGGTAAAGATGGAATATACTGCTTGAAAGCCTGTATGAACGAAAGATCTGCGTTGAATTGACGGCGAAAGATGGTCGTGTTGTTCGCAAACACTATCGACTTGGGAGTGTTTTTTAATCAGTCACCCTGTATATGCAAAAAAAAAAAAACTAAAAAGAAATATCTGATGCCAACTAGCCAAATTCCTCCGCTCTCAAAACTCGTTAGCCGTTCATAAATTGCGGCGGAAAGATGCTGATCGCATAAATTAAATATTACGTCCCGATCAATTAAATCATTTATTTTAATGAAATTTAATAAAACCGACGCGAAGAAAACGGCTGGACACGCGACTTAACAACCGAGAAAATTACCATCGTCAATTACGATCACATTCGGCCGCACAGCTGAGGACAGGTGCGCCCGATAAGATCGAATGATTTAGATTATTTTTGGTGATCTTACACATACAAGAACACCGCCGGCATGTCTACCGTTCTTGTGGTGCAACAAGGACAACAGCGAGGAACCAAAAGCCAATTCTACCTTCTAGAATCTCGCACAATTTGCATTCGAAAAATTTGCATACGGACATTATGTAGTGCGGATGCAAAAAAATGTGGTATGATATGTTGTAGATAAGAATGGCTACCAATTGTTCCACAACAGTTAACATAATGTTTAATAACCGTAAGTTTACAAATTTAATTATACCTTACTCAATATTCGGTCCTTTATTTCGCTGCTAAATAATTTTCGATTTCTGATAAGGCATACATTATTATTATCGAGTTTGTATAGAATGTAGCAAAGGCTAATGAATAGAAATAGAATATTTATAATAGCTCAATTTACTAGGCAAGTCATTAATTTAACGTTGCAGTATAATAATAAAAAAATATGCCAAATATGAGCTGCAGAAATAATGGTCTTTTATGGTTTGCTACTTTCGTTTTCATTACATATAGAGGTTATACAGGTGATTCTCAATATATGCGACAAAACTTTAAAGCCTGATTCCTGGGTTATTGTGATCATAAAAAATATAAAACAATTCCAAAATCGCTTAGTTCTAAGTGGACATTTAATAATAATAACATAATAATGTTTTATCATAAATTAACAAAATAATTAGTAAAACAAAATTAACTTATTATTAACTTTGAAATGACCGCCCCAACTCCATTACAAGCGTCTACTCCGTCGTATTGACTGGCGAGTCCGTTCTAAAATACCAGGGGTATTTCGAATGTTTGAAAAGCTGCGATAAACGATTTCCAGTTCATCACATTTTCAAATGGGAGTCGTATAAAAACTAAACGATTAAAGGTGACCCCAGAGAAAAAAGTCCAAAGAATTTAAGTCTGGAGACTCGAGAAGGCCACGGTTGTGGACCTCCCCTCCTACCATGATATGGATACGTATGATCCAAAAAACTCGCGAGCAACTAAACAAAAGAGCTGGAGCAGCGTCATGCATAAAATACATTTGTAAATCTAAATTGCAACGGAACTCCTTCCAGCAGTATAGTAGCTCCTCTTCAAGAAAATGGCGGTATATACCTCGCATTTAACCGCATCGGTAAAAAATGTGGACCCTATCAAGTGAATCTCAACAATTCCGAGCCCACACATTGACAGAGATTGATGTTGATGAACGGGCATTTCACTAGTTCGTGCGGATTTTCTTCGGCCCAATATGATTATTATGAAAATTAATAATCGCGTTTCTAGAGATTTTGTGTGATTTTGTGTTGCATCCATTGACAAAAAGCCACTCCTTTAGCTTTTAATGGTATAAAGAAATAAATATGTTATTAGATTATATAGCTATTATTAGGAGTTAGTGTGTCAAATTAAATAATAATGTCTCGCCGGCTCGGTCTGTGCTTAGAGGCGTACCCCAGGGGTGCATTCTGGGACTACTTTTATATACTACATATACACTGTAAAAAATTACAGTAATTTTGCCATGGTAAATCAGGAATATTACATGTAATAACGTTGTGAATTACCACAATATATTCATGTAAAATTTTGTTTTTACATGTTTTTCTTCTAGAGATATTTAAATGCGGAAAAGAAATTTCGCCGTAAAATTTATAGCTTTTTCATGTAAGTTTAAGATGTAACAAAATTCAAAAGGAAAATACAGGAAAAAAACATGTACAATTATGTAAAAATATGAGGATCTTTCTATATTTATTTGTTTTTAACTTGAATTTTCGGGTCAAAACTTAGATATCATAGAAAATACGAAAATTCATACGCCGCAAGTGGGATTGGTTATTGGATATTTATCTGTGCCGCCCGTAGTTAATTCTATTCGTTTGTCGAACTATTATTGGCTCAATGATATCATGTACGTCACAAACAATCGTAGGTTCGCGTAAGCGTGTTCATCTTGATCCCTGATTGAGCGATTGAGTATGATCTATTAGGTGCAAAAAGAATTAGGAAGTTGCTGCTCTCCTTTATAAAATACATATGAAAATTACTTCAGTGTTCGGTAAATATAGAGTTCATATAAATATTACATACGAATTTTACAGTACAATCTTTGAAAAACACATCAGCATGTGAAATTTACTAGCTGGTAGAAATTTTACCTTATGAAGCAAATTTACCTGTAAAATTGTAGGCAACTTTGTTACCAACGATTTTACATGTAATTTTACTGCAACTTTTTTTTTACAGTGTACAATCATCTTTCCATAAATTTATGAATACCTGTCACTTGCACACGTATGCAAATGATACTCAGATGTATCATGTATTTCATGCGGTAGCTTATGAAAAATGAAATACGTATAAGGTTCAAAGGCATTTAAATACATTAGTCAAAATTTCAACTCAACATGCTCTAGTTATAAATACTTCCAAGTTAGCTGTGGTCTTATTTGATGACATGCGTTTCCTCTACATGATCGTATTCACATTAGGATTAATGATTTTGTGGTTGCGCGCTTGTCATGCGCGGCCATCAAGGATTTTCCCACTTCCGCGCCCATATTATTACAGGCATTTATTAATTGGGCATTCCGACTCTATGTAATTAAACCATAATCGTGCATAAAGAACCTATATTTAATTCAATCTATACAATCAATCAATAATGCAAATCCTTTGATGTAATTAAAAAGCCAATATCCGTCGATATACGTCATAAGTAAATTTTGAAATACACTCGAACAGCTACAAAAACACTATTGGTACCACTAAATTTGTAAATTAATTATTATACAGCGCCACTTGAAGTTTTGTCTGGCCGAACAGATTTTGCTTCAGCTTATCACAATTACGCCTTTCCTTGTTCTGATATGTAGAGTAGATATTCACCAATATGGAAGGCGCGGAAGTGGCAAGAAACCCAAAATTGGTGTCTTACCACTTCCACGCCTTAATTAATTTACTTTATTAATAAAAATATTATACAAGTTATTGACATTTAGAAGACACATCACGTGCAGCCTCCTCGGCTATCTAGTTACTACTGGTAAAATAATATAAATATAAATTTAAAAAAGCAATACAAACACTATAAACTACTCATTGCTTGATAATAGAAGAGGTTACTAATGCGCATGACCTGCTGTGGTGAGTTCGAGGCATATGTATAAGTTCTTTGCCATCTAGTGAAGAGGGATTGTATCTTTGAATATGATTATAGGTATCTGTAAAAAAATGCGGATTATAGAATAAAAGTTTATATTTTTTAATTAGAAAAATATTAGCCGGGCAAACCTTTTTAAAAAAAGTCACAATAATATACATTTTTTTTTGATTGTTAATATTTGTTAAATGGTGAGAATAAAATCTTATGTTATTACAGAAAATTTTTCGAAGTGAAAACAATTTATTTTCCGATACGTGATGATAAAGATGAGAATGAATTAGTTACTTAGTAAAAAATTGCAAATATTCCTTTCAATAAACGATTTTTATCTCAGTGCACACTTGAAACTTGTTTCGAGAACCCCATTATATATTAATTTAAAAAAAAATTCTATATGAGAAATATTTAAAAAAAAAACATGTCCGAACTTTCTGTTCCTAGTAATATTTTGATCAGTTCAATTGTTAGTATCTATTTAACTATTTTATTTGATACTTCCTCTTTAAAGTAATATTTACCAAAGATAATGCCCAAAGTTCTGAATAACAATGTTTTTAAGTTTTTTCTAATAATGCTATTCTCTTTAGTATATTTAAGTACAATTATACCAACAAAAAATTATCCAAAATAGTGTATGTATATAATATTGGTTTAAATACCGTCATTTACACCCGATTACAATTTATGTTTCAACGACAAACAGAAAAAAAACAAAATCCGTTTCGACATAAAACCGATTTAGATTTGCATTCTTGCTGGGAACAATCATATAACTAAAAACCTATCTGAATATCTGCTAACCGTTATCCGTTAATGGTTTAGAATCGTTGTGATCTAAAAATAATCGTCCCATCGTCACCGTTATTTAACAGTAACCGTTTGTCCCATCTCTATAATATTTTCTGAACAGCCTGGCAGTATATTAATCTCTACAATGTATGTATACATGCGTGTGAATAACATTTAATGTGCCGATGATATTCCTAGATATATTCGCTACCTCAATAGCTGAAAGACCATATACTAAGCGCCTGAATAAAAGTAATCGAATAAAATGGACGCATACGTGCCCGTAATTATGAATAAATTTCACGGTCTGAGATATCGGCTTCGAGAATAAGTACAGCGAATAACGAGCATTTACATCTGCACTCTTCCGTTAATTAGCGAAGGTCTTGGTCAGATTAAACAAATAGCAAAACGAACAATGCTATAAACGCAATGATTGTGAAGTAAAGTTGTTTTAGGCATTAAAACATTTGGAATGCTCCTTCATCTTTTCACGTAACGTGGTGTAATGATGAATTATGTTCATGCTGAGCAATATATACATACGTGGAATATTCATAACAAAGATTTGTATTTTCAGTTTTCTTAAGTGCACTGAGAAAAAAATTCAATAATCATAAATAAAAATACAATTATCGTAAGAAAAAGGTTCACTGTAGGGACAAAAGCACAGAACTTGAGCCAACTAACAGAAAAGAGATCCTAAACACGATCAAAAAAAGCAGCAAGTACTTCGTCGCTCAACCCGCAAATATGAGTTACTTATGATAATAAACGAAGAGTTAAGCAAAAATATATATTGCAGTAAGCAAAGATTTGCCCTTGCAAGTTATAGTTAATTGCTGTGAGTAACATTCTATAACAGCTATACACCTCAAAGAACAAGCATTAGATTACATAAGAAGGTACATAAGCACGTCACTAAATACCGAAGATAGTAATTCTAAAGAAAGATACAAATACGTACATAATTCGCCAAATATAGTAGTGCAGAAACGAGAGTTAGGAATATTAATATACATTGTAAAAAGATAGTAGTAGAAATATTGATCTGTAGAGACAAACACGTGACTACCTATATGAATGAAAGAGATGTTTACTTACAGTTTTTTTTTAACAATTAAAACGTAATGATCATAAAAATATCCTTATAATGAAAAAATGAAGAAGCAATAATAAAAGATAGGAAAATGGGACCCTTGAGACGTATTATTATTAAATTATTGAAATTAAACAAAGACAAGAAAAATAGGCTTGAGTTACAATAATAACAAACAAGAAATAATATACTAGCGGTTCGTGGTTCTTGTACTGGGCTTGCTGCGATTGATCCCTCCGGCGTACGTGCGTTAGGTCCGGCGTCCCTCAAACGGCTACTGTCGAGTATCCCTAACTATAGATGGCCTGACTGTCACTCAGGTAGGGACGGCATCCACACTAACTTCACAGCGGCGCAATATCATCACAATGATGGGAAATCATATCCACCACGTGGTTTAAAAAAACTCTGAAACTCCATGCTAAGACCGCGATGCTCTTCCTGGAATCTTTTACGGATGGGCCGGAGTTAACCACCCGTATTTTAATATATTATACAATGGACTAAACGGCCGTACTCCTTGCCCATCTTGTTTGACGACCCTTTCCCACATGTAACTCTTATGACGCTAGCCCCCCTTGTAAGGAACTGTGTAGTGCAGATTAATTAACGAGATAGTTCCAGTAAGCTTTATCTATGTAAATATTTTTTTTATCAAGTAAACACTTTACTTGCCCATTTTCTCAGTGTGTAGTTTGCTTATAAGCACTCAGTGGGAAAAGTATGTTATCTATCTTTGTTTACTTCCTACTCAACACACGTTTCCACGTGCACGAAATACAGTGTCAGAATTCTACAAAAGTTTATTAATTAATATACTAAACAAATTTGGGCATATTAAAAAATCAGAAAGCTTACCAAACCTATCGCGAGATCAAGCAACAGTATCACAAAAAAATAGCAAAAAGTAAACAAGTCAGTACACATTCAGTATTCATAGAAAAATCAGTCAACAAAATTAAAGCCGTTTGATCTGTCATCAATAAAGAAATAAAGCCTATATCCTCAAATTCTGACTATGAAAGTACATCTCTGTCGCCAGACGAGTTAAACAACCATTTTTGCGTGATTGGTAAGCAGACAGCTGAAGGTATCGATAGTTTACATATATCATATGAATTCTTACAAAGAACAAAATTAAAAAGCAGTTGGACAAACAACACTGAGAAAAATCTTCTAAGTAAAGTGTTTACTTGATAAAAAATTATTTACAATAGATAAAGATTTACTTGGAACTATTCTCGTAATACCTGCAACTAAACCCAGTTTCCTGAATGCAAGTTGTTACTGTAAACAGTGCTTTTATTAACGGCTATTACACAGCGTACCTCACAAATTTGTGGTAAGTAACGTATTACTTACGACTACTGGCACTATGTGTAGGTGTATCTAACTACAGCACATGGTTAGTAGAAGTAATAACAATGCTCATCGCTATTAAATTCATGTATTTTCTTAAATAGGTAATAACTTGCCACAACTATGATTATTTGAGTTTTACTGCCAAGTAAGAGTTACGGACGTGGGAAAAGGTCGTCGAAAAAGGGTGGCCAAGGGGTACGGCCATTGTAGGCCAGTTGGAACGCAAATGTATTAAAATACCGGGTGGGTTAACTCAAGACCCCATCCGTATAAAGTGTCCCAGCGAAAGAAGAAGTACCGAGCCTATAAGCAATCGGATGTTTCAAGATTACAGTTTTAAACCACGTGGTGGGATATTTGAATTTCCCATCATTGTGATGATATCTGCGCCCACTGGTGAAGTTAAAGTGTGGATGCCGTCGCTAGATGAGTGACAGCCCAAGTGCCACCTGCAATTAGGGATATCCCGACGATGTAGCCGTTTTCGAGGCGATCACCGAACATAACAGCCACGTACGCCGACAGAGATACACTCGCCAGACAACGCCCAGCGCAAAGGAACCAACAGAAACCGAAGCTTACCGCAGGTATGAGCTTAATTCTTGTTTGTTATTAGTGTAACTTCAAAGCCATATTTCCTTTGTCTTTGTTTAGATTTCAATAATTTCAATAACTAAATAACGTTTCAAGGAGGCCCCATTTGCCTTATCTTTTAATATTGCTTTGTACATTTTTTCACTATTAAGGAATATATTTTACGAGTCATTACGTTGTAAATTGTTTAAAAAGAAACTGTTGTTAAAGTGAAACCAATATCTTTCATTCATATCAGGTAGTCACTGTGTTTGTCCTATACAAAAATAAAACTATTACTAATAATACTGCTTTTGTCTTAAGTAATAAGTATTATGTACTAGCTTTAGCAAAATAAAGCGAATTTAATCTTAATTATTAACGCAATCGAAGCTGCAGACCACTGAAGGTAATTAAAATTATTTGCAAACAATTTTGAATTACGCATTGCTCGGTACGCAGTACTCCTAGTTGCGGTTGCATAAATAATCGAAGATTTGTGGAACTTTTTTTTTTGTACTTTATTAGTTATTCACACAGAGTACACAGTAAGCTACTTAATAAATATTCACTAAACTTCCTCGTTTCCTACACTACCTATAGTTGAACAACAAATTTAACTAAGTATATTGTATATTTATAGCAAACCATTACCTTCTATACATCAGGTATTTAGTGAACGTACGTTAATCATACTCTTTCCTTATCACAAGTAATCTAAATAGCTTGTATTAATTATGAAGGTGTGATAGCTGTTATAGAATAGTTCACTCACAGCAATACACCTACTATTTGACAAGGGCAAATCTTTGCTTACTGCAACTACATATATTCTTTGGCTTAACTACTTTCAATTTAATTATCTAAGTAACTTCATAAGTTACCGGTATGAAGAGACGTAAGTAACTTAGATTGCTTCTTGTAGCATTCAGTGTTTAGGATCTCTTTTTACTAGTGCTAGTAATCTGTGGATTTTGCCCCTATCCAGCTGAACTTTTACTTACGATAATTGTATTTTTAATTATGATTATTAAATTTTTTCTCAGTGAGGTACCGACATTTTGTTATCTTCCCTCTTGTAATTGTTCAAATTTTGATTCCTGCTCTTCTGGTGGTTGTTATGTTTTCAATGTTATTTATAAACCACGCAATATTGGTTTTGACCAATAGTTTACTTATTATTTCTAAGTTTTTTTTTTTGTTGAACCCCTTCCTGGTTGTTATATTTTCAATGTTATCTATAAACCACCCAAGATTGTTTTTGATCAATAGTTTACTTATTATTTCTAATTTTTTTTTTGTAAACCCCTTCTGAAAAGAAATAACATCTATCTACTAGATTGTTTATTGTACTGCTAAACAACTCAGTACATAGGTGTTATTTCTCTTCAGGAAAGGTTGAGCAAAAAAAAAACTTCATCATTAAATATCACTCCAATCTCGTAAGCTTTTACGCGTATGTGAAATTTGCTGGATTACCGACATAATTAAAATGTCGGCTTGTCGACGGATTCGATTTTCACTCCGAACAATGCCCGCGGGACAGCTCGTGTCCATCAAGCCACGTGACACACGTGGAAGGGTGGCTCGCACATCGAGGGGAGACTCGAAAAACACCGAAATGATGAATCACCTAATCACGAATCCATAATACAAGATACAGTACCCTAGTTTCAGGCCACGGCACGTTAGCTCGATTGTAACATAATCAAGCGTGACTTCGATTTCAATGAGACGCCATCGAGGGCATGGTGAGTGCGTTCTTTGATCTTGAAAATGCCATGAGTCACGTTCCAAGGTTGTCCGTTTCGATGATAAAGGATTGCCGCGCTTTTTCTGTCTTGCTGCACTTCGAGAAATAAGCTGTTTGCTTTGGGTGATTACTGCGCGGTTTGATCTTAGTCGAGTGCCTTTACAATTAAAATGGAGTGTTACTACAACGAATGGTTGTTACACACGTCTTACGGCTTCGTATTAGATCTAAGTTTGCTTTGTATGTACTCCACACTGTTGCATCCCACATTAAGTAAGAGGCAAAATAAATGGAAGTTTTATATTGATGCCTCAACATAACAGTTATTAGATATTTGACCTTTATGCATTATATAAACTCAACTTTATATTTTAGCAGCAACCGGACAACACAACTGGTTCTAGATTTTATCGGGTTTCTTGTGTAAATCGCGACTCCTATATGTAAAATATATGTGAGAATATTTACATACAGGCATATAGGCATTACATTATTTGACATAAGGCGACTTTTGTGCTTAGATATTATTCAAAATTTATTTAAACATTTTGTAATACGTATTTGTACATATATCAGTACAATATATGTATGTAATTGGGAAGTATTTTTTTTCAATTCCAGCTTTAATTATTATAGGGGAAGGTGGGGCAAGATGGAAACATTAAGCTTTAGAACACTGCATCAGGATTGCAAATTGATATACAAGGTTCTAAGTACGCTTGTTGTAATCTTTAAACGTTTATCTGCTGATGATGAATTTACAATTTTCGATGGGAACTCTGATGTTGTGAGAAAAATTTGAAAAGAAATGTAAAAATACACCATCTTGCCCCACCATGGGGGCAAGACGGAGTTCCAGTTAAGAATGGGTCGCACCATAACTCTAGGTAATAGGTAATAAAAAAAAATAGATTCTTAAAATATCCTTAAAGACATGCAGGAACAAAGCTTAAACTCTTTAGAGCGGAACTACTTAAAATAAAAAAAATACAATAACGATAAGAATATTAAACTTAATCTTCACAATTGAAACAATAGAAGACGAACTCATCCACATTATTCGCACATCCTCCATGTACCCAACCTCGCCATCAATAGCATTGTATCAATACTTCCCCTTACAATACAACATCGAGCGTCATCTCCACAACAGAAAGAACTGATATTTCCTTGACGTTTCTAAAAATCTATCTCTTTGCTTCCTTACAAAATCGGCTTCTTGATCTTCTCTGTTTCTTCTTTGTCATTTTTTTTCCTTTAACTCTCCTCAGCACTTCTAGTTGCCTTACGGATTCTCCAGACTTCTATTTCTGGTAGCAGATTTTATACGTAGTGTTTGTTAAGGATTGTTGCCTTTCCCTTGTTACGCTTTGATTGAACCTGTACTTTATTCCTAACATGAGAAATAGGCATTATGTCTTCGAGAAAGCATAAGGCATATCCACGCATGACGGACTAGACTGAAGAGTGAGATAATGATGTCCCATGTTGCCCATACCAATAGCTCCATCTTGCCCCTTTGGGACATTTTTGGTTATGTTATAATAACATATAAATATTTAAATAAACAAAATAACACTATAGAAAAATACATGCAATACATGTCAATTAGTAAGCACAAAAAGTGTAGGTTGTAAATAATTTACTTGTGCTTCCGATACTGGCGTTGAAACTCACCATCAAATTATAACGAAATTTCTGGAAATTGCAAGTTTCACGTACAAACAGCAATAACTTTGTATTACGACTAGTAAAGTTTCCTACATTACAACAAACATAAAACAGCACTTGTCAATATTAGGACTGCTATTATTTGACAGATGCTTACTGCCATTTTGTAGATAGGATGATGTCCCCATCATGCCTCGTGGCCCCATCTTACCCCACCCTCCCCTATATGTTTCTAAATCAATATTTATAAGACTATTTTGATTAATATAAATCGTAAAAAAGGCCCTACAGCACTTTATATACGTATGTAGAAATAAAAGAGATGGGTTTATTTATATCGCACTAAATCATTTGTTTATTTCATAGAACAACTTTTGAATTGCATTACAAATTTTAGCTCAGTGAACAATTATTGAAATTATATCATAACATGTATAACATCCAACTGCTGACAAACGATGAAATAGATTTGTTTTTAGTATAGGACAATGTAATACAGACGCAAAGCAATTAATCATAGTTGCACTAAGTTGTATCTTTTTCAGTTTATAGTATAGGTGCGATTCTTGCCTTATATAAATTGACGAACACACTAAGATTTGAACTTTTCTAACAATAAACGAGCACACCTAATGAATGCAGCATCCAGTAAACGATTATTAAGTCCTCCGATATAGAAACTTTAACTTTGGGTGCATTCTATTCGGAGCAGGTATACGATAAAATCCAAGAATACATTGAAGCGCACTTCTGCTACCACATATGTGCACATCAATTTATTATATATTTTTATTTTTAAAGTAACACAAACATGCCAACAAAATGCATCAATTTTCCGCTTTTTATTTTAGATTAAATTCCTGATATTACATTATTTACAATTTACAAGATTGCTAGATAAACCCACAAAACCAACTCGCGTCATTTTACTAACAATAAGTAGAAATAGTCGAATGTTAGGTAGAAAGGGACCCGATATCTTCTATCTCACTCGCTTCCGCTCGCATCGTTCAGATACTTTTTTCTTCAAGGTACACTGGTCGACTTATTTAATGTCGTCGTCTACAGCGCAGTGACTATCAAAACTACTTACCATTTGCACAAGTGTGCGTTCGGCTGGCGTCGGCTGTTCCAGGTAAATGATTTATTGAGATATATTGTTGTAAAACGCTTCGCAATTATGCATATTAGGTAGATCTAAGATTATTTGATATCGAAAGGAAACCTTTAATATTGTGGTTTGAACCCAGTTTGAATTGAAATATCTATTTAACAGCTGAGATTCAAGCGACTTTAAAACTAAAGCTATTATTTATGTTTAAAATAATCATGTGAATGTATAAATAACAAATCAAGTTATATTAATTGCTGGGTTATTTCTATTAAATTTTATTTACTTTATTTGTATATAATTTATTTTTAAAATAGGAAATTATTAGAAAACAAAAGAGTAATACTGCATAAGTTCATTACCTTTAGTTTCAATAAATATTATTATTACAATTACCCACAGATAAGAAACATCGTAAAATTCGTGATCCTAAGAAAATCACACATATCCTTTGTTAGACTTTTTGTTAAATGATGCTATTTATAGGAGCAATTATATTAAACAGAAAATTTTAATATACTACATTTAAACTATTATTACATTACGTAAGAATAAAGCTTTCTTTGAAATTTCCAATACCCAGATTATAAACTCATTAATTATATGCATTTCGATCTGGGGAAATTATAAAACTCAGCCGTTTACCATAATTAGTATGAATCCTCATTAAAATCCAACAAGTAAAATTTCCGGATGTGGATTCATTAATCGAAACCTCAGATCCGGATCTGCTATGCGAAACCTCGTATCTGGTGCAATAATCACTAAGATTTTTGAACACCTTAATTAAATCTTGGTATTGTGAAAGCGATAATATCTCCACATCAGCATGGATTCACTTCAGGGAGATCTACAATGACGAACTTGACCTGTATAACTCAATACATTTCGGCTGTAATGGATGGACGGCGTCAGGTTGATGTGCTATATAAAGCGTTTGACTATGTTGATCATGGGATATTGCTTGTTAAGCTTGATGCCGTTGGCATGTGTCCATCATTTGTGAAATTAATGTCGTTGTATTTGTCCCGAAGGAAGAGCTACGTTTTTTACAATGGATTTTCGTCTGGCTTTTTTATGTGTCCTCGGGACCTAACAAGGTTCGAATCTCGGCCCGTTACTGTTTAATATATACTTAAATGACCTTTTTGCGGAATTGAGCTGTGACCTCTGGGGATATGCAGATGATTTCGAAATATTTACAACAGTTGGATCGGTTGATGATTGTGTCCATCCACAAAGCAATTTGAACATAGTTAATAATTGGCGTAAATATAATAAGATATCTTTAAATACTACAAAGTGTGTGATTGTCTCCTTCAGTAAGCAAGCTCTGCATTATAATTACAGTATTGATAATGCTCCTGTGCCAAGGAACGATAAAGTGAAAAATTTAGGCATTTTGTGATGCCCTTACTTTCGCGCATATTCTCAATGCTGCCTTGGATGGCGTCTAGAAGCTTGGCTTGCATAGTTAGATCATCAAAATATTTTCGCGATCAGCACACTATTAAAACATTGTACCACACATTTGTGAGAAGTCGTCTGGAGTATGGTTCATTAATATGGTGCCCTTACTATTCTTACCTTAACCTGGCTGTAGAGAAAATTCAAAAACTATTTTTAAAATATCTAACGTTTAGAATGAATGCAGTTTACCCGGACCGTAATACTGACAACAGAGTTTTGCTGGATGCACATAATATTTTTAGTCTCTCTGATCGGAGAAGTAATTACAGTGCAAAATTTTTAATGGATTTGCTAATTAATAAGATCGATTGCCCTTGCTTCTTGCTCTGATTGATTTTAACGTACCAGTCATGAAAACACGGTCTATTACAACGTTAAGGGTTCCTACTGTCAGAACGAACGTCATGATTAAATCCCTAGAGTATCATATGTGCAAAAACTTTAATAAGTGTTATAGTGATGTTGGTTACTGTTATTTAATTGTATTTTGGTCTAGTTTGTGCCTAATACACTCAAGTATGCTAATGTTATAGAAATGCTTATACTTTTTTTTCATATTGTCCTGTAAATGGTTTCTTACTGTTGGGCAAATAAAGAATTATCTTAACTAAGCTTATCTTGACACCTACGTAATACAAAGTATACTAATATTGAGTTAGTCGGTAATTTATGCCTTTTTCAGATCTGGATCCGAGAACCGGATAGTGGATCCGAATCTGAAAACCGGATAGTATAGTAGATCCGGATCTAAGAACCGGATAGTGGTTCCGGATCCGAAAACTGGATACTAAATCCGGATCTGAGAACCGGATAGCGGATTCGGAATCGAAAAGCGGATAGTAGATTGACATAGTGATCTGGACCCTAGAATGTCCGGATAATTTCAGATCCCGATATCCGGATCTCAATTTTATCAGATATCAACAGCACTAATAATAAGGCTTTTCATCACTGTATGACAAAGTTCTAGATGCGTAAGCAATAGGTTTTGCTCCATTGGAAGAATATTGGGGACTTTGCTATTGTTAGTACAGACAAATATCTCCGAGGAAGTCGTACTTCTTGGCGTAAATACATTCATACTAACCTTATAAATAATGTTAATTACGCTGAGATACTACCCAACAACAGAAAAAAAATCATCATTCGCAAACATTCATCAAAAAAAAAAATCTCGTTTCGTATGTAAAACGACAAGATCTATTTCGACCGCATTGCATCTTGTCAGCACCTGCGTTAAACAATAAATTTACAAATAACGTCAGAGAAAATTGGCAAACCAAAACGTCGGCAGATTTATGTTTAAATTTAGCTACCTAAAGCTATATTCCTAAGACGTGTATTTACGAAAGAAAATCCGAGTGAGACAGAACAAAAAAACAATTTCATTCATAAATTTGGGATCCACGCGTTTCGTCTGAACCGGAAAAAAAAATGTGTGTAGGTGCTGGCCGATGAGATACGGCTGCGAGGTAAACAGGGATACAGATGAGAGAAAGCAAAATAGTTTTCTAGGCTTCCACCTTCACACGGTTGACGGATGCTCTTCAATTAACAGTTGAAGTGAGGGTCGTCGGCCCCTGGCACCTGTCTACCGCCGCTTCTGATGATACCGATGGATGCAGCGGTTGTCGGGCTGCAAGCCACAAGTCTCGTATACGCGCTGTGACGATCTTTACATTCCTTATATTCGTCATACCTCGACAAAGCTATTTTAAAATGTACACATACGGTGGTTACGGAAAAGAGGTATGCGGTTATAATTTATTTTAGAGAAAGATTAATTTATCTTGCTTAGGAACACAACCAGTATGTTATGAGATAATTTACAAGGAAAAACAAAACACTTTTATCGTTTTCAATCAAATGATTTTGTTAAGAGCGCTGTGTATAATCGACAGTTACCTACTTTTCGTAAATCCATCAATTATCGAAATTACACAAAAAATGGTGGAAGAGATCTTTTTTTTTAACGGAGTGTATCGCACTATTAAAAATACAAAAAAAAATCAAGGTGAAGCGAACCCGCTAGTAATAACAATTGTTAAGGAATTCCAACAGGTAACTCAATTATTGGCAACTTGCGATAGCAATTATACATGATAATGCAATAAAGGGCAGAGCAACGTAAACAAAGCATAACCACCTGACATATAGCTAGCCTAATATGAGATGTACCGGCAATAAACGAATGCATTTCATGTACACTGGCCGACTTATTTAATGTCGTCGTCTACCTACAGGGTAGTGACTATCAAAACTACTCACCATTTGCATAGGTGCGCGCGTCGGCTGGCGTCGCTTTGTTCCAGGTAAATGTTTTATTGAGATATATTGTTGTAAAACGCTTCGCAATTATGCAAATTAGGTAGATCTAAGATTATTTGATATCGAAAGGAAACCTTTAATATTGTGGTTTGAACCCAGTTTGAATTGAAATATCTATTTTACATCCGCATAATCTCGAAATCCGGATAATAAATTGTTCGGATCCGTATAACAGCGCTAATTACTACCAAATATAAAACTAAGCTCTAGTAATTACTTTTGGAATTTTAAAATTTAATTAATATCTCGTGCGTAGAAAGTTTAAGTTACATTACATACAATCCATTCATTTCTACCAGAATTCTATAACCATAATCCATCCTACATAGCCTAAAAATATATATCTGACTATACAGAATGTTCCTAAGGTATGCAAACGCATACTTGCTCCGTTATTTTAAATGGAACACCCTGTGTTCCATTTTCAAATTCTACAAAAAGAACATTACTTTATACAAGCTACTATCTGTCTAACGATGTTGTTATTTACCCTTTTATAAAAATTGGCTCCGATGTAAGACTTCTGTTATGGTGACGTTGTTTGTATTGCATTTGTTTTGGACATTCTCACATGCTTTAAATATCATAGGCAGAGGCTTATGTTGATACAACAGTGACACTAAAAGTGATATAATTATAGCACTATAATGGTGAACGTTAGCATAACTTTCGTCTAAAATAACTTGACTCTTTTTAAAGAGCACACTATATTTTTGTTTATGTTAAATTAACTCTTACACAGCGCCCTTTCTATTCATACTAAATATTTCTCATGCTTCATGGAAGATTTTGTAGATAATTAATGTTTTTAAATATCTATATTCAACGAATTTTCCATATATTTCTAAGTCAGCTTAGTACATGATCGATAAAGAAGTGAACAAAGCCAGCGCCAGCGATTAATAAATATACGTCGGCAACAGATCTTAAAACATGGAATTAACGACACATTTTTGTAAAAAAGAAAGAAACTTCATTCGTCTATATCAGGGGTCGGCAAACTTTTTTAGGACAGGGCCAAATCTTAACGAAATTAAGTTCAGCGGGCCAGGTTGTAAACTTACGTGTTATTTTATTATGTTCTCTGTATTTATTGACCGAAAACATGTACCAAAAAGTTTCGGTCGTATCATAGCAGGGTATTTAAAAATTACTGACTTGTCAAAGAAGTCTTAAAATTACAAAACTTATTTTTTTTCATATATTTTTCTGCACATTCCTACAGCAGTGTTTTTATTTTAATTATTCCAATTATTTATTAACTTTTCCAAATGGCTAAAATAATTTTTACCTGGTGGACTATAAATGACATTACATAAATTATTATTTCTAGTAAATATTATAATAATCATTGTTTTCTATATGTTAGTACCTAGAAAAGTACGCAATATATATAAACGTTAAATATTAAATCTTTTATTCAAAATAATTTTGAAGGGACAAAGTTCAATTGACCGGAGGGATAAGGAAACAGAAGCCAATAATTACTATTAATGCACGGAACGATTGTTGAGAAATTCTTTCCCATTTAAAAAAAAATATTAGTAATTTCTCTGAGTTCCAAAAAATCTCAATAAAACTTTTCCACTATTGCACCAATCGAAATGGCGAGGTTAATTGCCCGAGAGCAATAAAGTTAACCACTGCCACAACTGGTTCAATAATGCAAAATAGATAGAGGTGTTGATGAATTATGCAAGATTTATTGAAAGCTTTGCACAAACAAAAATACTTGGGCAGTTATCAACAATGACTGTTGGCTCATCAAGAACTAACAAAAACCACTAGACATTTTTTTGCCTTCTCCATTAAGAAGCGTATTGTGATATTCTCAATTATCTGACAGTCGCTTGAGCTGAGAGGTCAACAGAAAAAACAAACCTTCTTCTTTGGGCACACTTCTTCAGGTTTATCGCAAATCTAAATCATGAATATTCAAATTTAATTCCAAATTAATGTTAGAAATATTATTGCGAAGTACGCCCGAAAGCGTTCATAGTAAATGAATTAACCGGACTTATTTATACCGCGAACATCAGTGTGGACAGTCGGGAATAGTAGATGCAGAATACCTCCCGTTACAATAATTTTCGTAAACCTTTATTGTGGGTTGAGAAAAAACTATCGGCAATAGCTAATGTTAACGCTTCGGGTACATACAACTTGCGCGGCCGGATTGGAATACGCAGCGGGCCGGATTGGCCGCGGCCGTAGTTTTGCGACCCCTGGTCTATATAATAATCTGAATAATTGTATTTATTTTAGTAGGCACACGGGTTTATTTAGTCGTTGTAACAACATCAGTTCCCCCTATCTTGCCCATGATTAACGAATATACATCATTGCGTTTATTCGTCTGCTTTTACTGCGTCCAATATGCATGTCTATATTGTCTATTTGGCCAAGAAGTTCTAACCCTTGTCTGCCTACTATATACTACTCTGTTTTTATATTGATCGACTTTACCTGAATACCAATTAAGTTAATATTTTTTATTACCCTCTGTATTATGTTTTTTTTTTTCTGTTGTTGCAGTGAGTGTACACGTTGGAGCAGGTGAACACGTCACAGTGGAGAACAACAAAAAGCGGATCGGATGTAATGAACGTTTATTTGTTGGTGGAGGTATGGAATTCAACCGGAATTTTTATAGGTGAAAAAGCTGAATGGAATATATACATGTCTCGGAATGTTTTAATAAATACTGCGCCATTGACATTAATCAATGTTATGAGACTAATGAGGCGGACGAAGTTAAAAAGTTATTATTATTGCCTGTAGACAGAAGTAAAAATATGATCATCATTATCAATGTTTAATTAGTTTCGTTTTTAGAATAGCAATAATAAAATTAATAATAAATAGCTTGATAATAGAGAACCCTGAAATATGTTTTATTGTGCACAAAAGTAAACTTTAAATCTACTTGGATCATTTACCACAATAACATTCATTTGATAACATATATTTGGCATGTGGTGATGGTCTTTCTTTTATTTCTTTTTTATTATGTGGTATTTTATCATTCTTTTGTTTTGTTAATCATTGCGGTGATATCTAACAAAATAAAAATGCCGCAGTCGATTCATTCGAGCTTATCGCTTTGATTAGTTGGGTAATACCAAACGCACAATATTGAGGAAATAAGATTACTATATTCCTCTTGTAAAATACTAATTTTGGCATATCTAATTTTAAATTGTACGGTATTATTATTGTTGTTTTTGCATTACAGTAAATATACTTTAAAAATCGGAAAACTAATGAGTATCATATATATGAGTACATTATATAACAAGCTGAAGTAATAAATAATGACACATAAAGCATATGTATATATATTTATAACAATGAGAACTTAAAGGGTATCTTACTAGTAAAATATCTCGAGATACACACGTTCGGACTGCAGTTAAGAGCTTTTCTTTCGCTGGATAGCAGCATTTTCTTAGTAATCCAATTTAAGAGTGTAAAATCGTCGTCATTGTTTCGGTTTTCTCAACATAGTCTTTCCAAGAAAGCAACACATCTTCAATAAGGAAGTTCACTGTTACGTAGGACAATATACAAAAGATTACTTTATGAAGAACAACTGTTGTCATTTACTGGTACACTTTGTAAGTCGATGTTCGACTTACATTATTGGTATATTCTAATGTACCTAACCTATTAGTAAGTGGGGAAAATTGTGGAAAACATGTAATAAAAATATTTAAAAATTACAGCAAAATGAGTAGGCAATAAATATTTTTCTACATTATACTTTTTCTCTTACTGTGTAGAAAGGATTGCCATTGTTGGATCATCTAAGATTTATTTCTACTTTATCCTATTAAATAAATACTCTATTCTCAAGTTAGTATTTTATATTTATATATTATTCAATTCAATCCTTTTCACATTAAATTAGAAACACACAAGTGTAATGAAAATATGTTTTACGGTATTGCTTTAACGATATAAAATGTAACGAAACGTATATAAGATTAAAATATAGTGTTGTGGTCCATACATAATGTGGAGCATTAACAAAGTAAAAAAGTATATACATAATTCATTCTTATAAGCTAAAATTTAGGCGTATAAGAAAACTATAATTGCTTACACAATTCAAACAAAATAAGATCATCAAAAAGGGAAAACAATGAAAAAGAAATCGACTACAATGATATAAGCACAATTTACAACAAATTTCAAACCATCATAGTTGATGTCGCATACATCGGAGAGTCTATTAAATGGTCACTCATTAATGAGATGGGAGATCGGAGCAGCACATTGGATTTGGGTCGATCACAATAAAATGTAGGGTGATAAGAGGAATTGAAATATGAAAAAGTTAAGTTTATGTAAAAGCCACGGGCAGTCGATCCTATTATGCACCAGGTTAATTAAAAATTTAGCCAAACTAACAATTCTTCTAGCTTGCAAGGATTCAAAGTGGAATTTAGTACCCCATAATCAAAACCCCTTAATGAATAAGATTCCTCGGCTAAAAAATAAAGAAATTTAAGAAAAAAAGCTTTTGTTGAACCGATTCATTATTATTTATATGAATTGAGTAAATGGAAAACCATATTAAAATTGCATAATCTAAACTAGAGCGTATCAAAGAAAAGAACAACGTACTCAACGTCTTGGTATCACGAAAATCTCCACAATTGCGGTAAATAAACCATAATTTTAAAACTACGTGCGACAACATCTGCTATGTGATGAGAAAAAGAAAGTTTGGGATCAAATAACATTCCCAGATCTTTCGTTAAACTTACAGAGATTAAATTAGTTTCGGAGATAGTACAAGAAAAAGTAGCAGGGTTAATCCTTTTAGTAAAAATCATAGAATTACACTTGGAAACATTAAATGAGCTTGCATTTACTACACCACACTGAGAAAAAAATTAATACTTAATCATAAATAAAAATACAATTATCGTAAGTAAAAAGTTCAGCTGGATAGGGTACAAAAGCACAGATTACTTAGCACTAGTAAAAAAAGTCCTAAACACTGAATACTAACAAGAAGCAATCTAATTACTTACGGTCTGCTTCATACCGGTAACTTATGAAGTTACTTGATTAATTAAACTGAAGTAGTTAAGCCAAAGAATATATGTAGTTGCAGTAAGCAAAGATTTGCCCTTGTCAAGTAGTAAGTGTATTGCTGTGAATGAACTATTCTATAACAGTTATCACACCTTCATAATTAATACAAGCTATTTAGATTACTTGTGATAAGGAAAGAGTATCATTAATGTACGTGCACTAAATACCTGATATATAGAAGGTAATGGTTTGCTATAAATATACAATATAGTTACCTTAAATTAGTTGTTCAACTATAGGTAGTGCAGGAATCGAGGAAGTTTAGTGAATATTTAATATAAATTTAAATAAAAAGCAGTATTATTAGTAATACTTTTATTTTGTATAGGACAAAAACAGTGATTACCTGATATGAATGAAAGATATTGGTTTCACTTTAACAACAGTTTTTTTTTAAACAATTTACAATGTAATACCATAAATATATTCTAATAATGAAAAAAATGAACAAAGCAATAATAAAGATAAGTAATGGCCCCCCTTGAAACGTTATTTAGTTATTGAAATATTGAAATCTAAACAAAGAGACAAAGAGAGAAATATGGCTTGAAGTTACAACTAATAACAAACAAAGAAATAATATACCTAGGCGGTAAACTTGCGGTTTCTGTTGGTTCTTTGCACTGGGCGTTGTCTCGGTGAGTTGATCCTCTGCCGGCGTACGTGGCGGTTATGTCTGGTGATCGCCTCGAAAACGGCTACTTCGTCGGGGTATCCCTAACTGCAGGTGGCACTTGGACTTGTCACTCAGGTAGCGACGCATCCACACTTTAACTTCACCAGCGGGCGCAGAGATGATCACAATGATGGGGATTTCAAATATCCCACCACGTGGTTTAAAACTAAAATCTATAAACATCCGATTGCTTATAGGCTCGTGCTTCTTCTTTCGCTTTGATTCTTTATACGCTTGGGGCCTTGAGTTAACCCACCCGGTTTTTTTTTTATATATTTGCGTTCCAACTGGCCTAGAATGGCCGTACTCCTTGGCCACTCTTTTTCGACGACCTTTTCTCACGTCCGCAGCTCTTACTTGACGTTTGCGCGCGTAGCAGTCTCGGGGACTATTTATTACTCCGCCGCATTAGCCAATCAGGAATAGTAAAACATCACGGGTGACAGCAAAACTCAAATAATCATATTGTGGCAAGTGTTTACCTATTTAAGAAATACATGAGTTTAATAGCGATCAGCATTGTTGTTACTTCTACTAACCATGTGCTGTAGTTAACTCAGTACCAGTAGTCATAAGTAATACGTTACTTACCACAAATTTGTCAGGTACGCTGTGTAATAGCCATATAAAAAGCATATTACTGTAACAATGCATTCAGGAAACTATTAAGTTGCAGGTATTAATTAACGAGAATAGTTCCAAGTACTTTTATTTATTGTAAATGATTTTTTACCAAGTAAACACTTGACCTAGCCCATTTCTCAGTCCAGGAAACAGCGTCGTTGATATTAAACTGAAGTATTTCGCAGTCCTCAACAGAATCAATAGAGGAAAAAACGTCAGCAAACATCAGTTTTTCACACGATATATCATTAAACAGGTCATTAATAAAAATTAAGAATAGAAGATGTCTTAAATTTGAATCTTGGGGGACGTGTGATGTAGGAATAATGAATTTAGACATGAAATTACGGCAGTTGAAACCTTATTATTTCATATTTAGCAAGTAAGTTTTAAAGAGTTTAAAGAAAATTTTCACAAAAAAATATCGAAAATTAAACATTCACACTTTTACTATAGGCTTGCTTTAAGTACAGTCATGCTGATGCCAAAAAAAAACAAGTTGAACAAAATGTTTGTATATAATAAGATTTCTTAACATGTTTTTTTTTTAAATCATATGTAATTTTCCGCCATAATTTGTGATATTCTAACTTTTTAGGTAATTCTTCTTAAAAAGTGTATGTTTAAGTGAGCTTGTATAACAATTTTGCAAAGTCTGACATACAAAGAATTGCATGTGGGAGACAAGCATAAATTGAAAAAGGAATTCAATCAATTTGCTAAGAAGCACATTTGTTTCCAAATCGTTAATAACGTCTTCATTGACATATTATTCCGTCATTAAATATTTAAGCGCTTTATTATTGACGGCCCGTCGTAAAAGCTATATTTACAAGTCATTAACATTCCACGATTTACAAGCTCGGTGTGTCCCTGTTGTTCGGATGGTCGCGTATACTCCCATCAGGCAATAAGCGCCTCGCAGTTGCGTTTTGGCTTACTCTCAAATTATGACTTGCTTTTATTAGTTTACTGTTTTGACTCGCCGCATTCCGTGCCGATTTTAACGAAATTCTATGAAATTGCGGATGTAGAAGTTTAAATTAGAAATGCATCGTGCACCTGTGTCCTATTTCGCGTGTAATCGGATTGGTAAAGTTCTTCAGTCCGCATGGGACGTCTCTTAAGGCTGTCGCTGTTCTCTGAGTCAGCGAACTTCAATCCGATATTCCGAAAGCGTTTCACCAGTTTGAGATTATATTACGAATTCGTAAAGAGGACAGCTATTTCCACTTAAAGTTTACGATTTGCGATAGATGATTCCCTTAAACGTTTTTAAAAATATGTTCGGCGTCGTTATAAATAGATTGAAAAGAATCCTACATTTATTTTATTGCTTTTTTTTTTTCCCAACCAATAAAAGTGTATCTTTCCGTTTCTTTGTTGCTTTTACGTAACGCGTTAACAACGGGTTCTTGCTGTGTTATAGATTAGGTCGATTCGTGACAGGCTTCCACTCCTTTATCTTTCGTAGAGAATTATTGGATAGTTTTTAAGGAAGGCTATTAAAAAACCGTGCTCCAATAAAATATGTATTGGGTATCTACATGTATTTGGACGCATGCCGAGTTTTAAAATTATTAAATCGGGTCGGCAATCCTCATCTTAATAAATAAATTATAACGCCATGACTTGCTTGTATTATCGGGAATAATGCATGGTACGATTTCTTTAAAAATTAATTTGGTGAATATGGACTCATCTTTTATGTAGGTATTCAGTTCTATGATCATTTAATTAGAAATCTATATTAAAGTACATAATATTTGATACGCGAAGAGTATTGAAAGGATAGGTATTATAGTATAAAAAATATTTCCCAGTACTTAAGTTATTGTTACAATGAGCAAAATACAATGGCAAAATTCTTACGGGTTTTCCACGGAACTGAATAGTTAAAAGTTTTTAGATTTAAGTAATGGAATTGAAGGTCATCTCGTGAATGCAGTAGCGTCGATTTTAAGTTTCAAATTTTAAACGATATCTTAAGAAGGGTAAGAGCTAGAAGGATGAGCAAAATTGAATAAATTTAACGATTTCAGCACATTTTTGCGGTTATAGCTCCAAAACGCCTTGGAAGTGATCTCTATTGATAATAACTTGTTACTCAGATGGGTTAAACGTCATAAAGTGTAATGGAATGTGTATTCGATATTATTTATATGTAAAGTTACTATTTTACTTAATTATATTTTAAAACTAATTAGATATAATAAGAAAAGGATATATAATGTAGCAACAGACAGCCAGACGATATCCACGTGATGTAGGAAATCTCTGCATTTGGCAAGTCCTTCAAAGCATTTTCCTTCAGAACATTTCCTTTAGGAAGTAAAGCTGATCAGCAGTGATATATCTACACATCGAAAATGAATGTTAGAATTTGAATAGTATATTTTTGCAATAGATATTGACAGATCAAAGTTGGATCCAAGTTCAATTCAAATATAACATTTTTTTTACAGTGTACTTTTTTCATTTAAATTTAGTCTAAGAATGTTTGTATATGCATTGGCATTCCAATTGCATTGATATGTCAACAGAAAGACATGGGAAATTGGGTTTCGTCACCATTCTATGTGTATAAATAGTTGCCTACTTTTTGCACAGTAATTAATTTTAAGATTGTTAATTTTACATAGTAATAAGTGTTGAAAATTTTTAAATGTATTTTTCTCATGATCCAGAGACACCTACCTTTATTATATTTTAATTGTAAGGTGATTCCAGAATTTTGCAATAATTAATTTATTTTATTTCGTTTAAATATTCGACAGTCCATTCGGTCACATGGGCATTCTCATATATTAAACAAAGTATATTCCCCTCACTTCGGTGGAATTAACGAACTTTCTGAGACAGTCGTACTCCTTGTCGAAGACAATCGCTTTCAAGTCGGTTAAAATTTTTCAATTCGAAGAGATTACAACCTAAAAATAATTGTTAATTGTTAAACAATGTTTATCACATAATTATTATCCACATAATAATAATAATAATTATATAATATTGAGTTTATTCCAATAACTTTTACATAATACATTAATGTAACAGTAATTAAACAACTGCATGTGTAGTTAATGTTATTGGAACCTTAGGGATTTGGTTCAGAAGAGCGATATAAGCCGCGCTTCTGTTCTTCCACCAGAAAAAAAAATACCTATCACTTTTGGGTAATTTTTCTCCAACGATGATTTTCCCGAGTCTCCTGAAATGCTCCTGTCCTGATCGAGCCATCCTCCGTGATCAGAAATACGATGTACCAGGGCCCCTATCAGACACCCGACCATTTCTTACCACCTGAATGCAACCGGTTTCACTTCTGCAGAGGTACTCCGGGTTCAAAGCTACCTAAAATTAAACGTATTATTTCAACCCTAATCTAAATTTAATGATACTTATAAGAAATTTATTTTAATACGTTCAGCAAATTTTGGGGTTAGGAGTTTGTATCAGCTCTGAACGGTTTGCAGTCACTTGGGAAAATTTGTATAAGTTGGTACTTTTCTAGGTTAATATTTGATATGTATTTACGGTACGAACAAATATCCAGTAATTTTACCATCAAGGTTGGCCATTCTGATTCACACGTCGTTTAAGCATAGCATAACTCCATTTGAACGTTCAGAGAACGCGGGAATTTTGAAATTTAATTTAAACGTATTCACGTTCTCGATAATGAATTTATATTTGCGCAGAAGTGGAATTACTTGTGAAAACGTAATTGTTGTTAATTAAGCCCATTCACGTAACTTATCTGAGATAATAATATCTTTAGATTTATGTCTGATTTTACACAGGTTCATATTTCGAACTTTGTTACAAAATAAAACCACTTTTATTCACACTTAAATGTTTCGTTATACATGAGAGATTGATCACTATCGAGGTACAACACTATCGTGCCTACGACATCCTGGAAACTGGTCATCAAACGTGCAAATTGAAGGAAAGGAAACTTTGGGCAACAGTCTTCCATGCCGTCTCCACACGTACTAAGATAATAATAGGGGTAACTAGTTATTCGTTTTTTTTTTTATGTCAACGTGCTTCAATCGGAAATTCTCGCCCTGCATGCCATCTGGCATGGGAGAGAGCACACTTATGTTTTAGTGCTGATAAATATAGATGACACTGAGATGTTTAAAATTTGATTTTACTAATTTAATTAATTTATCATTTTTTTTTAAATTTATTTTTTTAATACCGGGCTGAATGCTACTCTGTAGCGTTATAAAATTTATTCTGAGAAACGAGGCTGTCGACAGCTTGGCGAGGCGGAGTTCATGTTCTCCTTACATGGGACCAGGGTCTGCTCATTCCATTTCTTCGGCCACATTAAACACCCTAATAAATCAATGGACCACTTCTCTACACGAGGATAGATGGGCATCCATAACCACATGCTGTCAGACACGCAAACCCATACCCAGGCTGTCGTCCAGGACAGCAAGATACTGCCTGCAGTTCTCTCGCAGTAATCTACGTCAAGATGTAGGGCTATTGACTGGCCACTGCTATCTTAATAAATACATGCACCACATGGTATTAACTAGCAGCCCACTCTGCTTATGTAACTGTCTGGCGCTTGCCCAACTTAGAGGTTCCATTCTGGGGAGTTCTGGCCTACTATGGCCAGCTTTGGCGGCACCTCACCTGTTACACTGCTCAAGTTCATTCTTCGCTTGTGTTGGCTGGAGTAAGCTGCAAATGAGCGACTACATCTAGGCAAGATAGCACAATGGGTCCGGTCAGAGTGGCCTAAGTGCACGTTGCTAGCTGACCTTCCCAAGCAACAATCCAGAATCTAAACCTCCAAAACGGTTACCGATAGCTGAGTGACACTGTCAGAAGTGGAATTCTTGGCTAAATGCGCATCTGGCAGTATATGATACATAAGAGTATAGTACAATAAGTTTGTGGTAATGTTTAATTGAGCAAAGGTTCTTATCTCAAATAAATGTCCAGTCAGAATAAAAGTAAAAGATGGAACTATATAAAAGAACGTTTAGGGTTTTTTTTTTTGTTAAAGATAAATGATGTTACTGATGATGATAACTTGTTTATTACAAATGCCAATGAGAAAATGTTTGTCGAGTTAAATTCCGCGTCATTTTTACATTACTACATTTACTTAATGTGCTTATTCAAATATGATGTCCAAATATTTCTGTATAATTAGTGATATTAGGCACTTTATTTATGAAAACTAAATTATTACAAATCATCCCAAGCCCGTGCTCCACCTAAAAAATGTACTACACGAGGCTACCTATTCTAAGTACTATATGGGTTCCATAACAATTGAAATATTCCTACTCTAACTAAATAATTTCCCTATGATTCTTAATAACAAAAATATAATAAGGTAGCCTCGTGACCATATGAATACTACTTTTGTGAAATGATGAAATATATGACATGCGATTAGTTCACATAATCGCGAGTCTACTGTAAATCGGTCAGCTGTCAGTTATTATTAAATGCGCCCACACTGCAAAAATTACAGTAAGTTTGCCATGGTAAATCAGGAATATTACATGTAATAACGTTGTGAATTTACCACAATAAATCATGTAAATTTTGTTTTACATGTTTTTTTCTAGGATATTTAACATGGAAAAAAGAATTTCGGTACAATTTATAGCTTTTTCATGTAAGTTTAAATGTAACAAAAATAAAAGGAAAATACAGGAAAAATCATGTACAATTTTGTATTTTCTCTCAAAAGTTACTTTAAAGTGTAAAAATTGACATTTTTTGGGTATTAGTGCACTTTAAAAGTAATTTACTAGTGAACTATTAATTTTGCTGTAAAATATGAGGATCTTTTATATTTATTATGTTTTTACTTGAATTTTCGGGTTTAAAACTATAGATTATCATGGAAAACAAATTCATACGCCGCAATGTGATTGGTTATTGGTTATTTATCTGTCGCGCGTAGGTAATTCTATTCGTTTGTCGAACTTATTATTGTGCTCAATGAATATGTACGTCACAAACAATCATAGGATTGGCGTAAGCGTGTTCATTCTTGATCCCTGGTTGAGCGATTCAGTATGACCTATTAGGTGCTATAAAAGAATTAGGTAAGTTGCTTGCTCTCTTCATAAAAATAACATATGAAAATTACTTCAGTGGTTCGGTAAATATAGATTCATATACGAATTTTACAGTACAATCTTTGAAAAACACATCAGCATGTGAAATTTACTAGATGGTAGAAATTTACTTTATTGAAGCAAATTTACCTGTAAAATTGTAGGCAACTTTGTTACCAACGATTTTACATGTAATTTTACTGCAACTTTTTTTACAGTGCATGGAACGATATAAGTTATCTCCCAGCATTCGCCAAGGACATTGATTATATATAATATACTTATATAAAATCCAAATGGCACGGAGTAAGGGAAAAACCATGGCAAAAACCTTACTCTGGGAGGATCTGGGAAGAAGTCCCAGACCTTAATACTGATAGCCGCAAATTATTATTGTTCTTTTGAGTGCTGAAGAAGCATTAGGCACTCTCGCCTAGGAGAATACGTGGAATGACAGGCATGAAATCGCGTGAGGATAATTTCGTCGCCAGCGGAAACCTAATCTCGGAACTCCTAATAATTTACCGTATCGTGTCGTAAGAGAAACACGAGCACACGGTATGCATAATTCATTGTTGTTTTCTGATTCACGCGGTTCCATACGCTGCGCTCGTGTGTAAACACGGCGGATTTGATTGATCACCAGCTCAGTCTCGTTTCGGGCGCTCCTAATTCCTTTCATTGTGTTCGCTTAGCGGGAGGATGGAAACACCTAGGGCGATCCAGTTACCGCGCGCAACGCCTTGGAGTTTAAAAGAAGTACAGATGATGTTGATTGGATAATATACAAAGCGCTTGCAGTTTGCGAAGTTTCTATCTCATAGATAATGTATATTATCCTGACGTTAAGTTTTCTTAAGCCCCACATGCATTGCAACACAAATAACGAAAATTTTCTTTTACCACCTATCCCAACGATGCCATGAAGAGTAGAGCTTATTTATAACTTTAATCCGGGTTGCATTGACACTTTACACTTTACAAAAATATTTTTTACTTTTCTACCGATTAGGATTATTTCGTTTGAATGGTTACTTTAAGTAAGGAATGGGTTGCGTGATTATACTCACTGACATGAATGACAGAAATGTTACACCCGAAGGAATAATTTGTTTCTTGTTTTTTTTTCTTTTTTTTGGCACCAGAATGCCTATATTTAAGTTATGGTAAGAATGTGAACTTTTTATCTTTAATAATTTTTTGCGAAAAAAAATTATCTCCTAGTTTTTTGTAAAGAATCCTGTTCATGAGAGCTGATTAGTACAGAAATGTTTAGTTATTGCGCATCCGCCTACATGTGTTCAGCCTAACAAAATGCCTAAAGTTTGAAGACGTCAAAATTGTTACCGTGTTAGTGACTTTGACAGGGGTAGAATTGTTGCCTATCGAGATGTTGGTTTGTCCTATCACGAAATTGGCCGCCGTGTTAATTGTACTGCAATGTTGGTAATGCGAGTGTGTCGTGTGTAGACAGAAGAAGGTAGAGGAACACAACGAATACCAACTGGGCGTGAAGATAGACTTCTGACAATTAACTCTACGAGACCGTTTAGCTATTACGCGTCAAATCGCTGGCCAATGGTTTGGAGAAGAAGATAGACCTGTTACTATGCATACGCTATATCCGCGCATTCGAGCCTTTGGACTTTTTCATACCGTCAACGATTAGCGCTTCATTTGACTATGGACCACTGTCGTCAACGTTTGAACTGGTGCAGAGAACGGCAGCATTGGGAGGCAGAATGACATTATGTCGTCTTCAGCGATGAATCGCGATTCAGTCTAGGTATGCATGATGGCCGTAGAAGAGTATGACACCGGCGTGGACAGCAACGTGATATTGGGTTTGCTGTTGATGCACACAGGACTGCTGCTACTGTGGCCATGTTGCTCGTCGAACTGTGGATTTTCTCCAAGAAGCAGGTGTCAATGTTTTGCCGTGGTTAGCCTGTTCGCCAGATTTAAACCGCATTGAACATGTGTGGGGTATCATGGGGAGGAGGCTGTTCACTTTGCACCATCCTCCACAGACTCTAGAAGTTAACCCACGAAGTCCAATTCATTCTCTCGATGTCTAGACTACTACAGGTGTACTCACAAGGGAACACCAGCGGGTGTCCCCCTCCGATTTCGATGAAACTTAACAGATCGAAAAAGTACCTTAAAATAAGAGACACGTATTTTTTTTTATCGGCGTATCCGCACGATTTTGGGTACGGTACTCCAACCTTCAATATCCTAAATTATAACAGATATTGAATTTTCTTCTTAACATAATTTGCAGCATATTGCATGTCCCTAAGGGTGGCGTCGTCCGTATTCGCAAAAAGTTAATAACGGGGGACGGGGTACCCCGTACCCCCCATTTTTTTTATATTTTTTCTTTTTCTTATCAAAAGAAGGCCGATTTTACATAAAATACGATGATGTATAACAAGTTTAGAAAATTAATAATTGTAAAAATAGAAAAATAATAATAAAGCTTCAAAATTAATAAACTTGTCTATTGATATAAATCAAATGAACTATAACAGAAATAAGTTTTTATCCTTAACATAATTTCCAGTATAATACATGGTCTCAAGGTAGATATCTTCATAAAAAGCTAATAACGGGGGACAGAGTACCCCATACCCCCGCATTTTTTTAATAATCAGTTTATTCATTATTCATCAAAAAAAAATCGCTTTTACATAGAAAACAATGGTAATAAATTTGGAGGATTAATAATAAAAATGATTGTAATAATAATAATTAATAAACATTAACAACAATTATTTGTTATCGTTACTCTGCTGCTCTCCTTACTTAATATTTCTTAATTTAGAATTGTATCTACTCGACAAGCTATGGTCAAACCTTTCTATGCCTACTAACTTATACTATATACTGTACGAAACTTTTATCGGTGGTAGCAATATAAATCGTTTTATCAACTGCAGTTAGTGACTGCGTTTTATATATTTCCTTAATAAAATGTTATTCATTCTTAGAATACCATAATCCTTTAGTGCGTATATATGAACAAATTTGCTACACAGGACGAAGGATTAAATAATACATACATATATATTTTTTAATTTATTTCAAGTTTTTCGTGCAATGTAGGTGTACAATGTAAGTATTCAATGAAGCATAAATATAACTAATGTGTTTGTAACGATTATAACATTTCGGAAACAATAGAACAGAATTAGAAAAACATTATAATGCTTATAAATGTTTAAATACATGACATACTGTAATGCGATTATTGGTATATATGTATGCATTTTCTATTTTTACAATTATTAATTTTCTAAACTTGTTATACATCATCGTATTCTATGTAAAATCGGCCTTCTTTTGATGAATAAGAAAAAGAAAAAATGTAAAAAGAATGGGGGGTACGGGGTACCCCGTCGCCCGTTATTAACTTTTTGCGAATACGGACGACGCCACCCTTAGGGCCATGCAATATGCTGCAAATTATGTTAAGAAGAAAATTTAATATCTGTTATAATTTAGGAACAATTTGCAAAAATTGAAAAATCGTCCAAACTTTGGAGGGGGCTGTACCCCAAAATCGTGCGGATACGCCGATAAAAAAAAATACGTGTCTCTTATTTTAAGGTACTCTTTCGATCTGTTAAGTTTCATCGAAATCGGAGGGGGACACCCGCCGGTGTTCCCTTGTCAGCTGCTGGATCTACAAACACATTATTTTTTTTGTTGGTATTACATGTTAATAAAATTTCTTGCAAATGTTGTCACTGTTTTCAATTTTTATGTAAAGCTATCACATTGCCACAAAAATCAATTTAACAATTTATTTCGTCATAGACTTTCTATAGCGTAAAATTATCGCAATTTATACAGGCTGTTTCATAACCTCGACATCTCCTTCAATTTTGTTTTCGTAAATAAAATACCCCCACTATTATCGTATTTTTTAAAAGTATTCGTAAATTTTGAACCAATAGGATAGAAAATACCTTAGGTCTAAATTTGTGCATTTCCAAAATATCTTTCATTTTTTAAGAAATATGTCACTCGTCTGAAAGAGGTCTTACTTTATTTGAGAAAGACGCCTGTAATATAATTACCACTTGAACCAAGTTTCGAAATATGTTATTATAGATACATTTTGAGTTTATGCTTATATCTCAAGTTTAATATACTGGGTGTTATTGGGTGTCATTAACATGAAATTTCATTCGACTTCAACGGGAGATATCTTTTTAAAATAAAACAATTTGTTTTTGTTCCGCATGTTCTATATTCATCTCATCAATTAACCAGAAAATTTAGGTATTTTTTTCTTGGCAAAAATCACTTTTTTTTGTAATTCTTCGCACTGGGTGTTGGTAAATGTACAGAAACTTAAGGAGAATGTCGAAATGTTAGAATTTTTTCCATAATACAAGTATTTTCTCACAAAATGAGTTACATTGTAATTGTATATGTAATTGTATACGTGACCATTACAAAGTAGCTGCTTCAATTTATCTTGCAGTATTCTTTTCAGTTTTAAAAGAGGTTGTATTATTATTAGTTTTTTATCAAAACCATTGAAGCAATTTTGGTTTACTAAATATCATGTGACATAAATATAGTAAAAATAAAGATGAATTTTTAAATCTCCATTTTGAAAATTAAATGAAATGTGGAAACTTGTTGAAAATCCTAACTTCTTTATTGATTTGATTATTGATTTATTTTACAGATAATTTCAGTTGTTAGAATATCATCAGTTGAAATGATCCCTGGGTGTGTTAAGATGATAAAATATAATTCTTTGTTATGTTGTTAACAACTAAAATGGCAAAATTAATAACAAAAAGTAATGAAAAATTGAAAAATATGACGAAGGAGAAAGGTTAATATGAAAATGTGTAGAAAGAGAAAAAATATGAAAAGCAACAAAAAGGGAATATGCCTGTGAGCTGAGGATAAATAATTTTTCCTCTTCATTTTTTTTAAATTTTCGATTACAGAATGTTCCTAACTTTTCCATTTTAATTTGAAAATTTTGATTTTACTACACAACCTAAGAATGACATTTTACCAGTTTAAGGTATACTGAGTAACGATTATGGTTGAGGATAGCCTAACAGCAGCAACTACTTCTGGAGTAAAGTAATAATCGAATATAAAAAAGATTTTCAACGTATTTCAGATTTAAAAGAAAATTCCAAGTAAATGAACTCTACCAGGGAACTTCCATTTGATGACTTTTTCCTTTTTCTTAGAAAAAAAAAAAACAACTTCTATGGAAATTGTCACTATCTTTAGATATTTTGCGACTGAGTACTTATTCTAGATTACATGAAAAAATCTTGGAAAACTTACCCACGTTTCGGAATTTCACTATGTATATTCCAGGCTACGTGAAAAAAAACCTTCAAAAAATTACCTATAGTTAGAAATATTACATTTAAAGGTAAAATACCTGTACGATTTCAAATTTGTACAGATATTTTAACAAAAACTTATTAGTGTGTGACTTTGTATAGTGTAAACGACCCCACATATAATGTAGATGTCCCTGACATACTCCACCATGTAGGCGCCAACAAGATCCATTTGCAATATTTTTATGATGCGTCCAGAACTTCGAACATTCGTGTTGGCCACGCTACATGTTTGCCACGTCCAATGTCTCCATACGTGAACGGTGTCCGTCGTAGATAGGTTTTACTGTATATAAATACAAACATATGATTCTTGTCCCAATTAGTCTTTGAACTAAAACTCCTATTACATTCCTATTACATAGCTTTATCATTCCTATATAATTATAATCCCGGCAAATAGGATCATTTGCGCGTGCCATTTTTTTATCATCACCGACTATAGTCTAGTAATTACAATCGCAAGAACATAAAAAAATTCGCAATTACATCAACGATTATTTGTCTCATCTAAACACCATTCTTCGAAGAGTCCACCATTGAGTTGTTCGCGAAGTGACCTTCCATAACTTCGAAGAACTTTGAAGTGCCATTAACGATGAAACCCAAGCTATAAATTCCGGACATTCAACAAAGGCATTAAAAGGAGCGTTGCATGTTACTGACGGTGTTGACTTAGGTTTGCGCGCCAATAATAACTTCTCGTAGGAGATTTATGGAGATTTCTCGCGCGTATCGAGAGCATTGTGCCGGGCAGGTAAAAATTTTGTGAGATATTGTTTACGCGATATCGGTGCGTTATTGTATTGTGTTCGTTCGACATGTCAGATCGATTTCAGCGATTGCTGATATTTTATTAGATGCTTATTCGTTTCTGGCATATTAAAATCGCGTATTGTGCTTTATTTCAAGTGCGATTAGAACAACGTTTCTGGGCAACGTTATAGGCTGTTCTCTGTGCGTATCTCAACTGTCCATGTAGGCATTGGTTTGTAGTAATTGAAACGAGATTGTACTCTAACAAAAGCAGGGAACTTTACCCATATAAAAGTGTAAATATGCATACAAAATCTTGGGAGTACATTGCACGTTATTTGGGGAAAACTGGTAAATATCCTAAAACTGGCGTATTGCGAGATAAATGCTTTTCTGGGTAGTACCTCAAAATATGGTGTAAAATTAATGAAATACAGGAGATTTTCGCTTTCTGGAGAAAAATTACTCTGATGTAGGATAATTTCAGTATGCGTGGGACTTTTCCCAGCAGCAGTTGTAAAATCCTTATACAGTCGATCTACTTAATGAATATAAGATTTAAAAAATGCACCAGGATACAATAAGATTACAGCGAAAATGATAGAGAACATGGGAATGAACGGAGCTCAACTACACTGTAAAAAATTACAGTAATTTTGCCATGGTAAATCAGGAATATTACATGTAATAACGTTGTGAATTTACCACAATAAATCACGTAAATTTTACATGTTTTTTCTAGGATATTTAACATGGAAAAAGAAATATCGGTAAAATTTATAGTTTTTTAATGTAAGTTTAAGATGTAACAAAAATTCAAAAGGAAAATACAGGAAAAAAACATGTACAATTTTGTATTTACTCTCAAAATTTACTTAAAAGTGTAAAATTGACATTTTTTTGGGGTATTTAGTGCACTTTAAAAGTAATTTTACTAGTGAACTATTAATTTTGCTGTAAAAATATGAGGATCTTTATATTTATTTGTTTTTATTTGAATTTTTGGGTAAAACTATAGATATCATGGAAAATACGAAATTCATACGCCGCAATGTGATTGGTTATTGGATTATTTATCTGTGCGCATAGGTAATTCTATTCGTTTGTCGAACTTATTATTGGCTCAATGATATCATGTACGTCACAAACAATCATAGGTTTCGCGTAAGCGTGTTCATTCTTGATCCCTGGTTGAGCGATTCAGTATGACCTATTAGGTGCTATAAAAGAACTAGGTAAGTTGCTTGCTCTCTTCATAAAAATACATATGAAAATTACTTCAGTGTTCGGTAAAGAGTTCATATAAATATTACATACGAATTTTACAGTACAATCTTTGAAAAACACCTAAGCATGTGAAATTTTCTAGATGGTAGAAATTTTACCTTATGAAGCAAATTTACCTGTAAAATTGTAAGCAACTTTGTTACCAACGATTTTACATGGAATTTTACTGCAACTTTTTTTACAGTGTATTATTAGAATTATTCAACAAAATATAGAAAGAAGAACAATTCCCGAAAAATTGATAAATGGCGCTGATATCCCTCCAATTTATAAAAAAGAAGACAAGAAAAACTGCAATAAGTATTATCCACGTAGATGAAGACATTAGAAAACATTATAAATGAGAAAATTAGGAAAAGAATAGAGAATATACTAGATGAACCACACAGCGGATTTAGAAGCGGAAGAAGCACACAGAACCATATATTCACACTATGTCAAATATCCGGAAAAACAAAAACAAAGAAAGTGTTTCTTGCATTCCTGGACACGGAAAAAGCGTTTGATAAAGTACTAAGAAGAGAAGTATGGAAATACTAGAAAAAAGGGGAATAAGTAATAAAATAATGAGATTGATATAAAAAAGGTATAGAAAATAATACTCCGTAATAAGTAATAATATGAGATCCGAAGCTTTTACAACAAAACAAGGACTAAGATAAGGTGGAGCTTCGAGTCCTACACTTTTTAGAACTTTTAGGAATGAAATAATAAAGAAATGCACAGTGAAATGCAAAAAAACTAAATGTATAGGACATTAAACTGCAACGGGTAGACATATCGGAAGGGGTATTTGCCGATAGTGTAATGGTAATTGCAAAAAGTAGTATGGAATTGCAAAAGAACCTGGAAGTGTGGGATGAGATGCTGAAGGAGTACGGAATGACTATAAACAAAAATAAGACAAAAGTGATGGTGCTAGAAGGAGAACACGAAGCCCTTAATGATAGACAGCACAAATATTGAATAAGTGACAGAATTTCAATACCTGGGAACAATACTAGAAGAGAATGGAACACAAAAGTAAGAAATTAATAAAAGATTAGAGAAAACGATGCAACTATATCATGCAATGAGTAGAGCTTTTATAAATAAAAAAGAAATATTGAGAGAAACAAAAATAAAAGTATTCAAGACTGTGTACAGATCGGTGTTAACGTACGGATGTGAGTCGTGGGTGATGACAGAGAGACAGAAGATATATCTTATACAGACAGTGAAAATGAAATACCTAAGACGTGTCAGAGGAGTTACAAAATTAGATAGAATGAGAAATATAGACATAAGGAAAAAGCTTGAAATAATACACCAGAATTCGTAGAACAGAGACAGATCTGTTGGTGGGGACACGTACAGCGTATGGAAGTGACAAGACCCGCCAAAAGAATTTGGGAGGCGAGAGTTATGAAAAATAGGAAGAGAGGAAGGCCAAGACAAACACGGGATGAAGTGATTAGAGGAATATTGTAGAAGAAGGGAATGGCATGGGAGAGGGCGAAGATAATGGCAAAGGACAGAAAGGAATGGAAGAAATTTGTGGGCAAATAAAGTATATACTGTATATATAATCTTACACCAAAATGATGACATTAATATTTTTTTTATATATTAAAGCGAAAATTCTTAGTCCAAAACTGACAACATTACATACCTCAGCCCTTTGTAATGTTATTACACGCACCCAAGGTATTTAAGTAAGTTTCAAAGTTACGAAACTCGATAGAAATCAATAATCAATACTTTAGCTAATGATGAGAATTCTTACTAGGCAAAAACACTTAAACTATAACTAGTAGCAATGAACAACTAAGAAAAAACTCTAAAAATAGAAACTTGTTAAGCACACATCGTTCCGTTTCTTAAGTAAGGTAGGGTTTGAAATCAAAAACAACAAATTAATGTAGTAAACTATTTTTATTTTACCTACTATTTATTATTCGTTATTCACTAATTTCTAATTTCAAAACCTACACTCCCCGACAAAAACTTAGACGCGGTAAGAATTTTAAGGGTTGTAGAAAACTAGCAAGATGTGTAATTAATTTTTTTATTCATAAAAGTAAAATAAACTCAAAAATACATTCTACAGTGATACTTAAATTTAATAAAAAAATATTATTCAATGTTTTAAACAATTTCTGCGACAAAAACTTAGACGCCCTGTTTTAAATAATAAAAAAAAAACAAGTAATAATCAGAAGTGTGAAGATTTCCCGTTATTTTTAATTATTTCTAACGGTCTATTATTAATAGATTTATATAAATTTAACACACAATTATCCCGGAATTTTTTAAAGCAAATTCTTTTAAAATTTTTACCGCGTCTAAATTTTTGTCGGGGAGTGTACTTTAATACTTTCGGCACGTGCATGTAGTGTTTGTTATCAGATTTTGACTAACGATTTTCACTTTAATGCAGACAACAAATAAAAAATATAATATTTTTTTTAATAAAAGTAATGTTTACTAAGTGGTTTAGAATTAAAATGTTTGTAAAATTTTATTCATTACTAGTAGATACCGCCCCTTGCAACAACAACTGTCATACTGCAGAAGAAATTTTCAGTTTTTATTGTGTTTATTATGCAAAAATTGCCCAAAATCGTTTGAGTAACAACCAAGTTTAGAAATACTAGTGCAGCAAATTTGCAAGCAGCCTCAGAATTGAATTCTAATTAACTTTGTCAAATAACTTTTTGGATATCATATTGTCTATTGTCATTTCTTGCAGATTTGTGGCATATTTTTTAAATTTACCACCATAGAAACAGTCACGTGACGTATATCAAAATAAATTTTGGGGTTCCTAGATATGTACAACCTGTCTCAAAAAAAAATAATATATTTTTAATAAAAAAAGTCCATATGTTGCAGTATCTATGCCGATCAATGTGTAAAAAAATGTTCTACATTAATTGATAAATAATAAATAAATAAATAAATTAAAAAAAAACAGAAAGGCATAAAGATAAATGTTCTCACTGATTAGAAGCACCCACACAAGGTTTTTGCGTTTTATTTAAACCATATTTCAAGTACGAATTAAATAATAGTTAATTTATCATAATTGATATATACATATAAACTTAAAGACACATATATAAATTAAGTAATATAGACATTTCAAGAACCTAAATTAATAACGAATACAATGCAGAATAGATTTACGAAAGTAACTTGCCCACTTCTTTTATAGCAATTTACGCTGATAAACAAGGTTCAACACTCCAATCTTACTAACTTGCGGTTGTCTGTGATTTACCGCAATTACATCATCACTACACTGAAAAATCGATTTATTTGATGATACCAAATTTTGTTTACGTTAACTAAATATTGACTTAACTATGCGCAAACAAATATTTGGTGAAATCAAGCAAATTATTTGATTATTTTTACTCTTTATTTATTTGAAATAACGAAATAGTTTGGATTTACTAAATTTTCATGGTAAAATTTGTTAGAAATTATTTTGTTGTCCTCAACAAATTGGTTTTTCCGTGTAGCTCAACAAGAAATGGAAATATTTGCGCTCACGGTCAAATAACTTAATAACCAATCACATTATGTTTCTAAGGTGGTTTTATCAAAAAAATCAAGTAAAAATAACTTTAACTAATAAAATTACATTTTAATGTGCAATAAATACCCGAAAAATTTGTTAGTTTTATGTTCTTAAGTTAATTTCAGCAGCAAACACAAAATTATACATGTTTTAAAATATTCAGGAATATACACGGTGTTTCACTGAAAAAATTACATTCGAATTTAAGATTTTTAAACGACTTACGTTCAATTTTTAATGGGAAACTGTTTTCCGTCAGGGTTCATAAGAAATATAAAATTTGACGGCTTTGCAAAAAAAAAATAAAATCCAATTTAATATTAAACCAGATCCTCATGATGAGGGTGGTAAGTGAATCAGCCTTCTGCAATCTGCATTATTTTAAAATTAAATTAATTAATAAATATTATATCCTCCAAGGTTTTGTAGTACATGAAAAAAGAGTAAGGTAGGCAATGCTTACTTATACAAATATGATAGACTAATAAAAATGACAAGAAAAGTACTTTATTAGATTTGCAGAGTAATTTAAAGGCTAAAGCATTATAACAACGGTATAATGAGGTCGTATATCGTTCGTATGTAGTATGTACACATATTTATAACTAAATTAGTACATATATATCACTATTACTGAAATACTCATAAAATGAATTGAACAGCTTTTGACATAAAGTAGAAATAAGATAATCTTAAGGCTAATAGTTATTTCCCTGTGCGACATGAAGGTAATTGCTTACATTTAGAGCAACAATAAAGGTAATTTCCTTTCCTTAACCTAGCATCTATACATAAGCAGAGAAATAAATAGATTATAAATAATGTACATGGTATTGTACTCGTAATAAGGTATAGATACATTCTAATAAATAGAAATATGTACTGCATCCTTTGATATCAAGTGACTATTTAGAGTCGGAAGACTTGTCATAATCCCACCTATTAATAAATAAACTTTGCTCTACAAATGAGTCATTTTAAAAATGCAAGATGGTTTTTCATAAGGTTCCAATTGCTATTTCAGAATGTACAACATTTTATGTATTATTGCCAAGTATTGTTAGCTTTTCTTTACATTTTTTTAATTAAAGTTTAAACTGGTTACTTTGAGCCTTCTAATCTTGATGAAGAAATAATTCCCTCAATAATTTTACTTAAGCATTATTTACTTGGATTACATCAATCTTGGCTTATTTAACATTAATTGTTGTAGTAATAGCAGGCTGAACATTTTACTATCTTTGGCAGAACATATTTTGTGCACTTTTGTTAAAATCTGTTGGTGCATCATATGTACGCTTTTTTGTTTTGATACAATTTTAAATAAATGTCAAGAAGTGTTTATTTAAAGATTCATGAATATTTGTTAATAGTTAGGCCATGATTTTAACATATGATCTTATGAATATCTTACGTAATAGTTAATAATAAATATCTGTTTAAGTAAACGTATAAATTACTAAAAGTTTTTGGCATGGAGATTGTAAATTGTATAAACATTTTATAAATACAATACTATTTTTTGTACTGTGTGTATTCGTTATTGTGTTAGTCATCATGACTAAGAATCTGATTCCGCACTTCGTTTACCATTATTATTTTTATGCTCTTATTGCGTGAATAATAATATATATCAAACATTATTTGTTTCAATTGTGAGAATGTTGCTTCAGATAACCACCATATTGAATTGAGGCAAGCAGCTCAAATGGGACTGCTTTTTTTCTACTAGCATTTTGAGTTTCATTCTTATACTAGTATTTTAAGCTTCATTGACTTGACAACTTAAAATTTCAGTTATTTCAGAAGATGGGTCTAAATTGTATTATAATGGTTGGTTTTCGTAATTGTTCTCAACCTAATTATTTCGAGAAATTAAATTACTAATTAAAAATTGAAAAATCCGTGTAAATTACATACACTTGTCCTTAATTATCAATTTTTCGACAACATGTTGAGCCAAAATTGTCAAATGCCTATTAAAAATTGGTAGTAAAGTCCATGTTTGGCATGTCGATAGAAACTGCTTGGTATTTGTAACCAATATTTGTGTAAATAACTTGCTGAAATATCCATCTTCGAAATTAACTCAATGTAATGGTTAGGTAATGTAAAAGATTTACTACTTCAAACAATGGATCATTCCAGTAGGCTCAAATATTATGCTGATAAGAATTCAAAATTCCAGAGATTTAATAATTTTCCAGCCAAGGTTTGTAACTTCTAGTACATAAATTTAATTATGGTTGAGGTTAAACTAGCCAGTTCTTAGGTTTCTTTCCCTGAAGATTGACTAATATGTTAGTAATCAATGAGGTATCGTTTACTGATAATTTAAAAATAGTTATCATTACAGGGATAACAATGCCTAATATTCCATAGATATTGTACATACGTGCAGATGTATAATCACTACGGTTTGTTTCTATCTCATCAAATCACCTCTAAATCAAAATAAATAAAATATGCAGTGAGTAGTTTTTGATATGCTTATCTTTCGAATATTATTTTCAAAATAAGTTATATTTTGTTTATTCACCAGTATTTTTAATCAATTACACGCATTTTGCAGCAGTGGATAGTATTTATATTCATTGTTACACTAAAGTATGTAGTGTATAATATATGGTTTAAGAAAAATTATGTCCTTTCCATTCAATTTGTTATTAGATATTATTTAGTACTACATGTTTCAGCGTTTTACCATCATCAGTTACTCTACAATATTCAATGTAAATATTAGTAAAATAATATGTGTAAATTAATAAATAAGTTAACCTAAATAGTTAATTAATGTAGACCAATATAAAAAGAAGAACTAATACAAAATCGAAAGTAAAACGAGTTAAATGATGAAATTTTGTAACTGATAAAAAGCAATTGCACTATGATCCCATTCGACGTGGAAAACTATATGACTATATCGACGTCAAACTAGAGAAAACAATTGAAACTATTAAACAACATTTCAACATTTAAAATTTAGATGACAACAACGTCAATGACATTATTAACATATTAAACATAACAACCAACAACACAGTTACTGAGATTTCGAGGGGTAATATTACATATCAGAAGACGGATTACCAATGGAAAGCCTCATTTCTGGATTTTTAATTAACATACATTATATTTAGACCATATAGAAGAAACAATACAACATAAACTTTTTAAACTTACAATTAGAAATACAAAAGAAAACACACTGCTTTGAATATACCATATACAGAAAATCCATCACCAACACGAATAATAGGGAGTTTTAGCAAGCTCATGTTAAACGTAAACGGTTAACGTTAACGGTAAACGTTAAAATCACGTGCCTCAAAACGGTATTAGCAATAGCGGGAGGGACCGTTTCACAAGTTTAGGAAGGCTACGGAAATACGGTTCCCGTATACAGCCCAAATTTGCTTTCCTAACCACACTTTTCAGTCGCTTGTCATCAAGCTGCCATTTTAAAACCATTTCTCATTGAATTTTTATTATTTTTTATTTGGTATTAAGTAATGCTAATTATGGAAGATTTATTAGCAATTGTAGTGTTGGAGGGTAACGTTGATGTTGTGGGAGAAGGTACGAATATTGTACAAATTAATAAATCCCCAGAAAATGTATAGATTTTAGCGAATTACAAAGAAATATCAGCGATTTTACTATCACACAGAGTTATCCCTGGATTCAATTTATTTGTATTACAATTTTGTTAGAAAGCTACTAGATTCCTAAAAAAGATGATAGATTGCAGAATAGATGATAAAATGATTGATATCATTGTTTCTTTTTCTGACAGGGCCGTAAATTATATGGTTAAAAAATGGCCAACGCGTCTAAGAATTCGATTATGAAGAATTAATGATTGAATCATATTTACTTAAGATAAGCGCGGATCGTAACATATTCTGAAAAAAGGTAATGGAATTTTCAAAGAAGTCATAGATCTCTTACAAAACAAATACAAAAAATCAATCACACTGATTGTATAGGTGTGGGTGTCTAACAGAAATAATTGGTGTCGAATTTGTGTAGATAATAAATACTAAATACACAAATACGTTCTAGTTTGTAAACGACCTCACCAAATAAATGGTGCGAAAGTCCCTAAATTCAGCAAACGGTCAAGCGCACGCTAAACACGTGACCTGGTATCCAAATAGCGTTACGCGCACGCGCATAAACACACAATTTAACGTTTAGCGTTACCGTGAATGATACGATAACTTGCTAAAACTCTCTAATATAATTCTATTTAATTCACACCGCCATCCATCTCATAAATTTGCTGGACTAAACTTTTACCTAAACATATTACATAATATACTAATGCAACGACAAGATTATGACAAAGAATTGAACAAACAATGTCATAACGAAACTTAATCAATAAATACAAAATAAAAATCGACCCATTAGTACAGAATAAATACACAACCAACAATAAACTCAACATCACTTATAAACCTTTCACATACAACATTATTTGTATTTCACACAAAATAACATTTTTTAAGCTTTTAAATCAAAATATCCAATGAAAAACATCTTAGAACATAATAACAAGAATAACTAACTAAACAAAAATAGTGTATAAGATGACGGGAAGCATCAGAATGACTTATCCACCTATTCAATACCTGTGTGCTATCCTTTCACAGATAGCACTGCTAAATTACCGTAGAGTGGGGCAGATTCGATCGCATGGGGTAAAATCGATCAATTCTGATTTTACGGCAATTATTTAGTCTGGCATCTATGGAAAGGATAAGAAAGTTTTGCAACACAGTCATTTAATAAACTTTGTTTATAACATAGATAACTAACTGGCTTTTTAAGTATTGCATTAAAGTTTTCCTTGTGTAAAAAAATAATTCCGATGGAATGACAACGAGTAATATTTCATACAGACGGAAACAAACTACTACTGGGGAATCCCAGTAGGACTAAGCGAATTTTCGAAAAGGGATAAGGTGAAAAGAATCAATTGTCATTCATTTGTCACCGTTTCTTTTTTTGACTTTATGAAAGTGTTGGAATAACAAGAGAGTAAGGGGAAAATTAACACCTCATGGGGTAATACCGACCAGTTTGAAAAGTAAAAGAACAAACATGCTCATAGACCAACGTAGAAATATGACATACTGATGTTTCTACGTTGGTTTTATTGAAAATTATGGTGAGAAAATATAAAAAAAAAAATTTGGCCTAGCGGGAGACAGCAATATAACCCCAAATACCTCCAAAGCGCTATCAGGACAGTAAAATAGAGCACTTCATCCATTATGAAAGCATCAGAAAATAATGGAGTGCCATATTCATTACCCTGTAATTGGTGAAAGCTGTTGGGGGATGCGAAGGTATGAATTATTATTATTATTATTATTATTATTATTATTATTATCATTATTATTATTATTACTTCAGAATACTTTAAAGAACCGGTAGTTTCTAAGGAAGAGAAAAGATGACTTTTGTATTTCCCCAAGTTGACGAAATTTAGGAAATTTCCAAAAACCAAATTATCCAGCTGGTCATAGAAGGGGAAGCGCGTTGAATGAAATTTTGTTTTAGTTTTAGTTTATTGAATTATTATAGTTTATGTCATTATTTATCTGTTTGTCATTTCTATAATACATATTTTCTGTTATTTCCGTAAGTTTCCTTTTTTTAAATTCAAATTTTTGTTATTGGATTTACCTCATGTAGCTTTCAAATCGGTTTTTATGAGAAAATAGATGGGTGATTGGAATTGCCCCCTATTATGGGGCAAAACCGATCACGCTTGATGTATTAAAAAAAAATTGTGTTTTAATACATTGGGTTAATATACATGATGGTATGTGTAGCTAAAAGATGTATGATCATATATAATTTTTTTAAATTTTTTTCGATCAATGATAATAATTGCAGCTCAGAAATAGTACATAAAACTGATCGGAATTGCCCCACTTTACGGTACTACTGATGTTTTTGCTACATAAACAGTATACAAAAAAAACACGAAGTTTACTAGTTCAAATAACCTCGAATGTTTTCGTCTTTGGTTGTTCATGTTTATTTTTGTTTCTCTGGGTGTGTAATTAAAAAATATAGAAACATTAAATGCAGATGAATACACTATACAACAGTAAAAGGAAACATTTTCCCTATGTATAATAACCATTTCCACTGCGAAATAATCGGCTATGATACAGGAAATGAATTAACTCACTTCAGGTAATATCCACTTATTAATTCCTATGACTATAATACCATTTAAGCCAAGGCAGCGCGTTTCTAAACATGTGTATTGATTCTGTTTATGCAAATTGAAACAGGGCTCGTTACAGATTTTATTACTCGCTTCCAGTATAATAACCGAGATAGAAACATTGTGCATTATCGCCAATAATTTACAATGTAGGAAGTATTTAAATGATTATTACTCTTATGTATACAATATTGTTTATGTTTCAGACAAATTGCTTGCCGTAGAGATTCATATCAGTACTACACGTATTGGTGCTTATGACCTGATGGAGAAGATACTTTGGTATTATTTATTTGTTCTGAATAATTTCAACGCAAAACACAGGAATAATGTCCATTATTGTCGCGCCGTAACTGCTGACGCCTCGCAATCGCTGTTTCCTTTATAATTCCCTGGGACTGCGCTAGTCGACTGTAATGATAGAAGTTATAACTGCTTATACTGTGAAAGCGCAATTCCGAACGACTCTGGGAGACGTGGATGCCTCCAGAAATTCATCCTTGGATGCAGGGTGTAATTTGAGGCCGCCAGTAATACGAGAAATTACACGTTAGCAGACTCGTGCATGCTCCCGGCCACTGGCTTCTTTTTTTCCATAGCCTGAACAATTGAATCCCACAGGCGGCCAATTACCTGGGATCTGACGATTAAAGGAAGAAGAAAAAAAGAGATGCATGCCGATGCGTTGGCTTGCTTTATTATCGTATGTACTGAGATGTTTCTATAATCACATACACATAGCGTTCGTAAAAATAGTTTTATTTTTATGATTGTGCAGTGGTATTTTCGATTTTAATTTGTATCCTTGGGTCGCGATGGAATTGAATTGCGGCTTCAAGGTTTCTCGATTTGATATTTTGTTGTTTCGATGTGATATTGAAGAATAAATACGTATTTTATCCACGCTATCAAACATTTTGGAAAATAATATCGCTTTGTCATATTTCTGAATTTGATAAAGCAAATAATGCAAACTTCTTCTAGACCCCTCACCACAAACTGCACTAAACTAGACGTACTGCTGTGGATTGGCACCCCGGGGGTTATAAATTCTGTGTTATGTTATTATTAGAGATCAATCTTTATCGATGTGTCGGGCAAATTCTCTCAGAAGATAATATTTTATTTTTAAGTAAGATTTTGCTAATTGATTTGTTTATTGGAATTATTTTGATTGTTCTGCTTAAATTTAAATTCAGTCTGTTGTACATTTTGCATTTACCAGTAGTGTATATAGTTCATTGTTATATTCAAGAGATTTTCTTTGCATTTTATGCGCTGCATAGCCACGCATCTATTTTGTTATATGTATGCGATGTAGGGCCTCTAAAAGGTAGTTCTTTGAAAGTTACTGTAAGTACAAGTGTTTATTTTCTTTGATGCCATTTTTGGTAAATTCATTTTTATTTAATATGTAGTTCGTTTTATTTGAAATTTATCAGCTTTCAAGGAACTCTTTCATTTAATAATAGCTGTTGTGTTTAATTGTGTACACATATCGAATGTAAGATCAGTTATTGTAATTTGCTTTAGAAGAAATTGTTTTTTTAGTTTAAAGAGTTTAATTTTTCCGTTTCGTAGTTTTCAATTTTAGTTTTGAATATTTAATCACCTCGGTTTAGGTGAAGATAAGCATTGAGCTTGTAATTATATTTCAATTTAATATTATTAATACAATTGTTTGTCCACGTTTAAATTAATTTTTGTGTGTTGTAATTTTAAGATCACGTGAATTTTTTGTGCGATTTGGATTTTCTTCTAGAACAAATCTGTCTTTTGTTTGATAAAGGATTTGCATTGTCCTTGTCAATTGTAGATTCCTGCAGTTTTTTATTTCGTCCACGACCTTAAGTCCATGGTTTATTTTTTTACTGCGACTTGTAACAAATGTTTTTTTTCTTTTTTTTATAAAAATAAAATTTAATGATTGTAAATGTTATTCTAAATTTCTATTCTTTTATTTTGAATTCAACCTTTTCAATTTTAATAATTAAAGATAGTCAATTTACTTGCACCCACATTTTACTTTTCAAGATTAGTTTAATTGCGAATGTAACCTTGACGTTACTAAGTCTTTTGCGCCCTTTATTTTTATACTCTGAGTTAGCTAAAATTAATTTTTTTTTTGTCATTTTCAATATCACTTTTCATATATGCTGGTACCATCAGTTCACAGCAGTACGTATCGATAGCAAAGCAAACATCATCAGCAGAAGCACTGAACTGCTGATGATGATAGCTTTGCTATCGAAACCTACGTCCAGTTTAGTGCAGTTTGTGATGAGGGGTCTAGGAGAAGTTTACAACAAGCAAATAATATTTCATCCAAATTATAATTGGGATATATTAACGTCTGTGGAGCTGTGAGGTTGCTTTGTTAAGTGTCACAAATGATTTCTTGGCTGTTGCTAGATTTTAGTAAGACCTTTGGCGGCTGCTGTAATAGTAAAGTAACCTTCCTGTGGATTCCGGGTCACCCAGGAGTGGAAGGAAAGGAGATAACGGATAATCTCGCAAAAAAATATTTGGATTATCTTTTGTAGGTGCTAACCCCTTTTGCGGGATAAGTAGCAATACAATATTGAAGAAACTCAAAGAGAAATGAAGTAGAGAAAATCTAATTATTGACAGGGAATGAGGCAAAGAACAATTCTTCTGGCAACCTATAACCAGAAGAGGTTTACAGAATGCATTAACCTGAGTAAGAACTGTAAACTGAAACGGCATCTGAGTAAGATTGGATTCGCAAAGGAATCTGAATGTAGAGGAACAATTGTTGTTCCTGTTTCCCATAAAGTTCTCCTCTCAAATTGCATAGCACTATCCAACTCCAGGGCGTTGCATCTGGAAGCATGTGAGGGAAATCGAAGAGGGAAACTTATCTAACCTTAAGCCTTCTTGTATCCTGCACTTTCTGAAAGGAATATGATTGGAAGGCAGTTTGTTAAAAACGCAAGAATTAGGGACACAATAGATCTTTTAGGTCGCAGTGTAACATCACCTTACCATATACATACACTTCTCACAGGAAAAATCGGGACACCAGCAATCGTGAATTTTAAGATTTCTTGGGTGTAAATGCAGCGTTCAGAAAATATATGCACTTATCAAAGCCATAAATCACTTTTTTGTGCGTATTATTGCGATCAAAGGTAAAGATAAAAATTCAAACAGAAATATAAATATATATAGAGAAAAAGGTTTATACATTAAATAAACACATTGGAATTTCGGTGGCGGTGTTTCCTTAGAAATAGCGAATACGGAAATATTAATGCAAAAAAAAATACATAGCAACTAAAAGGGCTCTTGAATAGACGGCTTATTTAGAAATACACATGTATATTTAACTTGTTTGATGTTATGTAGAGATAATTCTTCTTTTAAGAAAACATATGGCGATGAGATTTTAAAATTACATTACCTATTACTACGATATTAGTTGCTTAGTTTGATTTATGCCCGCATGTAATACTTTAGCAATAGACAATATGTCAATCAGCCTCCCGAGTTTTTAAACAATGTGATTTTCACATTGATTATTTATACTATTATTGATGTATTCATTATTGTTATTATTGTACCAAAAACAGTTTAAGATTATTTACAAAATTCTTTAAGCAATTAATTTCAGAAAGAAATTATTTATTTTATTAATCCTCCGTTTATTGTATTTTCAAGAAATATATCTTAACTATTGCTTGTGTAATCCCATGTTGTTCTATTTTATTGAAATGTAGCTAACACTTTTGGTCTGTAACACAGCTTCGGACAGTAGCAACGAAAAAGTATTAAATGCCTCAAATTCAACAATAAATATTTTAGCACTAACTGAGATTGACGAACAATATGCTTTGTTACAATGTTTGTTATGTATTATAAATCCAACAATATTTAAATAATTGTTAATAAACCTCTGCTACATAAGGACAGCTTGTAAAGAGACCCAGTGTTGACCATATTTCAAGAAAATAGATCAACGACGTCAGATTACACAGGTGATAGCTAAGATATATTTCCTAAAAATACAATAAACGGAGGGTTCATAAAATAAATAATTTCTTTGCGAACTTAATTGCTTTATTTAAGAATTTTATAAATAATCTTAAACCAGGTTTTGGTAATTTTTTTATAGATAGAAGAAAACTTTATAGTAATGCAATATTTAAGAATATTAAACAACAATAGTAATTAATACATCAATAATAGTGTCAATAGTAGTCAATAAATCTGTGAAAATCACATTATCCCAAAACTGAGGAAGCTGGCTGACATATTATCTATTGCTAAACTAATACTCGCGAGCATAAATCCAAGTAAGTAACTAATATCAAAGCAGCACTAACGAGTAACATAATTTTAAATAATAAAATCCCATCACCACATGTTTTCATAAAAAAGAATTATCTCTACATAACATGAAACAAGTTAAATACATATATATTTCTAAATGAAGCCGTCTATTCAAGAGTTCTTTTTATTGTTATGTATTTTTTTTTTCATTGGTATTTCTAAAGGAAACGCCGCTACCGAAACTCCGATTTGTTTATTCTATACATAAACCTTTTTCTCTCTATATATTTATTTTTTCTCTTTAAATTTCTAGTCGTTACCTTTGATCGCAGTAATATACATATTAAGTGATTTGTGGCTATGATCAGTCAATACGACCTCCGAAAGTTGCATTTACAATCAAGAAATTTTAAAATTCTGAATTGCTGGTGTCCCGATTTTTCCTGTGAGAAGTGTACATAAGTGTCACAAACGATTTCTTGGTTGTTGTTAGAATTTAGTAAGACCTTTAAGGGTCTGCTGTAATATGTAACAAAAAAATCAATCGGGACGCTAAGATTGTTAACTTTTAGGGCCGTCAACGCGTGTTCATCTATTTCGACAGACGCGGCGTGCATTATTTCTATATATATTACTAGGGATTTAGGTTTGAGGAGACTTAGATTTTGTAGGAGCGCGAAAAAATATAGGGTTTGAGGATTTAATTACGTATGGATCGAAGGGTGGGCGTGGTACAGGGCTGGCTTTTGTTTAATTTGAGAATTTTTCAATTCTCTGATGTTACATTATGCATCTCAGCTGGATGGTAAAACTAATCATATAGAACACGCATCACTAAGAAGTTGTTCACACTACGTAATGACACTAGGCACATAATACAATTAATTAATATTGCGTTTCACAATTCAAGTCATTAATCCACACCACCACACTAACATTTCCCTTTACATAGCGCAATAATTAGGTGTGAGTTAATTCCGATTAGCCTAGTTAAAAATGCGTTTAGGAATAAACTTGGTAAAATAGCAGGGTAGGTGGGATGTTATTTTGACTTTTATTGGCAGGTGGATAGAGAAATGAGAGTCAATTTGTCGTAGACGGTAGAATTAATAACGAATCACGGTAATTTGAAATTGTTTTTTATGTAGAATTGGGAGGGTTAATGATTCGCATTACAAATATGAGGGGGTAGACACAGCGGGCCATGTTTTATTTAATTACTCACTCACTGATGAGTGGTGGTCGCGTACGGAATTTTTTAATAATGCTGCTAAAGAATTAGATTAGATAAGTTACGCCATGATATTTAGATAGTAGGAAAGTATGTACACATTTATAAATTAATATTTCATACTCTTTAATGGTCTGAATTTGTGTTAAATTATAGCTATTAACATAATTTATAAATAAATAAACATTGTTTAGACACCCTACATTTGATGTTTCTATGGATAAGCAATTCAGTTGCTTGGTGGAGTTATTTTCTTTCATTTCGTTTACGTTTGTATTATTTGTATAAAGTAACAAATAACTTAGTATAGTAATAAGACTAATAAGTAACAATTTACTTTTTGAAAGTAAAGTAACATGTCTTTTTATTTGGAACTCTTACCTTAACTTTATTTTATAAATTGTTGTAAGTTTGTTATTGTGTACGAATGCATTTATTTGACTAACTAAATACATTAATTGTAACTGTAAAAAGAAATATTATTATTTATTTAGAATATGGAGATTTCAAGTAAGCCAACAATCTTTATTTAAACCTAAAAATTTCTAAACATTACGTATTGACCTACTATTATTGTTTCACTAATAGATCGACACCTAATGCTAATAATCTTTGAGATATCTATATTCTAAATATAATTGAAACATTACAATTTATCACAAATACTTTACATAAATTAACAAAAAAAAATAATAATTTTCAAACAAATCAAAAATACACAACTAAATATCTCTTACTTTTTGGGATAATGTACCCATTATTTTGACAAAGACACATTAAATGCGGATAGCCAAGGAAGGTACATACATAGTTCATTTATTTAAATCTAAAAACGAAATGCCTACTTGCCTACAATATGTGTTTTAATTGAATTACGGTAGATGCATTCTTATCATGAAATTGTCGGTTAATTTCCGAGCAAGTATAAGTTATATTTATCCGGTCATATGTTAAACACTTTATAGCACATATTCACGCGAAGGCGTTTAAATATTTATAAGTTTTTTGTTTAAATCGGTAATTGAGCATCCGATAAGCGTTGAAAATGGTTATACGCACTCAAGGATCTAAATTTCTACTACCTTGGGCGTGATAATAGTGTTTCCTAATAAGTAATATTACTCAAAAATTTACGTAAACGCGTATAAGTAGATAATAGGTATGTTTAGCGCTTATTCGTATGCATTTTGCTCCCAAGGGCGTTAAGTGAATGGGATTTTTCAGCGGTTGTTAGTAGGGTCAAAGTCGAAAGTACCTGCATTATGTAGCGCATAAACTCTTGGTTTCGTCTTAATCACTATGAAGGGTTTTGATTAATGCTGATGGCGTTTATAAAATTTGAATAAAATTATGATTTGGGGAAGAATAACGTTAAAATTACTGAAACAGTTACAACATAAGAGAGATTATAATAATTATGTTATTTCATGATTTTTTGGCTATTAATACACACAGATAAATGTTACCTCATAAAATGCAATTCAGTTTTAGAACAATATAAAAACTAAAAAAAAAAAAGCCCCAGGCACATCATACTTAATATACTGGCAGAATAAAATAATGGTAACCACAGTTCTTGGGTTTGTATATTAAGCGATTGCTTTGGCAACCATGACAATGACCCGCATCGGCAATAAGTTACAGGCAAAAGAATTATTTGAAAGGGTAAAAAATAGTTAAAAATAAGACTGCGGAAGCAAGTCATCATATTACCGAAGGAATCAAAATATATGATGAATTAAATTTACCCTCTAGCAAGCCATAATTTTATTTATTCAAAATATCATGTTGATAGTGACAAATAAAATACATCTGCTGTGTAGTACCTATATTAGTTTGTTGATACTCAAAAATGTTTGGCAATAAATCATAAAGTTTTGATTATGGAATCACAGTTTAGAAATGCTGTACAATTATAAAATGGAGAATGGTTGTACTATTTGCAGCCATATATAGAAGAATTTCGGACAGAATTTACAAATTTTACGGCAATTGATAGAAGAATTTGTGTCAAAATTCTGTGAAATAGGGTCTGTGTCCCGAAAACCTGGTAGTGGTAGACCATTAAAACGGACAATTGAAAATATAGCAGATGCTGAGCAGCAAATACCTTCATCACTTAAGAAATCGATTCGTAAGCTTTAACAGCAAATACAGCTTTCATATAGAACATGCCATACAATCATTAAAAAAAGATCTGCAAAATATTCAAGAGGAATATGTCCAGCAAGACAATGCAACACCCCATAAGATAATGGAAACGATAGCATGATTCTTTGATACTCGAATAGTAAACTCCACCACGATCTCCAGATTTAACAATTATGGATTATTTCATTTATTTACTCCTAAAAAATGGAGTATTTACAAATGGTCCTCATACAATTGAAGAATTTACTGAAGCTATCCGAAATATCTGTGAGGAAATGACACCACATAATTTGAGGATGTCTTCAATAACATGACACGAAGAGTGGCGTTATATATAGAAAATGAAGGAGTTTATTTTATTGTAGCTGTCGTCACTATGTATCCGGCTTCTTCAATCAAATCAATTTGTTTGTCCATCTTCTATGGATAGGATGGAAGCATTTTCCCAGTCTATTCTATGATTTGCTTTCCAAACATGTTGCGCTATTGTTTCACCTCTCCTGCAGACCTTTTTTATTCTTCTATTCCTATTCTCTTCACAAGAATCCATCGACAGAAATGGGCAAATTGACATCGTGTACACAGATTTCTCCAAAGCTTTTGATCGAATCGACCACGATATTTTACTGCAAAACCTTGAGACTATGAGGGTTCTTTCCATCCATAATTAGTTTTACGGACTCGTATTTGTGCGGCGGGTAATAGTTTGTCATCTATCGTGATCGTACATCTCACAATTTTTCGCCTACATCGGGTGAACCATAAGGAAGATAAGATAGGATAAGTTTTATTTCCAAAGTAATCACTATTACATACAGAAAGTCAACAAAAACAAAGAAAAAAAATTATAACTTAATAAATGAAAGAAAGAAGATTAAAGAAAAAAATAAAAAATCAAAAAAAATACATGCTTATATGAAGCTTGAAATATGCTTGAGTTATTTATAATTAAAAATGGTAAAGAAACAAAAATTTTAATATACTAATGTATGTCAAAATAAAGACATAAATTCTGAAATGGTATAATAATCCTCCCGTAATAACAATTGTTTTATCTCTCTCTCTCTTGAAGGTATTGATCGGCATCTCCCTGTACTTAAGAGGTAGGTTATTGAAAAATTTGTTGGCTTGGTAGCGCATAGAAAGTTGAGTCGCTTTTACTCGATTGCACGGAATCTCTAAATTTATATTGGTTCTTGTATCATATTCATGTAAGTGTAAGCGTTGTTTAAAAGTATTGAAATTTTCTTTAACATATATTAAACAGTTATAAATGTACACACAGGGTACGGTCAACACCCCAAGGTTCCTAAAAAGTGATTTACAATGTTCGGTGGGTGGTACTCTACCAATGATCCTAATAATCTTTTTTTGAATTTTGAAAACTCTTCTAGCGGATGGTGAAGCTCCCCATAAAATTATACTGCAATTAACTAAACTAAAGGCATTAGCATAGTATAATAATAATGCAATATTAACATCTGTGAAGTCTATTATCCTTCTTATTTGATAACAACAAGCATTAAGTTGGAACATAATTCATTTATATGATGCTTCCAATTTAGTTCAGAATCGATAGCAACAGCTAACAGATTTATGGTTTTAGTATTACCCCTTTTCAACGAAAAAAATAATTTTTGAGTCTTAACCTGTCCGTAGCAGTCTCAAACAATTTATTTTCATAAGTAAGTAAAGAAGGTATTGTTTCACCTTTGTTGACAAGAGTAACATCATCAGCGAACATAATAGAATGGCCTGTATCTAAGTTAGGTATAAAATCATTGACAAATATAATGAAAAAAATAGGACCCAGTTTCGCACCTTGAGGGACACCTAAACAAATATCTGAAGTACTAGAAACATTTTGATTTACATCCACCACTTGTTTGTAACCTGGATCCATTATTATTATTGATTTATATCAACGATTTCTGTGACGCGATTGATTATGAGAAGCTATTGTTTGCAGATGACCTGAAATTGCATAAAGAAATTAGATCATTTGAAGATTGCGTTATCTTACAAGAATATACTGACAAGCTTTTTACTTGGTGTCGAAATAATAAAGTAGAGATGAATGTAAGTAATGAAGTCTAATATACTTAGCTTTATTCGTAAATCTCAACCAGTAGTGTATGACTACCAGTGGAATGGTACATATATCAACCGCTGTTCAACAGTGAGAGATCTTGGTGTCACTTTTGACCTTAAACTATCCTTTTCGGAACATATATCCTACGTGGCATCGATATCACTAAAAACTCTGGGTTTCGTCATACGTAATACGAAGAGTTTCACATCTACAGATACAATTACTTAGCTGTACAGTTGCTATGTTAAGAATGCGTCTCACTAGTATGGTCACCTATACATAAAATTCACATTGAATCTGTTGAGAAGGTGCAGCGCAGATACCTACAATATTTACATTTTAAACAGTATGAAGTATGTCCACATCGAGGTTACGATCATATCATTTTACTCCGATCACTTAACTTTGATTCACTGGAACACCGTCACAGATTGATCTGATCTGATCTATATTATTAGTATTATTATTTTGAGTGGCCTACTTGTTTCACCAATGCATCAGCGTCCACGTCCACATGGAATGCTGTATATACAGTTTTTAGTTCGTTGGTTTATTTTAAACCAATTAATCGATTTTAAGAAAAATCAGTTAAACGGTTTTAGTGATCTGGCGATCTCCGCAGTTCTAGTTTCCATTATCGTATGGAGCTGGAATGGGAGGAATTGAGTGGAGTCAGCTCAAATATTGTGGTTAGCTCAACCACACATAGCAATGTCTTTGATTACATATTATAGCAAATTTTTCTGCATTCTCCACTCAGTTCCACACGACCGTGGAAATCCCGTTTTATATCAGTATATTACTGATATAAATCCGATGTGTTTTAGCATTTTTTTAATGTTCCTTATACAGCCGCGAGCAAATGTTATAGGCACCTTTGACAAAACTAATGGGTTTCATGTTTCTTGCATTTTTTTTTTTGTGACAGTTATTTCAACGTTTATATAATCGTCTTTATGGTTATAATAGTCTTTATAGATACCTTTTGTAAATGTATTATTTTTTTGTTATATATTTTCACGACTTCGAGATGTCACTTTCCCCCCTCCCATCTAAAAAGTATTATAGCTGTACTAAAAACACTCTAATATGCAACAAATTAATAAGATCCCTTACTATAATATATAATAAGATACTACATATTTATAATGTATTACCTACAAGTTTTTATTTTCTCATTTCTTACTGTGATATTCGCCCAAAATTTAGGGTGCCTATAACATTTGCTCGCGACTGTATAAGTTCCTTCCTCTGTACATATGGAGCAATATTTGGTATTTCTACAATTCCAGTTGATGGGATGATATTTCAATCAGACTTTTAGCATACAGCACTAAATTTAAATGATGTTTATCACCTCTACAAAATAGTATTCAGATTCGAATCCCAGGTTCAGCCTGTTTTTTTTTCTTTTGACATCGTTTCGTTTATCTGTTTGAACAAAATACTAGAAAATTACTTTCCGTAAAACCTAAAACCACATACGGCCTTTAGATTGTTCAGGCACTCGTGCTATTCACCAACTGCCTTACCTCTTTATCGTCGTATTTAAGATTAGTTCGAATGGAAGTTTATGAACGCAATAAAATTTTATGAAATGTTGTTCTGCTTGTACGTAATAGACGTACAAATATGCTATCCCCGTTGCAGTTTAAAAATGTTTAACGAAACGATTATTTGTAACAATACTGTTCGTTTTGGATATCACGCCCTATTTTGTCGTTGGTATAATAAAATCCATCCTTAAAGTCACATACTTTAAATAATACTATTAAAGATTAGCGTGTTTAGAGCAAATGTGTATCACAAATATGCTCCAGAACACGAGAAACGTACGAGCCAAGCCTACGTTACAAAATATAGCGTAGGATGGTTTTGGAATCATAGGTCTTGATTCGACACCCACTTTTATCTGCATATCCAGTTTATATATACTATAGCCGCCGGATCCACATCAGTTTCCTTTCTTTTTTTCGTTGAACCGTCTTTGTTCCGAGCTACAGCACTTACAATAACGCGTTTAGCTTGGTGGATATAGCTGACATGTCAAATAAGAAGTTGTTACAACATTCAATAGTACAAGCGGGGAAGACAACTTATAATTCCGAATGTAAAATAATTGTGCGATTATGTAAATGCTATGCGCTTATCTCTTGCACGACGATTTGGAAAATATGTACAGGCGCACGTTTAGCATAAGTACAACGCGCATTTGGTACTGTACATGATTCAAACATATCACGTGATGAATACTCTACAGGATGAGCAAAACGTGGCGTGTCAAATGTAAATTATCTACGATTTTGAAATATGTTTCGCCGTTAGAAATGTAATATGTCTATATTTTAGAACGTAGATTTTAACTTTCCGCAATCAGTAGACGTTTATTCTTGTAGAAGTACCGTTCAGTCAAAAATTAAATACTGTGTAGATATTAAATGTATTCGTCAGTAAATCACGATATGGTAATCAATTATTTATCGATGCAAATCGCTACCGAAAAGCTTTAGCCTTACAAGATTTAGATGAAACTGTAGAAGCTCAACAAACATCATGATATAAGAATAACGCATTTTTTTTTTAGGTAACTGCTTCGTTCTTGCATAACATGAATTTGAAATTAAAACAGTAGAACGATCGTAATGATCTAAAAATAAATAAAACAACAGCAGTACATATTCTAATATTGAACAATAACGTAATGCTAATTATTCTAACCAATAGTAATTAAATTAAGGATTTATATTTTAAATATTTATTTATGAACACGCTAATAGCTATAATTTAACACTAAAGACTATGAAATATTCATTTATAAATGCGGACTTCCCTACCCGATTAGATTAGATTGGGATTGGGGTGACCTATGGACCTGTTTTACCGCGATCTTTTTAGATCCATTGTGATTCCGTTTTTCACTAGAGGACGCTCTCTAATTTTGCTCTCTTAATTAGGCCTATCATCTTTGGAGCGGCTTCTTTGTGTAGCTTCTAGCTGAGCGGGTTTTCAACGCCCAATACTAGAATCCCTGTCCTTGCCAGGTCTTCACATTGGCACAGCACATAAACTAGTGTTTCTTCCTTCTCCTGCAGAATCTGAAGTTTGCGTCATCTGTCAGGCCTATGTTGTACATATATTTATGTACAACATATTTGGTTTACAGTGACCAGTCAGCAGACCTAGTATCATTTTGACAATCGTCCTGTGTTTATTCATTAGATCTCTGGTAAATTCAGGCCTCTGTTCCTTTAGGAACTTTTTTGCCTGTCTTTGCCACAACTTTCTGTACTGATTATATATCCATTCATTGATGGATTTTTTAATTTGCGATTTGGCAGTGTCGAAAGAAAGGCCAGCTCCAACCAATGACCTTGACGAACCTCGCCTGACAAGCTCCTCCCCTGCCTCATTTCCTCTCACGCCCGAGTGGCTAGGGACCCAGGCCAAAGTTAGTCTTCTTTGGATGCCCACCTCATTTAGGGCGCTTACACAGTCCCAAATCAGCTTAAAGTCCACGCTTATGGATCTAATCGCTTTAAGTGTGGACTGACTGTCAGAGAAAATAGCGACGCTTTTACCTGGCTCGGTACATCTTTCTATTTCTCGGACACAGTGGTATATTGCAGCAACCTAAACTTGGAACACCGTCGCGTCTTTGTTGAAGCTTACCGAAAGAGCCGTTTTATGCTTCTTAGGGTATACTCCTACTCTGTTTTAGAGCCGTCTGTATACCAGTTTGATTCCGCTCTTACTGGAGTACCTGTCTCCCAGTCCTTCTTATCTGGTATTATAATCTGATATTTACTATCTAGGTTATATTTTTGAACCATTGCATCACATGGCATTCCTAAAAGGGATGCCTCCTTGAATTCATCTAACAGTTTTTCATACCTAGTGTCGCGCGATTTACTTGTCGGTACTTGACTATGCAAAAGTCTGTGTACTGTAGACCTTGCAGCTCCTTGTATGTAAATATGTATTTATATACAAGTATTTTTTTTTAAATAAAAAAGATTTTATGTTATGTATTGGTACCAAGTCTAGACTTACTTCCATTGCGGTGGTAGGGGTCGAACTGATCTCCCCCATAGCGCACAGACACGCTAGCCTCTGCACGCCACCCAGCGTTTTGGCCGCCTCCACCTGGCGTACCTTTGGTCACCATACTATGGCTCCGTACGTTATCATGGGTCTAATTATCCTTGTGTATAACCAGAGAGTAATCTTGGGGCTAACTCCCCAATTCCTTCCACATAGCCTCCTGCACCTAACTAGGGCAATAGTGGCTTTATTTTCTGCATATGTGGGTTCTATGTATGTTTTTGATCAAACCATATCCCCAGGTATTTCGCCCCTTTGACATAGACTTCCCTACTAACTATCAAAATATTATGCCATAACCTATTTAATTCTTTAGCAGCATTGCGAAAAAGTCCCACCATTCGACTGACTCGTTATCTGTTTCGTGTTGCGGCCATTTTAACTTTTAACTAATGCCCTGCCTTCCGTACGCGACATTCAAATAAAACATGCCTCGCTGTATCCACCCCACCACATTTACAATTCGAATAATTAACCCTTCCAATTCTATATAAAAATGATTTAAAATTACCTTGGCCCGTTGTTAGTTCTATCACCTGATTCGAAAAATTAACCTTCATTTCCCTAAAACGTGTAACGTTCCGATAGATTTCCTAATCCACCTTCCATTGAAAGCAAAATACTACCTATCCTGCCCATTATTATCAAGTTTATCCCAAACGCTTTTCTAATTACACTAACCGAAATTAACCCATATCTAGAGTTCATTCGGTACTTGCTAGTACGCGCAATGTATCGATACTTTTTCATTCGATACTACTATTTATTGTATCGTAATAATAAATTTGATACCAAGTAACATATCGACTGACAGACAAAATGGTGTCGAAGAAGGGGGATTGTTAGGAGGCGACATGCATACGATATTACGATATGTGGACAGATTTCGCGAAGCGTTTGGAAGTACGTTTGTATGTCTCATAGATGGCGCACGACGTTGTCACCGTACGTCATCCAGGTACATAGTTGCATACACTCAATGGTACCTTCTTAGCGCCATTATTACAATCGAAGTTTAAGAATTAAATAATAATAATAATAATAATAATAATAATAATGTTTATTGTCATGAGTTGTAAACAACATAAACATTGTCAACAAAGTAAATACAGTATATGTACATAAAAAATAATAATAAAATAAAATATAAAAACATATTGTTATTGTTTTGTGGTTTCAATTAACAAAACGTGGTTTATATTTTGTAACTGTATTTATTTCGATATTGCAATATGCGTCGTGCACTGACATGTCTGTGTGTGTCGATGCGTTTGTGTGTGGATGTGTAGGTGATGCGCATGTGCGTGTAGAAATACGTGTACAGGTATACATATAACACATATAATATTGACAATTATCAACAAAAAAAGCAATAAAAAACAAAACAATTATCAATCAACTATGCAATGATCTATATAAAACTGTTCATTCATTCAGGTATTCATTTGCGTTATAAAACAAATGGTCATGGATATATGATTTTAACAACTGTTTAAATGATCTAAAAGTGGTAGCCGTTTTAATTTGTTTTAGCAGAGCATTGAAATAAACAGTACATCTATAATATGGCCCACGTTCGTAAAAAGTTGTTCTGTGTACCGGTATACTTATGTCATTACGTGAACGAGTTGTCATTGTATTATATACATCCGCGTTTTTAGAAAAATGATTTTCACTGCTCTTGTAGAATATTAATAATTCGTACAAATACAGCGACCATAAGAGCAAGATCTTTAACTCTTAAATATGGCAAGTTTCAGTTTATTATTTTATTTTATGTAAGTTTAAACCGAAGATTATTGATCTACGGTTTAAATCGCGATTGTAATAATGGCTCTTAAGAGGTTCAGTATAAAGAAATACTCATAACCATAAGATTCATATCTGTTAAAAGAATTGGCTATGAGTTTATTAGGTCAAATTTCATAAATCAATAATTCTGGTGGTTATTTTCATTTGTTTTTTTAATATCTGAGCATAAAGCCCTAGGAAATCTACAATTAAAGACATATGCACAAAAATAGTAGTATAAGTAACATTTTAAAGATATCTGTCGAACGATTATGCAATAAGTTGAAATTTAATATAAATTAACCTATTTTTTTCATCTATTTAATAAACATTTAATAAAAAATTGAATGGATTTTAGTGTGAGTACTCATCAGTATCGATACTTTTAATTGAGTATTCAAATCAGTATCGCAAATCTCAATCGATACAACGATGAGTACTCGATATCGCAGATGTATTGGTATCAAATGAACTCTATCCATACCTAAGTATCACGCTATCCCTGCTAAACACCTCTCATTACCGGTTGAACCTACGTGAGCCCTAGTCCAAAGAAAAATTACACTCCTCGCACGTAATATATCCCAAGTATCTAATAACAAATCAGCCGGATGTTTTCAATTTCTTAACGCCTCTAATACAGATAAGCTATCAGTTATAATTCGCCCGTCCAAGTTCCAAATCGCGCCTAATACAACGTACTGTATGATTTATTGCTAAACGAATTCTGTGAAGATTATTGCTATGATCCCTTAATTTGAACTTTTGATTATATATTTCAATACTAATATCATAAACAACAAAAGCCGACCCTGTGTTGCCCTCACAATTCGACCCATCCGTAAACATTTCTAAACCCCCTCCAAAAGGGCCTGTAAATTTGTTATAGGTAATACTTTTTAATTCTACGGGACAAATTCAGCTCGTAATATCTTACTCACCTTTCTAAATCGTCCGGTTCTAAACCTTCAAACCATATTTTATTCGCGTCTCTACGAAATTTAAGTTCCCTCTAAAGTTAATCTACTAGTAATATTCCCGAAATAACGCACGCCGCATCTGCCGAAATAGATGAATACATGTTTACGGCTCTAACCCTTAATAGTTTTGCGCCCCGATTATTTTATATTTAATAAATAAATAATATATTGTTATTACTAACTATATACAATTTAAAATTTAATTTTCTATAGTAGCGTTTCCATAGGAACCACAAATTCTTCTTCCGATATTTTTGCCTCTTAGGCATACTTGGCCGCTCTTAGATTCGCTTTAAAATCACAAAATAACCGCGAAACATGCATGACGCGTTCTTTTACACTCTCACGTCGTTTAAATAATCCAAACGCGTCATTTTAATATTCGCTACACTGTCTGCATGCTATATTGGACGCCCGTATACAAAAACGTAAGGATACGTTTAACCGTAAGGCCGCTGTCGTTCGTAATTCCTGGAATGTTACATCGGCTCAAAAATACAAATGCACGGCGAAGATGTGTTTTCCGTTGTGTTTAAAGCCGTCGGTATTTAAAAATACCGTACACTAACGCCTCGAGATTGCAGTAAATACATTCGAATGTAGATTTTCACGCTCGAGTGTGTATCTGTGACACCAGAGAACACGAATTACGACGCTGTATATATCGTGAATGTGCCACCGGTTTACTAATGGCGTTTTTGAATTCCGTTCGAAAATTTGATAGATGTAAGACATACAAAATAACACGTATCTTTATGGAAACTTATGACCGATATTTCCATATATCGCGTACTTATGCATGCCGCTATTTGTCATTCAGATTGTTCCCGTATGTGCGAGTAAAAGTAATTGAAATAAGGCTTTGTCTATATACACGCAATTAATTATTCTGCGTGTAAGGTATATTTCGAATGAGTTGTAAGTTATGTTTTGCGTTCAAAACATGTCTACTGCAGTGTGATTTATAGTCTCATTGGATTATGGTAGTAAAACACTTTCCCATAACATTGAAATAAGAGTAATGAATTCAAACCGAGTGTGTATTATTTATTAATAAAATACCAAATACGGAGTCTTTATGGAAATATGTGCTTAAATGAAGAAATAATTATTTCCACATAAAGTATTTGTGCATATATCTTAATTATTCACTAAACCAAGAATGTGTACATCTTGAATAATAATGAATCGTTTGTCAGAATTAACCTTTTACGCCTAGAAAATGGATTCAACTAATAATTGGTCCACTCAACAAATTTTTTGTATTTAAATATGCTTAAAGCACTCGAATAAATCAATTACACATTTGTCAGAATTAACCTTTTACGCCTAGAAAATGGATTCAACTAATAATTGGTCCACTCAACAAATTTTTATATTTAAATATGCTCAAAGCACTCGAATAAATCAATTACACAGATTTGGTTGCACAAATATTGCTGGCCCAATCTACTCATTCAATGCACTCAGAAAGCGTTGATTAAATGTATCATAATTATTTTTGTTGTAAAATAGAAATTTAAGATTATATTAAACCAAACGTATAGCTGTTTTTTAGTCATTAATGTTAAGTTGGTATAGCAAACTATATGGGCATCCAGTTCGTGATATTAAACATTTGTCACTAGTGCATAAAACACTGGCAGTCAGTGACAATATTGAATGGTGAGGCCAATCTCCCATTGCATTTGCGTATACACTGAGAAAAAAGTTTTAATATAAATTTATTATACCAGCATTATTTTAAGTATAAACATTTTTGTTTTTATTCTAAAAACATGTTCATTTATTTTATACATGTTTATATTAAAGCTTAATACATATTATATTAAAATCCCGACAATCGGGAAGGCTCGTTCAAGTCCGGAGTGCCTCGCTTTTTTTAAACCAATCACAAGCTGCGTCGCTCTTAGCCGAATGAAATCGGAAATCATCGGTTAACGGTAGCGTTTTGGGAAAGTCACGTACACCGTGCTGGCCGCCATTACGCAGTGAAATTAAAAAAAAATAGCAGTTCAAACAGGTATAACTTAAAATGAAGTTCTTTTTACAATGGACGGATATCCCAACAGACAATGTAAAATCTAGTTACCACCTGGGGATCTGATAATTTGGTGGAAGGATTTCAAGGTTAGTACTAAACATATACATATATACCCTAGCTTAGTTTGTGTCTCATTTGCATTCAGATAAGTAATCATAAGTAACAAACTTGATTTTTAGTTATTGATCATTTATTCCGTCAATAAAAAGCTGGATAGGTAGTACATTTTTTTATCTGGCTACCATTGCTACTTCGTTGTTATTGCTTATTGGCAAACTACCTAATAGTAAACCTACCTATTATTATCTCTATGCACACATCAGTTTTTTTTTTCGAAATTTTGAAATAACTAGATAAATTAGAAATTTAATTACAATCAACTTTTTCACCATATTGTGTATGACTAAAGATCTAATAGGTACATCAAAATAATTCTATACTTCTAGTACGTTTTAGCTACAGTCACAGAAGTCATTTCACTACCATCTACACTGAGTAACTCATCATTGGATAGTACCATAAACAACAACACGAAAGGTTTTAGAAATTTGAATGACGAGCAACATAAGTTGGATAGTGGAATCATTAATTCTGAAAAAGTTTTTCCTGAGGTAATCTAGAAGTTTTATATATAGAACTCAGTGACTTGAAGTTATTGTTTTAGGGTTTTAAAGCACTATTAGATACTACACGTAATGGGAGAGCCATACTGCATTCAGTGCAGCAAATACAAGAACTCTAACACCTGAAGAAATACGTATTCTTAAGGACAAAGTATGTAAGAAGATATTGATGTAAAGATTGATCCGGTGCATGTAAATGGTACTTTATATAAAATAAAAGATGTGATACTTGTTTCATCAGCCGCTTTTTCTACATATGGTAAGATAAAATATATTTTTTGTTCTGGACCTGTATTGTATACTTTGTTCGGTGGAAAATTATATGTCTTTAAGACAGTCATTTCTTTCATATTTTTGATTTCATTGTTATTTTTCATTTTCTCCCTTTTGAAATAAACAGATATATAATTAAAATTACTTTATTGTTTGTTTAATATACAATGTTTAATCTAAGAAATATGGTAAATTGCTTTTTTATTTATATATTACCAGTAAACATTATGATTTATGCAACTCGAAATTTGTATGTTTATACTCGATAAGACTAAGTTACTTAGAATAAGTAAATGATGAGTAATTGTAGTAATTATACATACTGAATGACATCAAAAAGTTGGGTATTGAACTTTAATAATATAATAAATTTTAACATGTCAACGTGTTTAATTTAATCTGCTATTTCAGCTGTTGAAATACAGTAAATATTAATTTGAAGTTGTAACTAACAAATTAATATGTACTGTGCTTTATCAGTTTACAGTTAAACGATACCATAATTAATGTAAGGTAATATAAATTTCCATTAAAACCACACAAATCTTATTTTAACAGTAAGCAACAACTATATTCATACTAAAGATATATACATTTTAAAGGTAAGTATGATGGTTTTTAATTAAAAAAAATATTTTCATTTCAAATATAATTTTATTTTATGTGCTACAAACAATATTTTAATAAAAGACATAAATTATGTTAAATTTAATATTTTTTTTTTATATTAAGCGATAACATAATTATTTAACGTTTAAAAATAATATATTATTTATTTAAAACATAAAGTTTGTTAAAAATAAATTATTTTTATTTGCTTAAAATAATTTTATATTGGATTTAAACAAATATTGTTGCTGTCCCATATATAATAATAAATTATGTTTATGTGTAATAGAATTATATTTAAAATAAATATAATTTTTTCTCAGTACAGTCACCGACATTAATATTTAGCACCATCAAAGCATCGAGCCATTTGTTCGAGTGCTAAATAATAATATCGGTGACTTTACACATTTATGGTTTAATACTATAGTAAAGTAATTGTGTTAAAATTTGAATATATTTAGCATTCAATCAAAAATTGTAATAAAACCCAGAACGCATTTTATAAAACAACCAGCTAGTATTTTTTTTGATTAATATGTTTAACTTCTTTGAAAATCGTATAGAAAAATGCTACAGTAGTTGTCAATGACGCTAGTGCTAAAATCAACGAACCTATTCGGTTGTGAACCCATCTCAAATAACTCCTGACCGTTTACAGTTCACAGGTTCACACACACCAATACCATACACTAAAATTATAGTTTTAGATTATAACATCGGTGTAATTTATCTGAAATTTTGTACCACAACTAGCTTTTAACAATAACAAAACCTTCTTATTCTAAACACTACGTTAAACGATTATAAAGCTTGCAGAGAATTGCTTAAAAAATTGGATTCAATCCATTACATGCAGTGGATATACGCTCTCTCAATTTCTGAGTATTTTTTTATAGTTATATTATAAAGCTTAGATTTGAGACAACTCTAAGGTTGAGGATCATTTAGTGACAAGTCGGGCAAGTGCTCGGACGAATTTTTTATAAGTATGTTGAGAATTACAACACTGAAAATCTAGGGAATTCATCTCATTGAGTAGTATTTCACTTTATTTTGATAAATCTGACTCTAATAAGGCGTAAATCTACATTTTTGTAGATATATACATCACAAAATTTACTAAAGTTAATACTAAGAAAAAAGGAGAAAAATTTCTCAATTTCAGAGTGACTGAAATACTTTTCTAGACTTTTAGTAGTTGATAAATTTACATCACAAATTGATGATGTAAAAGATGTGGCAGCTTAAAATTTTGATAACATACGCTCGAGATAAATTTATCGCTCTCATTTCGATTAAGGACTCATTTATACTGCGCCATCGAAAACATAAACTTCATCTTCGCATAATATTTACATTGGCGAATTTGAAAACGCCCGGACAGACACAATAATTTTTCCGTTTACACCCGTCATCTTCGCTTGAATCCACTTTAACGACCAGAACGGCCACGCATATATTTACTTCGAATTCCATTCATAATGCGACGGAGAAAACTGGTTCAGCTCGTGCTTTTTGAATAGGCGCAAATTCGCGCCGACACATCAGACGAACAAAATACAAATATCGCGTCCGTAAATGTTGAGGTTTGTACTTCTATATTGAAATAGATACTTAAAATGCATTACGGGAGACGTTACAGTTCACGCATTTGGAATCAGCGAAGCATTAAGAAGAAGATTAGAAGATTTTCCATATAGGAATGACAGAGATTTGTTGAATGAAATTGTAAGTGCATCCATGGCAGCGATTCGTATAATACCGGTAATGAGGAGAATGTTTGAAGGTACTAAAGGGTGCACGCATACCAAAGGATATCTCTAATGTCTAATGGTCTATTAATTCTTTAAATAGATGCCATACCTTAGACAGTCATGCGTATAAATGCTTGATAATATAGAGTTTCTGGTATCTATTTTTTTTCTGCGAGTACCTATCTTAACTGCAATTATGTCTATTCAACAATGTTGTCTGATCAACTAATTACGCTCCGTGCAGAGAAATAATGATAATAGCAACAATAATATATATGCCTTCATTCCTCAATGCAAAATAAAAATTTGTTGTTAAACTTAACCGATTATGAAAATTTCAAAAAAGAACATATTTAGAAAAAAACATTGTAAGATGGAGTTCAGACAGAAAAGTAAGTTATGTTTTGTTCATTCACTCATACCTTTATAAATATAAATACATTATAATTAATTTGCTGGTCAAATAAAAACTAACGAGAAAAAATATATTTTTTCAAAATTCTTTTATAAATTCATTAGAGGCATGTTTTAAAATTGTTCTGAAATATACAGAGTAACCCGAAGAAAATTTTGTAACTTGTCGTTACACGGAAAAATTGATTTCAGTATATATTTTTATTTAGCAATTTATTTTATCATAAATTGTAGTTTATTTAATCAATTTTTCCTGATACGGTCGTTACGCCCGCATTTATTTCGTTAACTTCTTTTCGCCGGCACGCGTCTTAGTTTCAATTCTTAGAGTATCGTGTCCCCTCCACGCGGCGCACATTGGATTTACGCACGCTCGAATCCCGGCCAGCGCCGCTCGCCTATATAAGCCGTGCATCTACACCGAGATTGAGGCAGACTCCGCCGATTCCCGAATCTCTTCCTGGCCATAATACGTTGTCGTCCCACGGGGTGATACGATTATAGCCGTTTACCGATCCTGTAGGACTGTGTTCTGTTGTCGTCCTTCGGGGTGATACGTTTACAGTTTCTTTCCGTTCTCGCAAGGTTATAGCACGTTGTCGTCCTACGGGGTGATACGATTATAGCCGTTTACCGATCCTGCGCTACAAAATCGATTTACGCAGAATATGACTCCCACTCGCGACTGCGTAGCGGGGATAATCCGAGGCCTATAAAAGCCGACGCGAATCGCGGACCAGACAGAGAGAGATTCCGCTTCCTGCTCTCTACCTGCGATGCTGAGTGTCGGCCGCCGGCCGATCTCGCATGGTATGCGTTTGATCCCGTGTATTACGTTATGAGTGTCGGCTTTAAGGCTGTACCTCACGTAATCTCGGCTTAATTCCGTGCATTACGTTACGAGTGTCGGCTCTAGGGCTGTACCTCACGTAATCTCCCCCAATTCTGTGTATTCGTTATGAGTGTCGGCTTAAGGGCTGCACCTCACGTAATCTCTGTTCAATTTCCGTATATTACATTGGAGTATCGGCAAATTGCTGATCTCATGTAATTTCCGTTCCTTATTTTTTTTGTATACAAATTCTTACGTTAATTTGTATCGCGAAATTCACTTTTAATTACCGTTTTCGCGAATAAAAGCTCACGCACCACGCAACGGCACATTTGCACGATTAGTCTAGATCATATTCGTCAATTATAGAACGCGAGTTCACTATTTTAGTCCTTGTTGAAAGCGCGAATTTACTGTGTGGGTTAGGTTTGGATAAAAAAAAGTAATTTAAATATAATTACATTAAACGAACTACAATTGTGGTTAGCCTAATGCTTCTTTCTTAATAATATTCACTTTATTAATAAAGTGAAGTTAATAATTAATTGAAGAGCACTTATTATTTAAGTGAAATTAATGGTTTTGCTAAAACTAGAAATAACAAAATAATATGATTGCTGACTAAATATTTTCTTAATTTTGGCAATATCTCTAAAATAAATAGGATTTTATTAGTTTGGTTTGCATATTAATTTCATTAACAACATATTCTAAATCTTGAAGGATGGCGAAGATGTTGGCAGTTGGCGGATATAATTATTACTGCCATGTTGACAGACCAATGTACGTCTTAACATTAGCCTTTTTTCTTCAGAAACAGCAATTTGTAAATTTAGAGACATGTTCGAGATTTTGGTAGACCGATGTCGGTTTTAACATTAGCGGAAATCAGAATATTGCAATTATAGTTAATTAATTATTAATTCGATCCGTGAACTAGTGTTCGAGTGCTATAAAGTTTCCTAGTATAAAAATTCTCGTTTATAACTTTGCCCACTTCATCATATGCAATTTATTATATTTGCTAATTGTAAAATATTTCACAATATTTTTTAGAAGATTGTGCTACAATATTTTCTAACAATTTTATTGCTTTTTTTTATAACTGTGGTATACGAAACTGCAGCGATATTGTTTTAATATTTCACACAATAGTAGAAATTCTTACTGCAATTTTCGTCCAACAGTAAAGTATAAATATTACCTACTATGCGGATTTTTCTCTGTGCGCCCTTATTAAACTTTTGAATTGAAACAGTGAGCATTTAACCAATTTAATTCAATTCGTAAAAATTATAATTTAATAACGTATGCACTACACGTCTAACGACTTATTATTAGTGGAAATGTTGCTTCACTTCACATATTTTGATTATTTTTTTGTTGCAATTAAAGGTTATCGACAAATGTGTTTGGAAATAACGGTCGCTGGACAGGATGTGGAAATTGGACTAAAGCTGTATGTATAATAATACACTATCCAACTCATTATGTAGGAAAATCGTGTACAGGTTTTTATAAATTTATCATTTGTATCCGCTTTTATACCTTCAGAAAAGTTTTTGCTTCATTAACCGCTATTCTCATTACATTACTTCACTTATACGGAGCATTAAGCATAAAGATGGAGCTATTGAATATTATAGAAATTGATTTTACGCAACAGAGTCTACAACAATACCTTCTTTATTCTTGTACTCCATTTAACCTAATCATACTTATTTATATCTCACATCAATAAATCAATATTATTAAATCCATATGTTTGTTGGTTTTGACAATTATTGGAAAACATTTACCACATACCGACACTATTATTTTATGGCTTTATAAACGACATTCTGAATGCAATTTGTGTGTACATTATTGCATTTACCGTTTAGATGTGATTAATTACCTTCGCGCCGGTCGTACATCGTTTGTGTTTGCGTTCAATATACTAACAACGAGTAATGATTAGACTTGACTTTAAATTTAAATACCGTAGGCGGTAGACAATTACCGAGATCCACGTCATTTAGAAAGAAGAAAGGAATACCGTGAGAGTCGGCTCCATTCATGCTTACTACATCGTGTGCTTTTTCACACCTCACGTCTATATACGAAACAATGAATTCATCAATCTCGCTCGATACAGTCGTGATTTAATTAGGAATGTCACCGTCACAATGTCTAAGGAAAAATGTAGGCTTAGGTACATACACTTTCAGTATGTCGGTTTCACAATTCAAATTTTCATGTTCCTATATAGATGTGTTCTACTTTGATTTGTATTTGGACTACATTGGCTGGATAATTGTGGCTGCCAATACCTAAAACATCTTCAGTTATCTCAGATTTTTCGTGTTGGTTTATTGATAATGCAGAGATCTACTTTTGAGATATTTATTTTTGGTATTTCTTCATTCCACCCTTTTTTAAATATATAAGCTTATTAATAAGTTCAGAAGTTTCTTGACTTATTCTCTGGCACTTGATCTGTTCGTTATCGTTAAAGTTATTAAAGTGGAAAAAAATCTCCGTAAATAGAAGAATGTTTCTAAATTTTGAGCTGATTTACATTTTTTTCTATACCTTTAGTAGTTGATAAATTTACACCTCCACAAATTCACTCCGATATTGGCGTGGTCACCCGGGAACATGAATTTAAAATTGAGCGCCTATGAATTAAAAAATGAGTTGCACTCTTACTCGTTCGAAGAAGCACGTACTGATGTAATCAAATTTAACGACAATGGATTTCTGATACAGTTGGCATTTTCGAGAGAAACTAAACTTGCTTAACAAATCTTTACAAGGCAACCTATTACCTTTATTGGTGAGGTTTTTAACTTACTTGCTTTCACGGGTTCCGGCTGACTCAGTATCTCAGAGTAGGTAATAAATTAATTAAAGCAATAATAAAACAAATTAAATGACGTACATCGGGTTTTTAATGAAAAGTATTATGGTGTTACAAATTTGAGCTTATGGTTTAGTATTGTGATATGAGAAACATAAAGAATATCATTAAACATTGGCAAGAGCAAAGAAAAACAAAATATCCGTAATTTAGTTGACGAGACTTCCTAAATTATTCTTTACATAGATGAAAATAATAGCTATTATTACTTAAAATTTACTGACAATGAGTCATAAATAAAATAGAACATACTGAGCCTGGCTATTTTAAATATTTATTACTACATGTATTTATTTAAATAAAATAAAAATAATTACAAATGTCGACAAATGGTGGAGATGTTGCGGGCTTGCTAAATACATATTGCTGTGAACTGATGGTCCAAGCATATAAGTTTAAAGAAATTAAAAATGACAAAATTAATTTAGCTAGCTCAGCAAAAATGAATTTAAAAGGGCGCCAGAGATTCTTACATCTCAGGGTAACTTTGATAAAAAGTAATAGTGGGCGTTTGCAAAATTGACTTTCTTTAAAATCCCCAAAAATTGAAATGGCTGATTCAAAAATAAAAGAACTATTTAAGATGATATTTAAAATCATTAACTTTTATTGTAAAAGAAAAAAAAAACATTTAATACAAATTACAGGAAAAATTAAAACCATGAATATAAGATTCTGGCAAAAAACAAACCTGCATAAGATTCTACAATTTAAAAAGGACAATGCAAATCCTTTAGCAAACAAAATGGTGAATTCGTTCTAGAAGGAATTTCTTATACCACAAAAAATCCACGTGGTTTCAAAAATTCAAAGCAAACTACAAATTAATTCAAATCACGTAGAGAAACAACCAAAATTAAAAATGAAATTTAAAATCAAGCTCACAGCTTCTCTTCACCTACCCCGAGGTGATTAAAATAAAATTAATATGAAAACTACAAAAAAACGGAAAATTTAAACTCTAAACGCGATCGCTTCTAAAACGAACATTATTAAAGAGCCTTACATGTAATTTGTGCACAACGATATAACACTTATTAAAAAACGAATTACTAGATGGACGATTTTAAAATTCAAAGCAACGAACTACATCTTAAAAATTAAAACGAATTACCAGAAACGGTAACCAAGACAACTAAACAAGACCATACACGCGCTCGTCTATCTGGTAACTGCTGGGCCTCAAAGGTAACCCTCGCATATATGTAAAAATTTACATTTGCGTGCGATGAAGGCGCAACGCATCGCAAAGAAAAAACTAGCATATAACATTGAACAAAATATACAATCCTGGTGTACGCAAAATGTACACATAAATGAAATTAACTATACACAACTGAACAAATAAAATGATACAAACAATTAAATCAATTAATAACATCTTTTCAAAATAAACAAATATTAGAATTGTGGAAACTCTATCATTGTTTTGACAAGACTGATTTGGAATAAATAAAAATACACATTTAAATTTCCGAAATCCGGGGTGCCAGTCTACAGCAATATGTTTAATATTCGTGAATAATAAAATTGTAAACAACAAACAACTTCATGTACCTGATGTCGTGATGTAACCAGAGTAATAATACCAAACGGCGACGATAATTGTCGTAAACAAGCGACGATATGTCAGGATAGATAGAATAAATAAAAAGACAATAATGATAAAGTAATAATAATCTGGCCTCTAGTTGAATGTCTCCGGGTAGCGAAGTAATTTCAGTAGCGGGCCGACACTTTGGAAAAATGGCCGGCAAACGGCGTGGTAAACACGTATGAGTAGATCCCTCGAAAAGGCGTTGTGGTGATGAATAATCTTCGCAGACGACGACCTCACGCTACCAATTATCCCCAGGGATAAAATGAAGATTACCAATTCACAACAATAACATGACGGCCCTCCTAGATCATACAAAGAAACGTTTTTTCTGTATTTTTACGGGACAGTCTGAGAAATACGTGTCGACTCTACGGCTTCTTTCACGCGTCTCCCGTGCGCATCACATGGCTCTCTCACGCCGAGTACGCCGGTATGAAAGGAATCTACTGAGATGAAAGTACAACTAAAAACGATGCTGAACAAAAGAAAAGGAACGCTACGTTGCAAAGAATGAACTTATTAAAGATAAAGATGATTCTAGTAATACTAACAATAAATAAAAATAGAATAAAAAGATGAAAATTCAAACTCATATTCGTTCATATTCGTTAGCCATTTGATAAAATAAGAGCATTCTAGAAAGAGGGGCAAGTAAATCACAAAGTATAATGGACAGAGGAAATGGCAGTGCTTTCCTGTGCTGGAAAATTCAGCGAAGACAACAGAATTCAAATTCCAGGACAAGTAAAGTTAGAGCATTTAACAACTCATCATTCTCATTCCAAATTTTATATTTTTCATAAAATTTGGGCAAATATAACTACAATGAAAGAAGAACAACTAATCTTCTTATCCAATGATGGCAGTCTAAAGCTTCACTTTAATAAAAATATGTAATATATCCCAAGACTACCCCCTTTTAAGCCATGCGGATCTGGTTACCTTTTGCTACATCATAAACGGCGTGTCAAAAAATAATTGCAGCACCTTGAATGAGCTCAGTCGCAAAGCTGAAACTTTTGGCAAGTTTCAACTAGTAAATTATAACTAATAATAAATCAGAACAATTGGCAAAAAATACCAATAATCAGCCAAAATTTATCAATGAAATGTCACATGCCCACGATTGTTTATACACACCGAGAAAAATACTGGTCCTAATATCAATAATCCACATTTATTGAGTGAATTTTCGTCCACAGAACGAAATGTGTCATTGTTATGATAAATATTATTTACAATCGTTGATTAAGCAATAACAAGATTCATTAATGAAATAAATTCGTTTCCATTATTATAACAAATCATTTTACATTAGTCCACAGATAATTCATTTGTAGCTTTTATATTTTACATGCATAATAAAGGTAAACTTGAAAACTAATGGCAATTCTTTATTAAAATTATTCAAATGAGGCGCCAAATGTTTTGGTACTGTCAAGGAAGCCATGACCAAGAAAATATTGGGAACCTCAGACTTATCCCCTTTTTCAAGTTTTAATCAGCTGAAGTTATATTAAAAGATTGCAAGTTTTTTACAGTATGAAAATAACAAATTAATGTATTTCTGCTTTTACTGTAATAATTAGGAGGAAATTTTCCCAAGAAAATTTTTTCTCCTAACGCAGGATACAACCTACATCCCCTCGTTTGCCGGACGAGCGCTCTACCAATTAAGCTAGTAGAGGATGAAAATTGGAGCGATACGTCGATATTAGATCTTGAAAAGGCCGACAGGACGGCAAATATGCAAGGATTGCAAGTTTTTTTACAGTAAGAAATTAACAAATAATGATCCTGCGTCAGGAGAAACATTTTTCTTGGAAAAAATTCTCCTAATTATTACAGTTAAAAGCAGAAATTCATTACTTTTTGAAGTTATATTGTTTACAGTTTAGAATTAGCACCTTAGATGAATGCTTAAGATGAATTTTAATAGCTATTGGGTCGCTTGACATCTCCATGATTTAAGAGATCTGCTAAAGATGCCTTTGTTGTGTTTCTAAATCGCTTTCACTAATTTTGGTACAAATTATCAGTCAGTAGAAGAGCATATTTCACTGTTCTGGAATCAGCATGTTTAGATTCTACCACATTGATCAGTGTTGGGTGTGACCCTATGAGAGAGTTTATTATTAAGAGTAGGTGCAAGTGAAATGCATGCAATTCCCATATTTTACGCGCTAGAATCGTAATTTTACGTTGCCATATTAGTAATGTATAGATGGTTGCATTGTAGGTATCTAAAGCTAGTGCTGCCTAGGTAGCCACTGTTGGCAAATCACCATGTACGAATCGAAAATTTAAATGTCGAATGTATTCTACCTAAAATATGGCATGCAAGTGGTTACTTACATACATTCTCGTACCGCTTGGTTACACGGGATCGATCGACGCGAACTTAGTGGTTAACGTTGTTGGTTTGTTTCTCTCACCGTAGTCTCGTTTTGTGTGGGCCCCGTTGTTTCAACGTTCGTGGGCCGCTGTATTTTATTATTGCTTTATCTTAAACTCGATTTCACAAAGGTTATTACACTGATGGTTTTATGAGTGCCGAACATGCAGACGTATGTTCCATTTACAAAATGGCATGATGTATGGAACGTTTTCTCATGTAGTGCGCTATCGGCAACCTTTAATCGTCGAAAGGAATTTCAAAATTGATACTGTGAGCAAAAAGTTGCAGCATTACGATGAGATATTCATAAATTGTCTTTTAATAATTTTTACTGTAAAAAATAAATAAATATTCAGTAATAATATACATGTCACTGAATACAAACTATTACACTAACCCTGATTTCCTCAAAATGTGTAGGGTTACCAATTTTAGATATTAGCATACATATGTTTCACCTTACCAAGGATCATCAGTGCTACTGGTCTAACCTAATGTATTATACGCCGAAAGCTGTATATATACTTAATATGTGGAAGAATAAATGAATAAGAGTTTAAGATGGATATCTCATTATTAACGTTAAGAAATTTGCTTAATTGTCGATCTGAAACTACAATATGTATCCATGAAGGTCTACAATAATTATAGGTCGACTTTAAGCCACTATATTTGCGTTAATTAACGCTAATTAATAATTAGGTGACGTTAAAAACGTGTGTAACACTCGGTTGATATTAGCACATGTTTCACCTTACCAAGGATCATCAGTGCTACTGGTCTAACCTAATGTATTATACGCCGATAAATTTGAAGGTATTCTGTGCTATTATTTTTTTCAATTGCTGAATTCAACAGAAACCACAACTATCTAATCATTCAACAACAAAACCTATTACTTTTTCAAATGTTCTAAGTTCTAAATGAAAAAAAAGTATACCCATGATATTTTTAAAAAATCAATGTCTTTCTTATTAACTGCTATACTTTTATGAAGCTTTGATATCTATTTAATGCATCTTCAGGTAAAACAGCGAATGCAAAACATTTCTGCTATCTTATACAGGATGTTGTTGAAATATATCTGAATTTAAAAGACTTTCTGGGTGCATAAAGGTAGGCAATTACTGTCAAAATAAAAATTAACCCAGAGGGCTACCTAGATTAATCAGTCAAAGACCACCAGTACAGATTAATACAGGATACCAGGATATTGGAATGGATAACGGCATGAAATGGTTAAGCACAGAAAGCTAAGAGGTTGCAATGTTTTCAGAGTCTCTTTGGAATAATATTACGTTGCGGTGCGAAAAATACGTCATATGTAGTATATAAGACAAAAGTGTTGTATGTATCGGATTTAGACAGGGATATAACAAAAGGGAGAAAGGTATGGACCGTCTGGACAGGTGCCTTTTGATGCTAAGATAATAACAAATAAAATAACTAACGAATACCCAATTGACGGCTTACATTTAGAAATGTATACATATTCTTATTTAGTTAACGTTAAGCACAGAATTGTTTTCCAAGAATATGTACATATTTGGGTTTGAAAGTTTTAGTATTATTAGTTATATGTTTAATACTTTAAATCAGTATTTGAGTAATTAAATAAATTATTAAGGAAGTGATTGTTAATGTATTAAGTACTAAATAAAAGATACAGTAATACGCTTTTATACTAATACAAAGAATATGGTGCCGAATTTATTTATGCGTTGTCCTAAAAACACTGAATTTCTGTTGTAATTGTTGTTACCTTTGTTCTTTATGTCATTTAGCCTTTCATCGCGAAACGTATGAGTGAGTACGCCTGGTAAAGATCTTGTGTTCTATTTGTTCTGTAATAAGAAGCCCTACACAACGTGTTTGGCGTTAAAAAAGGGGACGTATGTAGCTAGCATAATTCAAATTCCAATCATAATATTTAGCTCCTTTCAGTGTTCTGTTTCGGTCCAATTTTTTTTCCTCTAAAACATGGATTGGGTCTCAAATTTGTGCGATGTGCTGTATTAAAAATTTCAGTTTCAGCATTTAACATTTGGCTGTGCATGTGCTTTTTTTTTCTAGTCGTTAATTAGCTTTCCGCAATCGTTTTGGGTCGTCGGCAAAAGTTTGTTGCTTTCAGCTGATTGCAATAATTCCCTCAACCATTTATTTTAATTGTGGTGTTTTGCACTGCAATTTTTTTTTGTCCTTTGTTAACATCGAATGCACAGCAATACAATAAACTACTAAAATAGGAACAACGAATTATTTTAAAGATAAAAGTAAAAACAAGAAAAATTCTTGCCAAAAAACAAAAACAAACTCAATATTTGATAAGAATGACGTTAATATTTCTTTCAACTTCCTGAAGCTGCGTATTGCTGTGGTTTTGGACTCCGTAATCCATACAACCCTTTTATCATTGAGATGTATTTTATGTTGCCTATTATGTCATATATGTTGTATTGTTGTGATTTCTTTATCCGATTTTCAATTTACCGAGAATTTTCACAATTTTCTTTTGTTTTTTATTTAATCCTGTCATTCAAATGTCTATTGTTCATTTGTGCTGATTTTATGCGTATTCTTTTAAATATTGTCATTGTAATGTTCTACGTCTGCGTTGTACGAATATTGAGAGAGGGATTTTTGTAGGAAAAAGAATTGTAGGATTTTGTTAAAGACTTCCTTCCTTGTTCGCCTGTTAATGTAAGTAGACGTATTTCTTTTACATTTGTTGCCATTTTGTTATTTATTTTGTATTGTAAAATTTAACTTTCTTCTATTATATAGTCAATCAAGGAATCATTATTGTAATAATTGTTAATGTATTGAAGTGTACACTTGGTAGATATTCAATTATTATTTTTTGTTTAGGAAGATTTATTTTAGTTTTTTCTCTCATTTATATTTTGTAAGAGTTAATTTTTCTGTTTAATCTATTTTGCTGTATCATTTTTAATTTCTTTTATCACCTCGTTTGGGTGAGCAGAGGCATTTTTCTATCATTTGGCTTTTTCATATTTAGTAAATTTCTAACTTTTGTCCACGCTTAGATTATTTTAATTTGTGAAACCACGTGGATAGATATTCAAATGTTTTGTATATTGGGTTTTTTTTTTCTGCACAATTGTATTTTAGCTCTTTTTGTTGAAATAAATTTATGGTTTAATGGCGTCAATGGTTTAAAAAATTTCTATTCTTTTATTTTATATTTAAACCTTTACAATTTTTCGTGTAATTAACAAAGTCTGATTTCATTTACTCACAATTTACTTTTCGTGGTTAGATTAATTCGCGAGGATAACTCTGAGATTAATAGTTCTTTTGTTTTATTAAAAATCTTTTCCGTTGAGCTAGCTAATATTTTTTCTTTTTCATTTTTAAAATCAGTTTAGCCATTTTTATTTATTTCAATTAATACACAGCAGTACTGCTGTGTACTGATGGTGCCAGCATAAATGCAAAATGAAAATTAAAATTTACTAGCTCAGCGGATAAAAATAAAAGGGCGCAAAAGAACTATTTATCTCGGGGTTACTCTCACAATTAAACTAATCATGAAAAATAAAATGTGAGCGTTTGAAAAATTGACTTTCATTAATTACTCTAACAATTGAAATGGTTGATTCAAAAATAAAAGAACAGAAATTTTGAATGACGTTAACAATCATTAAATTTATTTTTTATAAAAAAAAGAAAAAAAAACATTTAGTTACAATTAACACAGGAAAAATCAAACCTTGGACTGAGAGGTAAATTTGTTCTAGAAGAAAAACCTTTTTACACAAAAAATCCACGTGGTTTCAAAATTTCAACACACTAAATTAATTTAAACGTGGACAAAACAAATAAATTTATAAATTGAAATTTAATTTTAAGCACAATGCTTCTATTCACCTTGTCCGAGGTGATTAACTAAGAAAACTAATTTGAAAACTAAGAAACGGAAAAATAAACTCTTTAAATTAAAAAAACAATACCTTCTAGAACAATTATAATAACAGATCTTACAACCAACTTGCGTACACAAAAATTACAATAACCATTATTATTTAAAGAGTTCCTTGAAGGATGAGAAAATTTCAAATTAAACGAACAACATTTTTAAATAAAAACGAAATACCAAAAGTGGCAGCAATAAAAATAAATAACATGTACTTACACCGACATCGTTCAAGTAACTGAGCCTCTGGGTAAAACACGGTCGCATAAATATAAAATTTACAAAGTCGCACGAATCGCAAAGAAAATCTCTTGAATATAAACTACAAATACAATACTGGCAAACGCAATATGTACAATTGAATGACATTAATATACACAACTGACAATTACATTAAACTTAACAAACAATTCTATTAACAAAATCTTTTCAAAATAAAATATTAAAATTGTGGAAACTCTATCGTTACATTGATAAAGATGAATTGGTATGAATAAAAATACAAATTTGAATTTCCGAAAACCGGGGTGCCAGACCACAGAACGTAGATGAACAATACGTATATGAACGAATGCATTCGCATGTTCGTGCCACGGTAAATATGTATTTCTAAAGGTGAGCCGTCTAATATGCGACATTAATTTATTTGCTTTTTTCTTATCATGAAAAAGCACGCGCCGCACAGTGGACCGCTCTTATGGGCCGACCCGGACATCGGACGGCGTAACTCACATTCTCTAATTTCAATAATACTAGATTTATAAAATATGTTCGGTATGTTATAATATATTCTCTAGAGGTGGCATAATATATTTCAAAAGAATCTGTTAACAGAATAACCACCTTTTGATAATAAAACGTTAAGAATAAATAGTAGTAGTTTGCAACATAATAAGCACTTTTAAATATTTTTGCGAAAAAGTGAAGCAGTATTCTACTACACATGCAGTAGGTAATGGTGTAAAGCAAATAATGGCAACGAATAAAAGACATACATACTTCAAAGTAATCACAAGTTAAACAGTCTTGACGAGAACTGATAGCGAACAGTATTAATATTAACAACACCATCTTTACATCAATCCGTACCAGGTATGAATCCATGTTACCACATTGCAAGCAACTTTATGAAACGATCGAAAATATATTGTGCCATGAAAAACAAGAAATTTTTCTACATAAATGTAAAGATTGTAAAATGAAATAATTGAACCACAAGATTTTTTTTTTGAAAAGCGCAACTATGTTGTCGAAACTTAAACGAATATAAGTGTTATACATTTTAAATAATAAAAAAATGATTGGAAAATGGGTAACAACACGAAGTCAGGTTAACTTTTACATCAATCCGCATGGATATGAATCCAATACATATCACATTGCAAGCAACTTTATGAAACAGTCGAAAACATATTGCGCCATGAAGAACAAGACAATTTTCCTCTTAAATGTAAAGATTGTAAAATGAAATAATTGAACCATAACGAAAAGAATTTTTACAAAAATAAAATTATTCGTCATTATTCGTACTAAAGTTTTCCATTTTCAAACACTATTAGTTGATTTTTGGAAAAATGGAAAAGAATGTTGAAAACTGAAGAACTGAACACTTATTTGCACTGGTTTTGATCTTTTGAAATTCTTTTGAATATTAAATAATAACGGTGGATATTGTTAAATCGCAAACATACAAAAATGACATATATATGACATAATATATAATGACACCTGTCATTATGAGGAATAATAGTATTTTAAATGACCGCGCAGTTTAGCTACAATGTAAAATAACTTGCAAAGTAGCAAAAAGTAGCAGGTTTTTTTTACATGAAGGCAACCTCAAATTGTTTTAGTTTCTAACTGTGTGATAAAAAGTGCGGGCATATGCGAGCATTTTACTATTTTAATCATTAAACTTGTAACTTATGAAAATAAAGAATCTCGACTTTGAAATATCATAAAAGGCTAAAACTTTTTTTAAATACTGCTAAATTGTATACCAACAAGTTGAGAAAACACATAAATATATAATACTTTAAGACAATTACGTGATTTTTGTTTTAAAAGTTTAAAAAAATGCGTTCAAACCGCCCCCAGTTCAATACAGTTCATTTTGACAGCCGAACATGATCAACTTTGAGGGGCTTTACAAAGAAATACAGCAGTGATAGAGATCTAAGATTTTACTATAACATAGAAAATATAATCAAAATTATGAAATCGGCGCTAAATGTGAAAAAATCCAGAATTTATATTTTGCTCGGATGTCCGCCTGATTACATTGGCCCGGTCCACTGTGCGCCGCCGCGCCATCCAGACCACATGTGCTTATTATGTTACACTCGCACAGTTCACAGATGGTCTATAGTCTATACCTTTTCCTCTTTGTTTATATTTCTCTCTAAATTTAATGCAAGGCTTTTGTCTTATATAGTACAATCATACTACTGCTGATGACAACAAATAACCAATAATCGTCGGTGTAATTTTACATATTTTTTTTTATTATTGCAGCTATTAATGCAGATTTTTATAACAATATTATATAAACTGGTATTTATGATGGGTGTAGACTTGAAAAATAAAATTACAGTCATTAAATATACATATAGAGCCAGCAAATATATTCCTCCTACCCCATTACAAAAAAATCGTAACTACTCCAAAACAGGGTTTCTCTTTATGCAACGTCCACTTACACGTATGAATGGAAATAACGAGCTTTTGTGTGTTTCGAGTTCAATTGCGCCACTACGTACCATTAACCTGCCGAGAGTGAAACGACTTCGCATATATCGTACATACGTGCGCGCATTATTCCTAATGAATACGCTGACCTATGAATATTTACGAGTCGGAAATTCGCGGAAATCCACGTTGAAATCGAAAGTGTATATAATCTTCCTGGCGCGCTCTCCGTCCTTCGAACAATAAGGTTAGGAAGGGACGATCGGCGTATACCGTCTGCTCCCCGGATTCATGAATGATTCAGTAATGTGACGCATTATTCAAACACACGAACGCCCCATTTGCATGACAGAAACCGAGCGAGCCGGGCAAAACTCGGCGACGAATTAACGCCTGGTTTTAATGTTTGATGTACGGTACCGTCGTATAAATATGTCGACCTATAAGCGTTTACGGAGCTTCGCGAATTATATACGTTCGGTTTTATTGTCGAATTAACGGTGCGGCTTGCGAAGAATCGAAGAATGCTTTTAAAGGTGTGTATGCTAAGTGAGATTAAGCTTAACGAGCAAACTCGTTTTTTTTCTTTGAAATGTACACGCTAATTAAATCAGAGCTAAATGCATGACTAAACGGGAATTGCTGTTGGGGTACTGAGAAAGAATTGTTCAAACATTAATCGATAAGATAAGGTTGAGGTAAAATATCGGGAGGAAACGAGAGGGCGAGCAAGTGTTGATGCACAAATATTGTTGTAGTATAACTTAAACCCATGCCTTAGTGTTAATTCGCCAACATTATTGTAAGTTTTGACATTCCATTATTGGTATCATTAAACAGTCAGTGTTTATCGCTTGCTTTTATTCTTAGATTAGTTACCTGCAGCTCCTATACCACCCTGGTCAGTATAATCCAGCTGTTTATCTCACAATTTGTGAGTATATTATAGGAAAACAAATTGCTATACAGTTTTATTAATAATAATTAGAATGTAGGTGATAAAAGAAGCAAATAAAAAGAAAAATCTTTCTGCAAGTTCAGAATATATTGTTTTGGCAAATATATTCTACTATTATTTAAAAGGGAATGTTACTATTTTACTTAGTTATATTTTAAAACTAATTAGATATTATAAGAAAAAGGATATAATATGTAGCAGCAGACAGCTAGACGATGCCCAGGTGATGTAGGAAATCTCTGCATTTGGCAAGTCCTTCAAGGCATTTTCCTTTAGAATTTTCCCTTCAGGAAGTAAAGATGGACAGCAGTGATACACCTACACATCGAAAATGAATATTAGAATTTAGTATACTATTACAATAGTTATTGACAGATCAAATTTGGATCCACGTTTAATTCAAGTGAAAAGTTTTATTTTTTTTTACTGTGTATTTATTTCGTTCAAATTTAGTCTAATAATGTTTGTATATGCATTGGCAGTCCAATTGATTTGATATGTCAACAGAAAGACATGGGAAATTGCTGAAAATTGAGTTCTGTAACAATTCTATGTGTATAAATGGTTGCCTACCTTTTAGGTGCAATAATGAATTTTAAGATTGTTAATTTTACATAGTAATAAGTGTTTAAAAATTTCAAATGTATTTTTCTTACAAGTCACTGATGCCTACCTTTATCATATTACAATTGTAAGGTAATTCCAGAATTTTGCAATTTTATTTATTTTCATTTCGTTTAAACATTCGACATTTCATTCGGTCACCTGGACATTCTCATACATAAAACAATGGAGGTTCCCCTCATTTCGGTTATATTAACGGATTTTCACAGACAGTTGGACTCCTTGACGAAGACAATCGCTTTCAAGTCAGTTAAAACATTTTCAATTCGAACCATTCAACAGCCGACCTTTGTTCAAGGCAGACCTATCTCAATTTGTTCTTGTAAAATTTAACGGCTATTTCGATAAAATCCAATTTTATTTCAAATTACAACCTAAAAATAATTGTTATTTGTTAAACAAAGTTCATCACACAAATATTATCCAAATTATCTGCAACCTTTTTGGGTAATTTTTCTTCGACGACGATTTTCCTGAGTTTTCTGTTATGTTCCTGTCCTGAACGAGCCATTTTTCCGTGATTTGATGTAGCTGCGATGAACGAGGGCCCTTATTCGACCTGAAAGGTCCCATCCGCACCGATGTTCGCAGAATTGGTCCGATTAGAAGGTATTCCTCGTCAAATCTACCTAAAAATAAACGTATTATTTCAATTCTAAATCTAAATTTATTATTCTTAGAAATTTCATTTTGTACGTTCTGCAAAATTTGAGGTTAGAAATTTGTTGGTATCGTCGCTAAACCGTTTGCAGTTACTTGGAGAAATTTGTATAAATAGGTTTATAAGTATTTGTTATGTATTTACGTTACGAACCAATATCTAGTAATTTACCATCAACGTTGGCCATTCTGTCTCGCACGTCTATTTAAGCCTAGCTTAACTCCGTTTGAACGGTCAGAAATCGCGGGAATTTTGAAATTTGATTTAGACATATACATGTTTGAAACTATGAACTTAAATTGCAAAAAGTGGAATTACTAATGAAACTTTAGTTTGTTAATTAAACGGACTCACGTACTTACCTGAGATAAATATCCAAAGATTTATGTCTGATTTTAAACAAGTTCACATTTAGAATTTTTTTTTTTATTAAATAAAATCACTTTTATTCGCACTTAAATGTTTTAATTTCACATGAGAAATAGTTTTTCATTGAGGCACAAAACTATCATGCCTACGATATCATTTAAACCGGTAAACCAGTAAAATTGAAGGAAAGGACTTTTTTTGACAACATCCTCACACAAAATCTCTACACTTACTGAAATATATAAGAGAGTAACGAGCTATTTGTTATTTACTTTATGTCAACGCCCCTCGATCGGAATTTCTCGGGATTTCTCGCCCTGTATGCCATCTGGCTGGTGAGAGAGCACACTTCTAATTCAAAATTAATAAAGATAGATGACACTGGGATGTATAAAATTTGATTTTTTTTCTAATTTAATTAATGTATTTTTTTTTAAATTATTTTTTTTAATCCGGGCTGTATGCTACTGTGTAGCGTAACAATAAATACTTTTTAGTACTTGATGCAATGTGGAGAGTAAAGAATTAATTGAAAATTGATTATAGTTATCTATTTTGTGATTGTTATATTCAATTCTTAAGCAAATCTATATGCTTCCCTCTGGTTTAATTGGTGGAGCGTTCGTCCGGTAAACGAGACTGTGTAGGTTCGAATCTTGCGTGAGGAGAATTGATTATTACAGTTATTAGCAGAAATACATTAATTTGTTAATTTCTCACTGTAAAAAGCTTGCAAACTTTGTATATTTACAATTATCAATGACATTAACAGTTTTGGCTTTAGAGTATCAAAAAATAATTACCAGAATAAGTAGGTTAAAGTAAATGCATTAAGATTTCCTTCTTACTTACAACAATCTAATAATACAAAGTTCAGATCTTTCTTTTCAAAAGTTTAAAATGCTCAGATGACAAATAGGATGTAATTATACTATGGTGTGAGTAAACAAATACTTTATACATTTTTAATAAATATTGTAGTGTTGTATTTGCTTAAATAATATTTAAAACTCTTGCTTTGTCTCAGATGTTCTAATATTCAAATAGAGCACTTAAAATTGCTGGAAATCCTGCATGCACTGATTAATGGGATAAACCTCCATAATCTAATTTTTGGACCAGTAAACGGAAAAACAAAAAAAATTCAACAAATTTTATCTTAGAAATTTAGTTAATCCAACAAAATATTTAGTTATTTCAAATAAATAAAGGGTTTAAATAAACAAATAATTTGGTTGAACTAACCTAATATTTGTTTGCCCATATTTAACTCAATATTTAGTTAACTTAAACAAAAATTGGCATTATCAAATAAATCGGTTTTTCAGCGTACTAATGTAATTTTTGATAATAAATATTTTCTGTTGTAATTCTAACTTGTAGTAAAATGCAGTATATACGGGGTCTTGCAGCTGAACTCCAGTGTTCGATTACTCATGGGGAAACTAGACATTTAAGCGGCTATTTTTTTTTTGTTTGATGTGTTTGTTTATGACTGCTCCGATTAAATCAAAAATTTCTAGTTTCGCTATGTGTTTAAGTAAAACAATTTAGAGTCATTTAAAACAGGTTTCAAAGCCCAATAAAGGAGTAATTGTAAGTTGAAATGCATACTCGGTTGCCTACTCTACAGGCAAATTTTGAATTTGTTAAAAATGACTATAATATAGACCATCTTAGCAATAGGTGCTAAGTATAGCTTTAATTATAATGTAAACTTTATCTTATTTGTTAATTCAAGTTTACCTGATATTTTTTTTAATTTTTACTATATTATGCTCCGAGATTTTTTATTCTTCGGGATGTTTATTTGGTAATAATTGCTGTATTCCCCTCAATCTAGATTAAATAACGGTTTCTTAATGTCAGTTACTGGTTGTCCATTTGAATTCTATATTGGTTTACCTGACAGCGATAACAATCGAAGACAGATAATTGTTATTTTTAGCTTAAATTGTTCATTATTCCTGTGTTACGAGACGTGACGATTGTTCATAAGCTCCCATAACAATTCTTATGCCATACACTCAGAAATATCAAAGTTCCATAAAGTGATTACCTAAAAATCGATCTATCATCTGAATAATATAAATCCATATCTCTACTTGAATAATTTTCAAGATTTTCCTATGAAATTTCCTAAGAAGAATCAGGGAAAATATCATTCCATAAATTGACCTGATTACACACGTCCATTTTGACCGAGAAGCATCAAAGGTCTCAAGTATAATCCAACCAAACAAAAATAATTAATTAGTTTCAATTCAATTTTTACCAGTAAATTAGATTTTTGTAATTTATGTTCGCGATACATTATTTTGGGGTTAAGCTTGCATGAACCGCCATTATTTCAGTTATATTAGGAATTTGAATATTTAAAGGTTGTTATAAAAATCGACACTAAGATGGTCTATTTATTATAGGAATTTTTACATATATCGATAACACGGGTAATTAAATATTGTAGTTTTCTTACAAATTTAGCTGGTCCATTAACGGATTTTTAAATTTTACCGAATAATTTTGATGTTTTTTTCACCTCATTTATTTAAAGTGCCAGGCAAGTTTGGATACGGATCCCATGCCATCTAGCAGGTAGAAGGTTACTGATCACAGTATTCATTTATTTATCAGAGAGGTCGCTAGGTGAATTAAAACCACTAAATTGTCGTATTTACTTTTTTTATTACAAAAAAAAAAGAAAACAATTATTTTATACAAATGAAGAAATTATATGTTAATTGAAATTTTGAATATTGAATCGAATTTATTGAAAATATTATTGGTCTCCATTGCATTGGATAAATGTGTATAAAAATGACTGATAAATATAGTCCTTTCCAATCTTGTTTTATTGAGTATAATCTTTTACATGTTTGGACCTGTGGTCATCTTCAGATAACTAAAATGAATGAAATGCAAATGTGATGTAGAATGATATAAATTATATGAATTATATGAAAATGTTTGAAAAAACGGGGTACGGGTCAAAAATAGTTTAAGATAATAAATATATTTAAGCGATCTCTGAACATGAAGAGTTAGTTTAAAGTGTATTATTAAGAAATGTATTGAATTGAAATTATAAAATGGAGGTACTTACAGATCGTGAGAAAAATATACGATGAAACAGGTCAGGAATTTTGAAGCAATACATAATTAAAAATAAAAGTAATGTATATAAACATTGAGAATATGTAGTGGGCTCGTGAGTTAGAAGAGGGTGGGCACAAAATAAAAGTTACATTTTTTTGACAAAAATCATCTTCTATTTTTCATGCTAGAAAAACGTTATGACTTGTTGTCAAATCAGATAGACTGAATAATTTTTTTATTGATAGGACGCCATGCGTCCAAGAATCTCTGACATTGTGCTCTCAAAAAAGTTTTATGCGTTGAGGAGGGAAAAACTCGTTCATGCTGCTGTCGAAGGAGGTTTCATAATAAACACAGTTTATGTTTCCGCAAAACTTTTTTTTTAAGTGTGTCTGTTATGAACATAAAAGTGAACACCACCTACATTACGTCACACATATCATCGGCTCATAAATTATGAAGTTCACTCTTCAATCTTCGCTCTCCAATAGGATAAGATTCACATTTTTTATACACATAATTAACGACGCAAAATATGAATTTTTTCACATCTTGTTGACTAATTTTATGTCGCAAATAAGCATGTCACTATTTACTAGTCACTGCCTAGAAATAAATCACGTATGCACTCATGTGAGAAACGGAATTTGTGTTTCTTTAAGTACTTTTCATATACCTTTAATTATATTATGCTGTGAAATGAGTCTCCGCGTATATTAAAAAAGAAAAATCCCATATTTCATCAATATCCGGAGATTTATGTTTCCAAACAGTCGTGCGTAAATCGTTTTAATAACGAAGATACATAATAAACACTCTAGGTGCGCGAATTTATCATTTTTTTAATATCTTTCGTCTCCAACTTCTTAACTAAACAGATAAAAGCCGAGAAGGATGACAAAGACGCTTAATTATTTCACCAGAGTACGATTACTTTCATTCCCGCGGAACACTTACGTTTAAAAAGAAAATGAAATAAACATGCAAATCTGTAACCGCGTCGCGAACCTTCGCTTCTAATTCCCACGCAATGTGAGATAAATATGTCCCCATGCGTTATTTTCTAGCAAATGTACCGTACGATATGAACGTTTTCCATTTTCTCGTCTTATTATTGCGACGAAGATGCAGATTTGCATAATGTATTGCGTTAGCCCTTATACCCCTTCAATCTCAAAGCATTCTCCTCGGAGAAAAAAAGAAGTAGAGTTTCCATTTCGCACGACAAAGAGTTTCGTGTTCATTCTTTCCTCACTTTCAACGTTGACTTTCGCCGTTGTGGTAATATTTATTCAGGGTGAACGGGTAAACGCTGGTATAAATATACGGCATTTAAGTAATTTATATTGAAACAGTAGGATTCCATGTAAGTGTAGATTCCATAAGTGAGTTACGTAGGTCGGTATAAGAAATTTGTACTGCGTCAAAGTAGTTACCGTTTCCATATTAGCATACGTATTGCATTGAAAACATATCACGTACATCTTAAGCATTTGTTTGGGAGACATGCATTTTTATAGTTGGAAGGAATGAAGAAGTAATGAAATGTATTGTTACTTTATACAAGGTTGGTGAGATTGCATATAAACATGGAAACACACTTTATTATTATTTATATTTATATTATATATATATATTTAAGGTACAACGAAGCTACAATTCCTCACAGTATATATTTAGTAATTAACGTAAACAAAGTACAAAAGTTGCTTTTTTAAAATATATCTGTTTAATTCGGCATTCGTACGCATATAAATAAGAATAATAATAAATAATAATAATAATATAATAATAAAATATAGCTCTTATTTCAAACATGAACGATAACATGAACATACAAAATAACGCATAAGAGAATATCATGAGAAATAAAATGAATAAAACTGTAAAATTATAAAAGAATATTGATGAATACAAGATATCATCAAAGATTTGGCTTTATGTTAAAATGGTGTAAATTATGGATTTTTGTTCATTGATTTGAACAACATACACAAAATAGTCAAATTCTTCTGGAAATAACGACGATTGTGCATGAAAGTAACAAATGGTTATTCACGCGTATTGTGGTCATTGAGGTGTTAGTAAACTCAATTTAATTTAAACAAACAAGAACTCCAAAATGTAACAAATAAAAGTTAATATTTTACTAGTCTAAAAATTCTTGAGAACCCTGAGATGGTAAGTTAAATACGTAGTAGAGACTTTTGGTATAAAATTCGCTAACGCTATAACCAGATCCCATGAATATCCATAGGTATTTTTAATGAAAATGTGAGAAATATAAGTTAAAGAAAAAGGTACCGCACGATTTCAAAATTTATAGAGCATAGCATCTTGCCATTCACAACAGAGTGCAATATGGGGCCCATTTAGACTTAATCTATAATGATACGGCAATTTCATGATTTAGTTAGTTCATGAATTACGTTTAATCAATACTAATAAATATTATGTTATTCTAAATAAGATCATTTGTTTTACTAGTATTGACAAAGAACGTACAAGAAACCATCAACAATTGGGTGTAAAAAGGTAGATGCTTGAAATAAGGGGAATATGTGGGGAACTAACGATTTGTAATGTCGTCGCGTACAGAGAACATTAGAAGAAGTGAAGGACTTGGAAGGAATGAAAATTAGGAAGAGGGTAGGCTTAAGACGAGCATGAGCACACCGATTAATTACGTATAAGATAGATAATCGTTATTATACCCTTGATAGATGCGTAAATAACTTTCGAACCAGCTAAAGTTGCCCTTATGCATAGTTATACATCTTAGCAGCAATAATCACGTCAAACTATAAAAAGCTTTCCAAAATCTATAAACATTGCAAAGGGAATTCGAATCGATACTGAAGAAATTTGCTGAATAATTATGTAACCGCAAACAGAAGATTAGGTTAGATAAAGGCTTGCAATCTTTTCACCCAACAGTTGATAGCATCTTGCCAGATTCAAAGTGAAACAAGAATGAAAAATGGGACAACTGATCGACCATCCCAAAGATCATATTACAGTCCGACGAAATTTTCGCTGAAACTTCATTCATTTATTTCATTTTTTCATTAAGTTAGGGTGGGCTCCTATAGTCCAGGCACATGAGCTAGGTGCTCATTGTGCCGTCCCTAAATATCTCTTATTTCCACTCGAGCAGCTTGGTGTTCTCTATAAAGCCCAGTATCTGGACCCAGTGGAAGAACCTTGAGAACCCTCGAGGGCTCCTATAGATCCTTTCCGAAATGTTTCTATCTGAGTACTTTCAGTTCCTCACTTGTGCAGATTATATGTAAACTAGTTTCCTCCTGTAGTTCGCATCTTCTGCACCACGCTTCGCTTACTCGACCTGTGTTGTATAGATGCTTTTTCAGGGGACAGTGTCCAGTTACCAGCCCAGTAATTGTTTTAGCTTCTTTCTTACTGCGCTTGAGTAGGTTAGTCAGAAAACTACCTCCCCCATCCCCTATCAGCGTTTTGGATAATGGAGTACTTTCAATCACCTCCTTCTTTGTATTTCTTATACAGCCAGGTCTAGATTTCCCTTCTTGCAGAATCCTTAGTAATCCCACATATGGGCTCTGGACCTATGAAGTGTCTTTTAGAGCCCTCCTTGGTTAGTTCGTCGGCTGTTATATTGTCTTTTATGTCCTCATGTCCCGGCACTCAAAGCAGAGACACCGTGTAGTCTCGTGCCAGTGTATTGAGGGATAGTTTGCAGTCTCTTAACTAGTTTTGACCTAGTTACTGGGTTCGAGACTACCTTGATAGCAGCCTGGCTATCAGTCATTATACTTATTTTCCTCCTCATGTAGCCCCCTTTGCAATCATTCCTGCGCAGTGCGCAAGGCGATACATTGCCTAGAAAAACCGTCGCATACATTCCCAGAGTTACGAAATACCGGAGCTTACAATTAATGAAACGAATTCAAGATAAAACGCAAGGAGAAGTCAGGATTTTGTTATAAGAAGATAGGGTCGGCAATGATTCCGCTGCTAGTCAAAATGTAGCGAATTACCCTTTTTCGCAATTTAAAAATAATATTAAAATTTATAAACTACAAGTATCCAAAAAGGGGAAAGCATAGCGAAGATGGAATTCAAAAAAAAAGCAAGTAAGTAGATTCGAGTAGAGAAAGGATTAAGTTCCCTGGCCACCGGTCTATTTGCAAAGCACGCAGAAGACAATTTGTTCGTGAGGGAGTTGATATGGAGAGATCATCGAAGAGCGTCATCATCGATAAGACCTAGAAATCTGACAGATAAACTATATTGACAGTTTCATTTTCGAAAACACATGGTTGCAGCAGTGCATCTTTATAAGGTAGAATCACGGTTTTTTCTTTGTTCTAGCATAGAGTTGGAATTGCAACACTTTTTAGACGATGTTAAGTCCCTAGATACAACCGATTGTAGGTCTACTCAGTTTGGGCTGCTCCAAGTGGTGCTAGTGTCGTTGCGAAGAGACATAATTGCCCGCTGACCTTGAAATTGGCGATGTCATTGATAAAAAGAAGGAAAAGTATTGGACCAGACACTGAGCCTGGAGGAACGCCAGAGTCAATTCCCATACACGATGAGGAAGAATTATTTGCTTTCACGATCTGTTTCCTATTGAAAAGGTACGATTTGAATTATTCCAGAATAGTACCACGAATTCCATACGAAAATAATTTTTTTTTATTGGTATGTCATGATTGACACAGTCAAAGCCTTTAGAAAATTCCCAGAACACAGTTGCTGTAGTGTTTGTTATTAATCTTAGGAAAGACTTTATTCAAGACCTAGAACAACGCGTCAGGTGTACCTAAATTAGACAAGAAGCCAAACTGTGCAAGCGTGATAATTTCGATTTTTTTAAGAAAAGCCATTAGATGTTTTTTTTATTAATCTTTCAATAATTTTGGATAAAGCTGGGTGTAGGGCAATTGGGCGATAATTATTAATATCATCCTTATCACCGCCTTTATGAAAAGGGATATAACACTGTTTAAGGCAGTGTGAAAAACATCTTTCACAAATGAGTTACTTCTTAGAGTACTAGGGAATGAATGGCATTAATCAGGAAGGTTCTGAAAAAATGGTAATGGAAAGACCATTCGTGCTGCACGTTGACTTACTCTTAATCTATCTAATTGTTTGCAGTAGTTCAAGATTACTTATGTGCTTTAAAAAGAAGATGAAGGAGTTCATAAATGGCAGCCGAAGATAGGGAGAGAGCCCACTACTGCAAGTATATCGAGATTAAGTTTTGTGGCATTTACAAAGTAAGGATTAAGTTTATTTGGATCAGAGCACACTGGTTCTGAGATGCGGGTTTTATTTCTCAGATCATTAACGAATAGACCAAGTCTCTTGAGCAGTGTCTATTTGCATTTATTGACCGGTTTTGATCATATAATTTTGGCAAGTTTGAGAATTTTACAGTAGGTGCGTCTATACCGGCAAAGTGTGCAAATTTGAGGGTCATCTATGAACTTTTAGATGTAAAGCAGAGAGCGCTTACTTTTCGCCGAGTTACGTATTCCTTCAGTGGTCCAAGGCTTGTGGAGTTTGGTTTTGATAGTTCTTAGAGGAAAAGCTTGTTGAACATATGAACAATTTAACCAAGCAGTAGTAAATTAGTTTATATTCCAGGATAACATCGCCGTTGTTGACAGACTCAAATTATCAAAAGTTTTGAAATGACGATTTGAAAAAGTTCTACCTAGTCTGCGAGATCTGATGTCACGCTTGGTGTTTAAGCAGACCTTGGTTATTATTGCTTTATGATCAGAGAGTTTTATTATTTCAGTTAAATGGATTTTAAAATTAATTTTCGTATACAAAAATTGTGGAATTAATCGAAACATAGATATTTACAGAAAATAAATTACTGCTCAAATCACTTCAGTTTTCTTTTACTGGATTAACAAAATTGTGGGATGAAAAGAAATAGGGAACACGACCAAACCAAACTGATCTAAAACAAGGAGAATTAGCCAAATGTTAAGCTCAAATTTGTTCCGAGTTTTGTTAGTTGTTAATGGGGATTCCTTGGAGTACTTTTATAAAATATTAGCCATAGGTGGCCAGACGTTAATTTTTTAGACCCTACTATTGTTTTACATTTCTCTTAAGTACCCAATTCCGCAACTATTTTACAAGTCCGTAATAGTACAGTGGCAACGGAATATTTTTTTTTAGGCTTCATTCTTTTCAAATTAAATACTACAATAATAATGAAAGTACAAAAGAAGGTTAGGTATATGCGAAAGTAAATATCAGTAATTAGTAACATTTGATTTATTTTGAGTATGTTTGTGTGATAGATATTAAAGACGCGATGAAACTATCAACTATAAAACTATATGTTAATATCGACAAACAGTCTATATTTCAGAAAGATAACTAAATTTTAGAAATCATTTCTAGCACTAGCTAACAAAATCTCGATGAATGCACTTGATAAGACAATTGATTATATGTGTTGATCTGAATGAATCTCTAAATAGCTTTCTAGTACTGAAAAAGAAAAATTGTTTATAAAGCAACAACAGCTTATTCCTCTTTCATATAATTTCTTAAAAACCACATAGCAATATGAAGGTGACGTTCAAATTAATTAAAAATGACGCGTGTTGAAAGCTTATTTAAATTCACAAAATATTGCCCATAAACATAAATTATATCCATTTGTTTGTATCCCCCTGGCAGTAGTAAATCTGTCATCTGTTTTTATTAAAAACTTAAAACCTCAATCTTCGCGAAATGTATCTGCATATTTCTCTGCTTTCTTATTACCGATTTGACATTCGAATTTATATAGAGCAGGGAAAATGGTTGACGATTCAGGTGTAAATTGTACAAGAGGTCTTGCATGTTTACTTGCGACCGACGTAGCCTTTTAAGGCGAATGGACTACGGTATAAACAATCCTGCGAAACCACTAGTATGAAAACCGTAAAATGATTGAGACCACACGCACTTTCCTGCGACGCATAAAGTGTATCATGTTTCTATCTGTGTGCCACGTATGTAAGTAGTCGCTTCCTTTTTGAAAGACATCGCTTTTATGTACGAAGTTTTATGGGTGTATAGAATGCTCGTAAAGTTCGAGATAACGGGTACTAGGGTAAGATTATTTTAGGTAAGTATGAAACGTATACCGTACAAGGAGAATATCAGAGAATGTGGTGGTTACAAGAAAAATACTGCTTCTTTTTATCTTTGCAAGTTATATATAGATGTATTATTTCATTGTAATAGCTACTATTTTAGTAGAGCAGTTACGAATTTGTTAATGATTAAGTAGACATATTGCGACGTTGGAAGGTACTGAATGGAAGCATAAGGAATTATAAAGAAAAAGAAGAATGGTCGCGCAAGTAGCATTAAAAAACTTATTTACCCATAAATACCACGAGGATTAGTTCTGTTGTGCACATAATAAAAGTGGTGATACCTTTCCAACTTAAGAAGAGAGAGACACACAATCTGTTACTCCACCTTGACCTCAAGTTGACAATTATTGGTGATAGAAACCGGGCGTAGTATGATGTATTGTAAAAAACTTAGGCTATATATCGAAGATATAGTCACTACACTGAGAAAAATGGGTTAAGTAAAGTGTTTACTTGATAAAAAATCATTTACAATAGACAAAGTTTTACTTGCAACTATTCTCCTCAATAACACCTGCATCTAAACGCATTTCCTCAATGCAAGTTCTTACGTAAATACTGCTCTATTAACGGCTATTATACAGCCATACCTGATAAATCTTGTGTAATAATCGTAATCAAACGTTGACAATGTGGTAAGTAACGTATTACTTGTGCACTATTGGTACTGTATCTAAAACTACAACATATACTTAGTACAAGAACAATAATACTAATTGCTATTAACTCATGTATTTTCATAAATAAGTAGCAACTTGCCCAACAACTATGATTATTGAGTTTCGCTGCAAACTCGTGTTTTTCGGGGAACAATTGGTAGTCGTGTTTTTGCGCATAACCGTTATAACTAGTGTTGAATCACGTACACGCTATGGACGGATAAATCTCCCATGCTTAATAAAGGTGTTTGCTTATTAATGCTTTATAATACCTGTGTTAGAAGTTAGAAATAGAAGAATTGCTTTCATCTTGGGGCTTCAATTCCACCACTTAAATGAATTTTACAGAGGTAACATACTGCTTGTGTACTGATTGAATTAATTGAAAATGGAAACTGAATTTTAAGGTGAAAAAGAAAATTAAAATTAGCTAGCGCAACGGATAAAATTTTAAAGGGCGCAAAAAAAAACTATTAACCATAGAGTTACCCTCGCGAATTAAAACTTGAATCTAACCACGAAAAGTAAATCGTGAGTGAATGAAATCTGACTTTCTTAAATACCCGAAAAATTGAAAAGGTTTAATATAAAATAAAAGTACAAAATTTTTAACCCAAGGATGCTAATTAACAATCAAATTTATTTCAAAAATGGGTTAAATTACAATTTGTGCAGAAAAAAAAAAAACCGTGAACTGAAGGTTCTGGGCTAAAATAAAAACTGCGCTTGACTCTAAATAACAAGACAATGCTATTTCCTAGCCAAAGCAAAAGTAAAAACTATTTGTTCAGGAAGATTATCTAATATCTTTCAATTTCAATCCACGTGGTTTCAAAAATTAAAATAAACTAAGCGTGAACAATTACTAGAAAATTACAAAAATTAACTAAATGCAAGAACAATGCTTCTACTCACCCAAAACAAGGTGATTGATAAATAAAAATGAATCAGCAAAATTGAATAACGGAAAACAACTCTTTAAAACATAAAGAGAGAAAAACTAATAATCTATCTTCGCTAAAAACAAAAAAAATAATAATTGATCTTATCTAAAGTGCACACTTCAATAATTAACAATTATTACAAGAAAACTTCCTTGATTGGCTATAGATCACAGAAATAAATAACAATATAAATGAATTCAAAAGGCAACAATGATATACAAAAATACGTACTCACGTCAATAGTGACAAGGAACTCCTTAACAAACCTACATTGTTTTTCTTAGAAAATTCCTCTCTCAAAAAGTATAACGCAGTCGTATTAACAATACCAAACTCATAGAATCGCATTAACTCTAACCAGAACAATAGACGTAGATGATGAAATTATTTAAAAAACCTACACTTAATTATGATCATACAATAAACTCTTAACTAAATTTTATACAAAATAAACATAAATTTGTGAAAAATTCCGTAAATGAAAAGCTCGGAAGAAAGTAAACAAATCAAATATGCAACTCAAAATACACTCAGAAACTGGGCTAGTCTAACCACAGCAATACGTAGATCATCTTTGAATGCACCCTTCATAATCATAAACATAATACAAATGTATAACATAAGAGTATCGGCAAGTTGTATAAGGATTCCATTCAATCCGTTGGGTATGTATCTTCTAAACTTGTTTTGAAACGTCTGTTCATGTTGTTCGGTTATTTTACTTATTTCTTTGTTGTTATTATGTAGCTTAAACATTTTACATTACATTCATATCAGGTAGTCACGTGTTTGTCCTATACAAAATAAACATTACTAAATACTGTTTTTTTTAAGTAAGTAATAAGTACCATCTTAGCAATTAAAGGCAAATTAAGCTCCAAATCTTCGATTATATTGCAATCAAAGCTACAGCCACTGTAATAGTAATTAAATATTGCAAACATTTGATTACGCATTGCTGTACGCAGTAACAATAGTTGCGGTTGCAATAAATCCATCCATTAAAATGATTTATTTCTCCCGTTTAAATTCTCATCTTACGTTATACGTTATACGAGTTACGAATTAAAGGGTTAAAGGATTTTTTCGTTGAATTGGGAGCCCTAACTGTCGCAATTTTTTATTGAAATTACTATTATGCAAAAAACGTAAAGCTGCAAACCAACGCAGGAACATATAATTATCCTACCCGAAATCCAGAATATACAGGCTGATCCAAGTTGAATGGTCACTTTTGCTATCTCCCTTAATATGTACTACAAGTGGTAAATTGGCAAAGTAATAGTATTTGAATGTATTAATGTCTTCAATAGAAAAATTCACTGCGCGTTGCAGATACTGCAAAGTAATGTCTTTTTAAGGGTCACTTATCATGTTCAAAATTGGAACATATATCATTGACAATATAAGTTAAATAATAATAGATTAATTTATGCATATAAAAACGTAGTATTGTATTCTAGAAAAGAAATGTAGTAGCCTCCTTTGATGATAACTATAAACACAACAACATAAATAAATAAATTAATTCTGATTTTTGAACTCATTGAAATTATTTTTGTTGCTTCCTGCTGGATTGAGACAGAGTTCCTTCGCGCGGATCAGTCTACTGAAGGAATTATTAAGGACAAATGTTTTTTTACGGTCCAAGACTTTTTTGTTGGGTGCGGTTCTACATCAGTATAGAATGTCTCTTTTATTTTGTATTGCTTTGTAAATTCTTACGGAAATATATGTACCTATCTGTCTAATTATCTATCTATTAACAAATATATACAACTGAAACAAGAAATTATTTAAAGAAGTATAAACTAGCATTTATAGTAACAAAAAAAATACGTGCCAGATTCTTACTCGTTAATGTCTAATCATAATCACTATCACAGGATTTACGACAAGCATCACCTATTAAAAACTAAATCTAATGTCAACAAATGTACGTATTTTCGATAGTAGCAATTATTTATCTTTCCAGGGCATCAGCGCGATATAAACTCCATAGAACAGAGAAACCCGTCTGGCGACGTCCGACTCAAGTGCATCCGTGTGCGAGGATAAGGCCCAGCTCCTGGCTACGACAAGACCCGAACGTGGACCCCGGCCAGAAGCGACTAGCATAGACTGAACGCCACCCGCCTCCGACCCCAAACGAGCTGCTCGACTCGACCCCAGTCCACTCCTACCCCCTCACGCCGAACATCATCGTGAGCGGGACGACATCGAGTTCGTCAAACCGTGCGAGAGGCGCTGTCGGAGTACGCCGACGCCGCCACGACGCGCGTATCGGGCAGTACCGTGACGCGAGACAGCAATTACCACGATGAGATGTTTCGACGACGCTAAGAGGTGGCGCTCTTCATTGGCATATTAAATAAAATAGTCATTAAATTTATTAAACTATTTGTGTATTTTATTGAATTAAAACATTTCACTTTATTTAAAAATGGCGTAAGAATATTTGTAGTTTTAAGCGTTAGCGAAAAAGATTTTGTTATGGTCCACACTAAACAACATTAAAATTAATATAATTAATATTATACTGTATAACTTATCTTAATAAATAATAAAACTTTTCTATTTAAATTAAATTGACAAATGAAAGCGTAAATATAAAAACGAAAGAGTTCCAATTCTTTCAATACATACTTGAAAGAATTGGAACTCTAGTAAAAATAAGAACTCGGATAACATGCATTCTACATTGTTTGCACAAAAAGGAATTCTTAGGCAGCAAACAACATAATATATGTATAAATTTGTATTAGCTAGTCTTTTCAATTAGTCCTTGCAAGTAGGAACGTTTCCAAATATTTTCAAAGTTGCTAATGTTATCCCTAATTTTAAAAAAGGGAAAGGCGATCGTGTAAACAACTATCGACCAATTTCTATATTATTACTATATCCAGTTTTCGAGAAGATTGTCTTTAACCGTATTTTAATTTCTAATAAGTGCAATATAATATATCAAACTCAGCATGGTTTTGTCCGAGGAAAATCTACTCATACTGTATTACTTTCATTTTTAGCTAAAGTCTACGACAATTTGAATAGTGGTGGGAAGAGCATGGGCCTCTTTATCGACCTGTCTAAGGCTTTTGATTTAGTTAATCATGAATTACTCTGCGTAAAATTAAACTATACGGTTTTGAGGGCTCATAATCAATGTTGTACATCGTATCTAGCCAACAGAAAAATAATTACAGTGGATGGCGTTGTCTCATCTGAACTTGTGTGAAGTCAGGTGCTGCGAAGGTTCATAGCTGGGCCACTGCCCTTCCTACTGTTGTTAACGATCTACCATGTGTAATTTAATGACGATAATCTCGTAAGTATGCGAGTGATATTAGTACTACATGCAGCTCTAATATTGAGAATTAAGGAAATATATGCAAAGTATGCTAACATATTGTGCAGTGGTTTACCGTCAATAACTTGCGAATAAACATCGATAAGATGCTTTCATGATTTTTACTCCAAAAAGAAGAGATACTGACTGTAGCGAACTACTGCGAGTTGATGGACAATCATTCGACAGGTTACCTCCATTAAGTTACTGGGTTTACATATCGAAATGACTTAGGTGTCAACACACGATTGATATTTCTATGCTTAAATTTCACAGGCATGCTACGTGATTTACCGATTAAGGAAAGTACAACATACATATCACTAAAACTATTACTACACATGTTTCGAAACTTGGGTGAGTACGGTCTTATATTCTGGGGGGCTTATTCTCAAAGTATTCGCGTTTCGCTTACAAGATAGAGCTATTCGCATAATGTCGAGATTCCACGTGGTCAGTCATGTCGCACTTTGTTTCAAAGTAGGTATTATGGCTTACCGACCTTATTTATTATGAAATACTAATACTATTAAAACACATCGAACCTAATTTGAAACAAAATAAGGATTTTCATAACTACTTTACACGTAAGCGTGATGACTTTATTATTCCAAAACAAAACTTGTTACTTACGAAGACAATCCTTTATATTGTATTAAATTATATAATTGTTAAAACTGAAATTAAGTTACTCAATAATACTTATCTTTAAAAAATGCACTAAAAGATTTTGTGTTAGTAAGTGCTATTATTCCTTAATGTGTATTTGAATCATCCTAATTTTCATATCACTTTTATTTTATAATGCTTAAACTAGTATTATGCTTGTATATAATTTTGTTTAGATTCTTTGACCTATCCTATACCACATGTATTGTTCTGTATTTTCTTGTTACTTTCTTGGTTCATTTGGGTAAATAT